>OY759170.1:22234700-22834700 GCA_963662145.1 Sturmia bella
TTTGTATTTAAAAAAAAAAAACACTTCGTACGGTGTAGAAAGTATTCATGAAGGCCTTCGATTAATTCCTATCAGGTATTAGTTCTATTGTAATACCATGTTCATACATGCGCCTTTATTGAGATAATCGCAATAAAGTCCATTATTGAGCTCAATATTCCATACAAAAAGTCAATAAAGTTATTGCTTAATAAACTCAAAATTGCTTTGAATATTGAGAAAAACATGAAACACAACACTGTAAAAGATGTGTTTAATAAGCAAAAGTATACGATGCGAGATGAATGACGAGATAAATGTCAACAAAAGCAAACAAAACAAAATAAATTATTTGAAAATATTTTTCACTTTTTCTTTCTCACTACCAAAACAAAAACAACAACTTTTTTTCCAGCTGTCAAATACTAATTGAGTTAGCGCAATACTTGTATGTATGAACGCAAAAAATATTATGTCAATAAACTGAATATTAGCTCAATTAGAAATGCATGTATGAACAAGGTATAACACCAAAAATAGTATGAAGAATTATACATATTGGCATTATTTTAATACTCTGAAAATAAAGAGTAAGAAATTTGTCTCTCTCATTGTTTCTCAATGAGATTTTTAAATAATACTGCACTGGAGTAAATTTAACTCTTTTTTTTGGATTTGTTATACATATATGCACACACCAGCTTGGTATTAAAATTAAACTAAAAATTTTTACCGTGTATGTGGTGTTTCCATTTTAAATTCCGATCCATGATGGCTCCAAAATACTGTCGGAAATATATATTATCCTTGCAAGAAAGCGCATCTCGTCATGTGGAGTTATCATTGTCTTTCTTGTAATAGACTTAGCCGGACTAAGTAAAGTGATATTCAGTATTCAATCCTATTTTTCTCCAAACCAGTTTTGATCTTGGTACAATGTACATTCATTGAACTTGCAATGTACATTTTTAAACTTATCATGTTTTAATTTTATAACTACTAAATATAGAGTAATTTTTCCTCACAGTGTTAGACAAATAACTTATTCAGTTTGAATTACTCTAATATAATTTCTAATATTCAAACACGAACAGAAGTTGCCTTAAACTGCTGTTTTGCGAAAAAAAATTCTTATTCATTTATTAATTTACTCCTTTGTGTCGGTACTCCGTCTGTACGCAGGAGTGAATGAAAGCCAAAAATAATTGAAATTATAATATAGTAATTTATGGAAAACTGCATTGTTTTGCTTGTAATTTCAGTTTATTCGTTTCGGCTGATAGTTGGTTGGGCTGACTTTAAAACTTGTAAATTTCACTATTTAATGGCTTTAATGTTAAGTGACCCAGTTTATTAAATTATTTTTGGGCAATAAATAAATAAATTTTCGTTATTTGGAAAGTGCTCTTTTCAATCAATTTGCCGACCACACACAAATTAATTTATTTATAAAATTTTATTGATGAGAGTTTTATTAACCTTGTGTAAATTTGATTGGAAAATATCAACAGCGGCGGACAGCGTAATTGCTGGGCAGTTTGTCTTGTGCCAACTTGAGGAAGTGGCGACGTTAGCAAAAGCTACGCATATTTTTCCAATTAAATTAGTAGCAGCGCTTAATAAATTTCCAAAGGAGATAAAATTAATTTGAAGTAATTCGAATAGTTTGTTTTACTTGCTAATTGCCATAGTGCACAGACAAACCGTAGGCAATAAAATTAAATTAGTAGTAATGAAAGTACTATACGCCGGCAGGCAAAATAAAAGTTCCGTGGTATTTTCTTTATAAATCTATTCCAGCAATGAAGCTCTATGTTGTTCAGGATCGGTCTGCCATGAATGGAAGTTGGTTAAGCCATAGGCCCCCAGTCTGCTCTTCGGCATCCAATCTGACTTCACATTTTCCGGTAAAAGATTCTTTGGTGATGCGCTACGTGTTTCTGATCGATCCACTTGCCCATCGCAGTTTTGCTGTGAGAGCTGCTTTATGTTTTATACGAATTTCGATTGGCTCGTCAGATAATATTGCTTCTATCGCCTTTATTGGTGTTACTTAAAAGGTGAATGTATGTATATTGCGAGCAATATTATTGCCAAATAAAGTTTGCCGGCCTCAGCAAGTCAAGATAAGCTACTGATGTATTTAAAAAAAAAACAAGTAAGAGTGCTATATTCGGCTGGGCCGAATCTTAAATACCCTTCACAATGGTACATACATTCCGATTGATTTTTGGTGCGAAAAGTTGTTTTATTTGGCTTTTAAATGGGCCGATTTTTTCTGAATTTCAATATCAGATCCACTACCGGGATTTAACACAGGCTGCAAAACTTTTATTTAAATAATTCCTAATATGCTCAAGTTCAACCACTGGGTGACACCAATTCTTTTTAATATCAATGAAATAAAAAAAAGCAAAATGTATTTCTTAATTATTTATAAGTTAACTTTATAGTAAAATTTATTTAACAAAAAATTGCATATAATTGCATTATTTTTGAATTATAATGCTAAACATTGCCATTAAGTGTGATTTTCTTTTCAATTTACTTACGTATGTGGGTACATGCATACGTATGTATGTATGTATCTATAATAGAAAACTCTAAAATAAATTCTTTATTATTGACTATTTTCAGTGTGTTCCATAAAACAATGGTTATATACATACATATATACATACATACATACATATTTACATTGCTTGCTTTTACAAAATTATTTTTTTCTTGTGCACGTTGCTGATGATCTATTGCGTATCATCATACACATGTATGTGTGTATGTACATATGTAAGTACGTAGGGAAACCCAAAATGATTTTTTGTGTGAATGAATTTGAAGACGCAATTGTTTAAAAGAATTTCATTGCGTACCCTTTTTTCAACAATTCTTTATATCACTTTCATTTTCAAGCTCGTGTATACATACATACACATTTTTACACCAAAGCAAAAAAATTGTTTATGCTAACATACTTGCATGCATACATACATATGTAGATACATACATACCTACATACATACAAACGTATCTACATACATACATACATACATACATACATACATACATACATACATACATACATACATACATACATACATGATCGCAAATATTATATACATATGTATGTACCATTATGATTGATTTTTGGTACCAAAAGTTGGGTGCATATGGGCCGATGTCCAAAAATTTTCTAATTTTGCCCCTAAACAGCCTGTATGTACCATTCCGACAAATATTTAATGCAAAAAAACTGTTTCGTTTCCGAAACAGGCCCGACTTCCTGAGATATCGGGAGGCGCTATATCTCGAACATATATGGGCCGATGACAAAAAGATTTCCAGTTTTGCTTCTGACTAACCTATATGTATCATTCTGATTGATTTTTGGTGCCAAAAGTTGTTTTATTTAGCTTATAGAGCCGATTTCTTGAAAAATCGGGAGACGCTATATCTCACGTATATACAGACCGATTGCAGACATTTTCGAATTTTGCTTTTAAACACCTTATATGTACCATTCTGATCGATTTTTGGTACCAAAAGTTGTTTTATTTGGCTTTTAGAGCCGACTTCTTGAGAAAACTTGAGGCGCTATATCTCGAGTGTATATGGGTCAATGTCCAAAATTTTCCACGTTTGCCTCTAAATAGTCTATATGAACCATTCTGATTGATTTTTAGTGCCAAAAATTGCTTTATTTGGCTTAAAGAGCAGATTTCTTGAAAAATTAGGAGTCGCTATATCTCAGATATATATGGACCGATTTCAAAAATTTTCCAATTTTGCTTTTAAACACCTTATATGTTCCATTCTAATCGATTTTTGATACCAAAAGTTGTTTTATTTGGCTTTTAGAGCCGACTTCTTGAGAAAACGGGAGGCGCTATATCTCGAGTGTATATGGGCCGATGTGGAAAAATTTTCCACTTTTGCCTCTAAATAGCCTATATATACCATCTTGATTGATCTTCGGTGCCAAAAGTTGTCTTATTTGGCTAATAAAGCCGATTTCTTTAAAAATCGGGAGACGCTATATCTCGGATATATATGGGCCGATTTCAAAAATTCCTTCATTTTTAGGATTTAATGAGCACTAAAAATGATATGATTTAGTTTTTAAGAAAAAAATTTTTTTCAAAAATCTGAATACAAAAATTACACAAAATATCCCTCAAAACCCGGTTTTTTGAATATATCTCGGCTATCCGCGGACCTATCTTACTGAATTTCAATAGCAGACCCACTACCGGGGTTTCACACGTTTTAGCGAAAGAATGAGGTTTCTATCTCAAACCGTTTTCTCAGAAACGGTATTTCAACGACTACAGACGGACAGACGGACAGACGGACATCGCTCAATCGTAATCGCTATTGATGCTGATCCAGAATATATATACTTTATGGGGTCTTAGATGGATATTTCAATGCGTTACAAACGGAATCACAAACTTATATATACCCTTACACATTTATGTGAAGGGTATAATTACCAAAAAAAATAAATAAATATACAATGTTCTTGATGCTGATTTTTCGACCTTTGTTGTTTAGTATTCTAATTTCTCGAGCTTTAGGTCACTTGTTTCTTACAAAATATTTATTAAATTCAATATTTCGATATCTCCATGGATATCTTCTTCAGGAATGTATGTAGATTTTTATAATAACAATTTAAAAACAAAACAAAAAATTTTTATACTGGCATATGTTTGAAAATTATATACACTTTAACAAAATATTTTAACATATATACATAAATAATAATTAAGTTTACATAAATACATGTGCATACACATATGCACATATGCACCTACATACACCCACACACCCGCATGCATCCATGTCCACGCACATGTATACATGAACCCGCACACATACATCTACATATATATATGTACACACACACACAAACATGTATACATACATACATGCATACACATGCATAAACGCACACACATACACATACATATATGCACACAACCGCATCCCACATATACGTATGCACATGTATATATAAATACATATTAACACTGAACATAACATAACATATTTTTTTATTTTTTAGTTTTATATAAAAAAATTAAAAATATTTTTAAATAATTTAAAATAAAACGTCCTACTCGTGTATTTTATTCTCTACTGTGTTTCTTATATACCAAATATCTATAGTTCTGAGCTAATCCGTCAGTATCTGATTTGAAATTGATTCTATTTCCTAATGGAACTTTGATAATATGTAGCATTTCTAACATATACCTACGTTTATAAGAGCACTCTGTGTCTAAAATTGAAGTGCCCTCGAAATCAGGATAGTGATCAAAATCACGACAGTGTTTTGATAATGCTGTCCTCTTTGACGAATTATAATTTCTATATCTCTGGTCAGATTTATGACCCGCTAATCTAGTCTTCAGCTTGTTACGTGTTGTGCCTACATAAACCTTATCACACTGTTCATTATCATTACCCTTGCAAGGTATTTTATAAACTAAATTGGACCTTTCTAACTTATCTACTCTATCCTTGGTTTTACTAAAAAGTGTTCCTACACTATATATGTAGATGTATGTGTGCGGGTTCATGTATACATGTGCGTGGACATGGATGCATGCGGGTGTGTGGGTGTATGTAGGTGCATATGTGCATATGTGTATGCACATGTATTTATGTAAACTTAATTATTATTTATGTATATATGTTAAAATATTTTGTTAAAGTGTATATAATTTTCAAACATATGCCAGTATAAAAATTTTTTGTTTTGTTTTTAAATTGTTATTATAAAAATCTACATACATTCCTGAAGAAGATATCCATGGAGATATCGAAATATTGAATTTAATAAATATTTTGTAAGAAACAAGTGACCTAAAGCTCGAGAAATTAGAATAATAAATATACAATTAAAAACTAACATAAATGTTTCAATAACTCAGCTTTCAATCTGTTTCGATTCGATTGGGAAGGTTGTTCCAAAGACTTGTGCAATGTATGAAAACTTGTCTTTCTGACAAGGATGTTCTATAATTTCTTTGAATTAAATTTCTTCCACGACTGGATCCGGCAAATTTTATTTTATTAAAGAGGTAGTTCGGACCCTCAGAGGTTATTATTCTGTGTAAAAATATTAAGCATTTAAACTTTAGCAGATTTTCAAAATGCATGTTGTGGATATTGTATGAGAAGCTTGATATTGAATCTCGACGCCCTCTATCATAAATACATATATCTTGCAATGCTGTTATAGGCGACCTTGAGTTTTCGGAAATCATCCGTATTGCAGTTTGCATAAATTTCGCATCCATACAGAAGGACAGGTATAAGGTACGTTTTTGCCAGTAGCATTCGTATGTTAAAAGGCGTAGAATATTTAACGGCCCATAAATTCCGCAGCATTCCATATACTCGACCAACAACTGCATTAATATGATCGGACCAAGTCAGTTTATTATTAAATATAACCCCCAAATTGTTAGATGTGGTTACAAATTCAATCGTGTCAGTATTATTTTATTAATTCGTTGGTTTTTTTTTTTTAATTTTTCAAGGCACTTTAAAAAACATGGTCCATAACTATAGACATCGAAAAGGTATTTGAAGTCACTGCTAAATAAAAGTAAACTTTTTGTCAACTATAGACAAGAAAAAGCCGACTTTACCCACAAAAGTCTGCTCTAAACTTAAAACCAGCAGAAGTTGTCTTTGACATATTTAGCAACAGTTTTGCTCAAACAAATATCACTTTTATACGTAGAAGCTTTTTAATGTAAATTTTTTTAAATTAACCCATACGTTCCTCAAAATATGTCACGTTAAAGCTCTTCGGGTGGAAAATCACCCATCATGAGTTTTTATGAAAGTATACCCTTTTTTTGGTTTTAAGTAATGTCTTTTTAAATATGAACTTAATTGCTTTAAGAGCCAATTGAAATGTATTAATTTAGATGCAAAAAGAAAAGTAGAAGTGTTGCAAAACGAAAAAATAAATGTTTGCTGTGTTAAAGGTTTGTTTGAACATTTCTGATTCTCATTCTGTTCATGGGAATTATGGAATAAGTAGTTAAGTTTCAAACAAACTTTTAAGAATTTTTCAAGTCTACTGATGAGTTGATTAGCATCAACGAAATGTCGTCGGCATATAGACAGCTGAAAATACAGCAAACATTTTTTTTGAAAAGATTCATTTTTGGACCTAAATTAATAATGTCTTTTTATATAATTTTTTTCAAACAAAATTCAATAAAATAATAATCGATTAGAAAACAATAACTTCTTACCTTCTGGATTATTGAAACCATTAAATTCACTCGGTTACATGTAGTAAATATATGCATACGTTTATACTTATGTACATATTTTAAGTTTTTTTTATATTAGAACGAACTAATTCGGTTCATTGCAATATTCGCATGCAAAATATGGAATTTTGTGTTGTCCACAAGTAAATTTTTGGCAGGATGTACAGACATTCGGTCTGCTTTTCTAGCTTTTCTAACATTTTTGGGGCATAATTCACATCAGAATCCTGAAGTAATTTTTCTTTTTTTTTTCCACATGATGATGTAGATGGTTCCTGGTCTAATTAACGTATAGTGTTCTGTAGCTTTATTGCTGAATCTGATCTCGGTAAATAATAATATTCTTTGGATTTCTGGTTTCACTAAAGCCATTGCCAGCTCGTGAAGAAACAACCTTCTTTTGTGCACTATTCCCTTATTCCAGTCATTGTTCTTTGTTGTCTTTAGACAATTTGAAACTGCTTGCTTGGATGGGAATATCTAACTCTTCTTCATCACTTTCGTTGCTGGAAGAATATGATATTTCTTCAACCAACACATTGGAACTATAATCTTCCGAATCTGAAACAGAATTCTCTGGTACATCACTTTCTTCACAATTATACATTATATGCTTAATTTCAGCATCAAGCACATGATAAAAATTAATTTTATCAGATTTATTTTCTTGAATAATAATTTTACCTACCTTTCTGCTTGTAGACATTTTCAATATTTTCTTTCAAATCACGCTGTGTACATGTAATAAAATATACGTCATGTAATAAAAGATACGTCAATAATATTTATTTTCAAATGACACGCTATCAGGGGAACAACATTATTTTTAAAATCATAACAGTTTGTTTACTGTCGAGCTGTGCTGCCAGATATATTTTATTTTTCTGATGAAGGTTACCAACGAATGCTAATTTCATACAATATTCAAACATTTTTCTTATTGGGTGAAATTTCACCCCAGGGACTTTTGCTAATAGCTTCGAAATGATTAAGTATGTAAAAAAAAAAAATTTTGTGGTTTTTTGATGAAAAATATCAATTTAAAAGTTTAGAAAAAGCTTTAATTTCGATGCGATAAAATTTTCAAGAGATATACAATTTTCAATCTTAAATTTCACCCGAAGAACGTATGAGGGTTAAAAAATTTTTTTACATTAATATACAGATTTTTTAACAACTATTATTATTAATCAGAACTTTCCTTCAAATTTTACTTTTTTAATTCAGGTCCAAAAATAGACCTGCATTAATACATTTCAATTGGCTCTTAAAGCAAATAAATAATTAAGTTCAGATTTGAATATTTTACTTTTTTTGAATTCGCTTTGATGCTTTTTGTTTACTTACTAATACAAACTTACATTTGTATATGTGTGTGCTTACGTTTATGCATAATTTGTGAGAGTCATCTTATTAGAGATGGGATTTTTCTTAAATTTGTAAATGGTTGTATGATAAATAAGTTGACATATTAGATAAATAATCTGGTTCAACTTAAAGCCACCTTTAATTTTGACTATAGTAAAAAAAAAGTTAGCAAGACTTTTTAAAATTTAAGTTGTTTCTAAAAAGAACCCTGTTAAGTGTTTCACTATAGTTAAGGCCCCATATGTTGCAGAACAGTCCCCTAGGAGTTACCAATCAGGATAAGCATACAGCCGGGTCTAAATTTTAATTACAATCAAACACACCATTTCTATTTTATTTTTCTATATTTATCATTGCATATTTTCACACCATAATATAGAAAATATAATAAACAGAAAATATACAATAACTTGGGTGGCTGAGTTTCATGGTTGTCGCGTTACAAACATGAGCCCCTGAGTTCAAAGACGGGTACTGACGAGAAAGTGTGGCGGCTTCGAAACAACTAGTTGTCCACCCTGCTAAATGTCTTTGATGTTTTCTTTGTCTAATTTAATTAATATCAATCACAAAGATAATATAGAAAGAAGTTGAGCCTGATAAACTTAATACAGAAATAATTGTATAAGAAAATGTTCGAATAACAGAAATTAATTGAAATAAAACAACTTTTGGAAGCAAAAAGCAATCAGAGTGGTACATATATCATTGTGAAGGGTATTTAAGATTTGGCCCAGCCGAATATAGTACTCTTACTTGTTTTTGAATATTATCATGCAAAACTTGGTGTATCAAGCTCTTTAATGTGAAATTTTATTGTCTTATGGTGTCTGTCTTTGTATGCTTTCATGATACAAAAGTAAAAGAAATCATTATTAAAACATTTTAGGAAATATTGAAAGTATAAAAAAAACCAGAGAAACAAGAAAATATAATAATTGCTGAAACGGAAATTCATCTAAACCAATACAAATAATGCCCAACTTTGACGCAAAAATGGTGCTTTTTGGTAAAAAATCAAACCACTTTCCGCATCTCTGTTATAAACATTTAATAATGACTTTACCATTGATACAAAAAAAAAAACAAAAAAAAAAAAAACAAGAAATTGACTCAACTACATATTAATGGTTGGAAAATCTACATTTAAAAGCAACTCAAAAGCATCTGTTTCCATTTAACTATGTCGAGTACTACCCTACATGACATATTTGCTGCACACACATTAGGGAGGTAACAAATATGAATCATTAATATTCACCATTCTGTACGAGTACTCGAAAACGAACATTTGAGCTGCAATTCAGAGCCAATAAATATTTCAAATGTATTTCTAAGAAATCGCTCTGTCACCTGACTTTGAAGTAATTTAGGTGCTCCTAATGAGTGACGTGGTGGACGCGAAACAGCCATATTATTATTATTTATTAATAAATTAAATAAAATGTATATACATATGTATATATATTTATAAATAATTCATTTATGTAAGTATATTATTTATCTATATTAGGCTGACCGAATACAGTTATATTTAAATACATAATTCATTTTTATTTAAAACTTTTATACCTGAGTTAATATTTAACCAAAAAAAAAGTTTTAGCAAATTTTATCAGCAATCAAATTCATTTATTAGCAATTTTCTATAATTCATACACAGCTGTTTATATTTGTATAGAGCATTATAATCATAGCCATTTAAAATTTTAAGCACTACGTACATATTGAGCTGGCTTTTTCCAAGTTGATTACTCCTGTACTCTTTATAAATTGGACAAACTCCAATAAAATGGAAAGTATTCTCAGGTACATCGAGGTTGCAGATTGAACATGTCATATTTGAATTATTTCTGAAAATTCTAGCATTTAAATTCAGCAACACCTGTTCGTGCTTTTACTGTCATACTAGTGACATAAGACGATGAATTTGCCATGAAATTTGGAACGTTATCAAATTTTAGTTTAGGGTATAGATCATGATGCTGAGAACTGGTTGCCCTGGCAATATTATCTATATGTTCTTTGCGTTATAATAGTTTGATAATGGGTTTCCAGTTTATTGGAATCAGTTGCAGAAAACTGAAGGTTGCAAGCGAGATTTTGCCCAATACACATTTTTATTTACAATAATCTCTGCTAGAATACGCGGCAGTCGCTGTTGACTTAAGTTTAAAACTTTATTTATATAACTGAAGTGCAGTTTCAATGTCGAGACATAAAGCGAGTCCAGTTGAGTTTCCAAATGTAGTACATAATTTGGTGTTGTGGTGGGAAGATACAGCACTTTTTTTGATAAAAAATCTAAACAGTTTCTCTACAATCTCTGACTTTTCATAACACCAAATTTCGGCTCCGTATAGCATAATGGATCTACTGGCTGCATTAAATATTTTTAGTTTGTTTTTGATCGTAATGTGTGGTTTTGTTATATATTTAGACCAAGTGGAATTTATCGCTAACTTGGATGAAGTTAATTTGGGCCTGTTCGTAAATGCATCACAACTCTGCACAATATGATTATTTTGCGATGCCACTGCTGATCAGCTGTTGTTGATGTCATTGTTTGCATATTTTATTGTTGCATTTACGAACGGAGAATTTAATTTCTTTTTTCTTCGAATAAATTGTAAAAGTGGAAAAATTAATAACTAATTCAGACTCGTCTGAAAATAAAAAAAAAAAGAAATGCGGTCGGGGGACCCCCGTTAGGAACGAAGTTCCTTACGTTTTTTTTCATCTTTGAATGTAATACAAGGTGAAATCTGTATGTTTTATTTTGTGTTGATATTGAAATTTTTAAATTTTATGATTTTTTAAATTTTTGGAACGTTTTCCAACCAATTAATATTTATTTGTATGTGTCTCCGCTGCTATCAGTGGAGACACTGCCAATCATACACAATTGCTTTGTGACAGTACACCAATACATATAAACAGCTCACACGCTTTCGTGACGATTTCTACTAATTTCCACTACCACCAAGCCGCGTTAAGGAACTTCGTTCCAAAAAATATTAAATAAGAAATACATATTAAAAAGCAAACAATTTTTATACTCACTCATTCATTGCATCAGCCATTTTTATGATTAGTTTTTTATAACTTTATTAGGTTTTATAAATGAGCGCAAGGTCACTTTATTGTTAATAAATATATTTTCTATTTATTGATAAATTTTCGATATTTCGATACGCCTTTGTGTATCTTCTTCCGGAAAATGTGTTTTCCTGTGTGTGAAGAAGATACACAAAGGCGTATCGAAATATCGAAAATTTATCAATAAATAGAAAATATATTTATTGAGAATAAAGTGATCTTGCGCTCATTTATAAAACCTAATAAAGTTAAATAAAAAAAGGTCGAAGAACGAGTATCCAGAACATTAGTTTTTTGTTTTTATTTGGGCCTAATCTATGTCAGTGTTGCATTTACGAACAGATTACTGCTGCAGTGTTGCCAACGTTTGGACTTTCGAACGATGTGAGCATAACATGCAGAGTTGTTGAACAGGCCCTTTGTTACTTAGATGCTTTTTGAATGACAGGTTATATGTGATGGTTATACCGAGCTATTTGTAGCTGCTTACTATTTCTATATTTTCTGTACCATACTTCCAGTTCAGATTCGCAGGAATTCGTGTGCCTGATCGAAATATTGATATTTAAGATTTTTCCAAATTTACTTTTGAAAGACCAGTTACTGCAGTATGCATGATTGATGCATTATCAATCATGAGCTGTAATTCAGTAGGAGAGTCTGACAAAATCAATATATCGTCAGCATAAAGCAATATTTTTTTAGTCATGTCTGCTATCTTTATACCACCTGGTAGCACATCAGCAAGGTCATGGATGTAGAGCGAAAACAATAGTGGACTTAAATTACAAATCCTGTTTACCTCCAAGCTCCACTGCGAACGATTGTGCAAGGGAATGACCATCCCAGATTTGACTTTCAGTAAGCGAGTAAGACTGCTGTAACAGCCTTATTATCTTAGACGATATTTCAAGACAGGATAATGTATAAAACAGGGGCCAAATCTTTGCATTCGATGTCGAATGAACTATCGAGTAAAAATAATATAAAACAAAAACAAAATGAACAACAACCACAAGGCCCAGGCAACAAAATTCGTTCGATCACGTCGATCACGTATGCGACGATTTGGCCCCAGGCTATTTTTGGGTATCGTATCAAAGGCACACGAGAAATCGACGAAATAGGTATACGTTTTCCTACCATTCAGTTTATTTTAATTTGCAAATAGCCATAGTATGCAGCCCAGTCCTCAACTTTACTTTTCTTATCTTAAATTGGTGCTTATTAGGGAAAACGTGTTAGTGAAATGAATCTGTACATGCAAAACAAGAACAAAATGTCAAGAGTACAAACAAATTGTTTTTATGTTTCGTACAAAATTTACCGTTTACTGGTGAAAGAGATACGCGTGGCCAACTACCTCGTTAATTTTATTCTTGCGATGTAGGGAAAACACAAACAATTCTTCATATTTTGTTTTTGTTTGCCAAGGAAAGTTTCACCTATTCGGCGCGTTTTTCAGAATAGCCACCATTAAATAGATATGATTTTTTTTATCTCTTCTCATCTTCTTTACAAATGTTGATCACTTTACAAATGTTGATCACTCACAAAAAAAAAAAAAATCTCTCAAATTTGAGGAACTCAAATTCGAACTCAAGCTTGATAAAATTATTAACAATTGTCTGTAAGATGTACATTTTCGTGAATATTTTGGATATGAAAATCATGGCTGGCGAGCTTATAACGAATATTAGTTGCCCCCCTAATAACTTTATTTATACAAATATCTACTGAGCCTGAATATACAACATACTAAAACATTCAAATATCACCATCAGTACGAAATGATTTTAATGCTCCAATATGTTTTTACAACATCATTTAATTATATTATTACTAATTTGAGTTTAATTAAATTACTGTAGTATTGCCATCGACGTGCTAAGCATCCATTCTTCAAATAATAATGATAAAAATTAGTAATTGTAATGATTAGATGGATGGTGGTGAAAAATTGAGTAATTAAATGGAAATCGTGTTTAATTTTCTTTGTGTAGCAACAATATTAAGAGCACATCAAAAAAGCAACCAAAGGCTTAATTTTGAACTGAACAACTTATTTTTCTGCTGTTTTATATGTTTTATTATATACTTATTGTGCATATGTAATAAATATAGCATTACTCAATTCACAAGCTGCCTTTGTATTACACCATGTGAACAGTGAGTTTTATATCATCAGATTTATGTCACTGGCTCAATATGAAAAGGCCACATTTTAAAATTTTACAGAGAAGACCAAAAACAATCCAACTGTAATTTTGCATCGAGAAACTGTGAAAACGTTGTTGCACGTATGTGTTTGTTGTATGTTCTGACAATCTGACCACTATTTTTACACAGACGAAACATAAAGCGCATTTTTGTTTCAGGAGGGCTTTTTTCTTGTCACAAATTGAATGGAGCGCTTTTGCTCATCACTATAAAACAACAACGCGACATCTATAATTTTTTTTTTATAATCAATGTATTTTTATTTGCTGCACTAAAATTGAAATTGAAAAAAATTTTCAAATTTTCTTTACAATCCCATTTTTATTACACCTGTCACTATATGACAATAAGTAATTGAATTTCCACAGTTGGGTGTTAATTATCTTAAATCTGTAAATAAGATAGCTGATGGCGAAGGAAATATGATACATATACATTAATAAAACTTTAATTTACTTGTCATCGTGAGCCTTTCAGAAGCGGTGAACCAGCTCTGAAAATGCATATCGTTTGAGTTTTCTGAGTGCCAGGGTTTCTTTTGCCGCTAACTGTCTGAGTTTCGCATTGGTATCTTATATTAAACGAGTTGTATGTTTGAGTCAAGAATTCGCCTATGAAGCTCTAAACACATAGACGACAGCAGACTGCAAATGCTGCCAACTTCAAGTGCAGCCAACTTCAAATGCTGCTCTGAAGTCAGCTTCATAATTATTTTGAAGACAGCAACAACATAATAATCAGCTGGTGCGTAAATCAATTTCGAATTTTCATAAATATTACAAATTCAAAGTTTAAACATATAAAAAATGAGCGAAGAAAATTTAGCGAATTTTATCACAACAATTGTTAAAATAGCTCAGACTACAGCTGAAGTGTATAAAGCCCATAAGACGAATAGTACAAGAAACCGAAGATGGTGGGTTCGCCCAGTAAATATAACCCGTGATGAGGAGGGTATTTACAAAACAAGTGTACAACAGCTCAAGGAAAAAATGCAGAACACTTTTTCAAAGCAACCAGGATGAAAATTAAATAAAATATCACAAAAAATTTGCTCAAACGAAAAAAATTGTTTTGATATTGAAAATGAACGGCTGTGTAGTTTAGCAACGCTAACTTCAGGGATGCCGTATTTCTTATTTCATAATGAATAAAATTTAAAATATTGGTGAAAAATGTAATAATATCACGAAAAAACTATAAAAATACATACATTTATTTATTTATTGTATTTTTGCAATGTTCTTTTGTGTTTAATATTAAAAAAAAAGTTTTTGTTATAATTTGTCCAATTTATATACAGATATAACGGCAACACTATATTTGCTGCCCGTCAAAATAGAAAATAGCCTGAGTTGGCCGCAGCAGCAAATGCTGTTGTGCAGTCGTGCTGCCCTGCTGCCGTCAAAATAATCGTTTTCATTTAAACACATGCATTTTATTTTTGACATATTGCTGCTTGCTGTCTGCTGTCGTCTATGTGTTTAGAACTTGACTGTTTGGACATTTAGCTCTCGATGTACGTCTTCATGTTTGCAATATTTTGCAGATTTTTTCAATTTAATATTAGTTTTTTATGTTGATGAAACAAGCAGTTGTAAGGAACGTGTTCCAAAATAAAAACTTTGCATCTTTCAAAAATAGACTCAGAATAGTTTGTAAACAAATAAACAGTTGCAAAAACGACATGGGTGTGAAGAAACGCAAAAAGTAATGTGCAACTGAAAGAAAAAGTTAGCTTACTTAAAAAAATAAGCTTTTACAAAGAACAAAACCGATACAAATTTGCAAAATGCAAGAAAGAGCTGTTTGTTTTTTTTTTGTCTTGTATCAGTCATGAAAAGGTTAGAAAATCAGGAAAACATTTGCAAATTACAAAAACTGAACTGTACCATTTTTACAAAAAAAAGCTTAGAATGAAAACAACAATCGCACGACTTCGACATTGAGGAAAAAGCAGTAGCAAAAAGAAAAACAAACAAGTAAGAGTGCTATATTCGGCTGGGCCGAATCTTAAATACCCTTCACAATGATATATGTATCATTCCGATTGATTTTTGGTGCCAAAAGTTGATTTCTTTGGCTTATAGAGCTGATTTTGCCATTAAAAATCCTATATGTACCATTCTGATCGATTTTTGGTACCAAAAGTTGTTTTATTTGACTTTTAATGCCGACTTCTTGAGAAATCGGGAGGAGCGTTATCTCGGGTGCATAAGTGCTGATGTTTAAAAATGTTCTAATTTTGCCTCTGAACAACCTATACCGACCATTTTGAGAAATTTTTAGTGCAAAAAATTGTTTCGTTTGGCTTCCAGGGCCGACTTCTTGAGATATCGGCAGGCGCTATATCTCGAGTGTATACGGGCCTATGTCAAAAAATTTTCCAGTTTTGCCTCTAAATAGCCTATATGTACCATTGTGATTTTTGGTGCCAAAAGTTGTTTTATTTGGCTTATAAAGCCGATTTCTTGAAAAATCGGGAGATGCTATATCTCGGGTATATATTGGCCGATTTCAAAAATTCTGCGGTTTTTGGGATCTAATGGGCATTAAAAATGACATGGCTAACTTTTTAGGAACAAATTTTTTTTCAAAAATCTGACCAAAAAAATGGCCAAAAATTCCCCTCAATTTCCGGATTTTTGGATATATCTCAGCTATCCGTAAACCTTACTAAATTTCACTAGTAGACCCACTACCGGGATTTAACACATTTTAGCGAAAGAGTGAGATTTCTATTTCATACCGTTTTCTCAGAAACGGTATTTCAAAGACTACAGACGGACAGAGGGACATCGCTTAATCGTAATCTCTATTGATGCTGATCTAGAATATATATACTTTATATCCATTTCAATGCATTACACACGGAATCACAATTTTATAGACACCCTTACACATTTTTGTGCAGTGTATAAAAAAGCTTAGCATGCGAACAAACGCACGACTTTGACATTGAGGGAAAAGCAGTTGCAAAAAGAAAAAAATAATAATAATAATAAAACATATGAAGTATCCGCGCTATATGCACCAACAGCGAATTTCTTTTAAGCCTTCCCTTAGCATTACTGAACTGCTTTTGGCATTAACCTTGTTTTAGTTTGCTTTTAGAAACAAATTTCTGAAATGTCTGTTTGTGCTGTTGTGTAGGGTGTTTAGAATTCAGTGCAGCTGAATACGTACGACCAGTACACCTGGTTGTTTGTTGAATTCAGCTTCGAAATGAAGGGACTCGTAAATTGCTGCAATATTTTCCAACTGCATGTCGCAAATCAAATACAAAATTATTTATTTAACAACAATCATTGTTCATGCTTCACTAACAACATTCATGTATTTCAACTTTAAAATACTTCATATTCCTTTCTCGTTTCTTTTCCTTTTAGCTTTTTGAATTTTGACAAGAGGCTTACACAATAAACTGCGAAAATATATAAACTAAAGCAAACACACAAACAAAAGAAGGATTACAATAGCAAAAGCAAACAAGTAAAAGAAGTGCGGCAAGCAGAACCAGTATATAAAATGTAGTTGCTGGGACGTTGCATGTGAAGAAAAAATAAAATTCCAGTAAATTAAAGGATTTGAAAAAAAAAGAAAAAGAAATGTTATGGAGAGCGCAAACAAAACTATTGAGGGAAAGCAACAGTCAGTGGACGAGATAAATGGAAATGAGAGGGAACATCACGTGTCCTCAATAATGATTTAAATTGAAACCAATTAGAGGACAATGAAAACAAAAACTCTCAATCTTATTTTGCAATTTGCAAAATGACAAGGCTGCCTGTCTGAATAAAAAAAAAAAAAAAAAAAAAAAAAAAAAACACAGAAAAACTGACCCGTTAAATGCCAGCCAGCATTGGGCAGTTTTAATTATTTATGTAATTCGTATGTTTATGCGAAAGTAATTCGACCGTTAATCGTTGAGTGGAATGTTTTCCTACTTGTTTTAATCAAATGCAACTATTTTTTGTGGTCGCTTGTTTTTGTTTTATACAACGACTTAATTGCTCTTAAAAATGAAGCACAAGTTAATGCATGTTTCCGTAATAAAACATTGTGTATTACAGTTAAACCTCTTAACACAGCACACAAAAAAAACAACAACAACAACAACAACAAAGTGAATAAATAAATGAATGAATATGTATCAGTATCACTATCAGCAACAACTCATACCACCGTCCTCCTCCTATTACGCGAATAAAGAATGGAAAATAAAATTTTATTCATAAATATTTTGCACCAACATTTTCTTTCTTGCCTTTGTCATTGACAAAATAAAAACGTAAAATTTAACGAGGTGAAATTTCTTCTCAATAAACTCAACGCACAGTTCGCATATTAATCTACTCCACGACATGGGATCCTTGAGTAAAATTCTTTACTTTAACGTGACCCGTCCTTATTATGCCTTAAAGCAAAATTTATTTTGTGTTCCATAAAACAATAAAGAATTGAATATTCAACCATTTGCAATTGGAATAAGAGCAAGAAACAGTGAAAAGTGAAAATATCCTGCATATCGATCAGCATCAGCAACTCAAGCAAGACATTCTCGAAAACAAGTTGCAGTTGCTTTTGCATCTCACGCCAACAAAACACCGGCATCAACGGCATCATCATGGCGCAGTGGTTGTTGAATTTATTGACACTACTTATGTATGCGGGTAAGTTAAGTTCTCGATTTAATTTTATTAAATTTATTTATGTTAACTTGCTGCTTACGTTAATGAGCGGTCAGAACAAACTACTTATCATCACCTTTCTTTAATTGCACTTTGTGTAAATCTGCTGTGATGTTCGTGGGAAGCAACTTTTTTATGTAATTTATTGATTTGTGCTCATTAGCCTTGACTTCTACCACAAAAAGTAGGTGTGAGGTTAGCGATGCTAACATTTTTACAGAAGCAAAAAAGCGTTAAATGTTGGATTTAAGAAAAGCGAAAAATTTTATTATAACCTCGTACCTTCCATGTTTAATTTGATTACGCCCAGTTTTGAGCCCACACATTTTAAATTACAAATATGAACTTAATTATTTATTTGCTTTAAGAGCCAATTGAAATGTTTTAATTTAAGTCCAAAGATTAAACTTTTTAAAAAATATTTGCTGTCTTTTTCAGCTGTCTATATGTCGACGACATTTCGTTGGTGCTAATCAACTCATCAGTAGACTTCAAGTCTACTTCAAGTCTACTGATCAGTCGATTAGCACCAACGAAATGTCGTCAGCATATAGACAGCTGAAAAAGACCGCAAATATTTTTTAAAAAGGTTAATTTTTGGACCTAAATTAATAAATTTTAAATTACTTAAAACGGACCGGGGGTGCTAGAACTTTTTTTCACACTTCTTTTAAAATTGCTCGGTTTCTTTACTTAATTGATAGTGTTAGAAAAGTGATCAACCAAGCGGTGAACTTGAGCCTGCTAAAAATCATATAATATAGGGTTAACTGTTTCGTGGTTTCAAAAGTATAAGACTGGAATTCGACATTTTGCAAAGTAAGTTGTTAAACCAATTTTTTTCTTCTCAGTTGAAAGTGTGACATTGACGAAAATGGACCATTACACAATGCATAAAAACGATCAAAACATGCTACAAAAATGGTGACTCTGGTTTATATAATCGTTTAACTACGCAAGCAATTGGCAAAATTGTGAAGAGACTGGAGCGGCTACAGATATTGTAAGGCCTGTGCATCTTCGCTACTGTGAGTGACAGTGTTGCCGAATACCCGAGTGTGTTGATTCCTCGTCATTCTCACGAATTAGGATTGTCTTACGGCACATTATGGCGTATTTAGCATTTAGATCTACACCTACATCCATATAAAGTCCAGCTCACACAACAACTGAAGTCAGCTGACCATTCACAACGTCGTAGATACGTGGATACTTTACTGAAAATACTTCTTCCGAGCGTATACCATTGATTTGAACCGAAGAAATATTTGAGCGCCGAACTGTCGGTCTAAAACGTATAAGTTTTGTCTTGCCTGGATTTAGTACAAGGCGATTTAAGCGCGAGAATTCAAAACTCGTTGATATGTCACGTTCAATGTGCGATCGCAAAGTAAAATCCTGTTTATAAGGATAGAAGAAACACACGTCATCCGCAAACATAAAAACGTTGCCAGTTAAATTAAGATTTTTTATATCATTTACATTGTAAATAAAAGTGGGCTAAGTCCCCAGTTCACGGCACCAATGAAACTACTCTCCTCATTAACCTGGACATTTTGTTTTCTATTTGAAAAGTAACTTTTAAATAACTTTAACTCGTTTCCTTTCACCCTAAAATAACGACAATTTGTCAAGTAGTTGTTGATAATCAACCAGATCAAACGATTTTACAAAATCCATGGAAATACCTGCAACCCCTCTGTAGCCTTCATCCAAAACTTTACAGATATATTGAAGAGTGCATCCTCTGCACCACAACCTTGTCTTAAACCAGACTGAAAATCATATATAACTTTGCTTTCTTCCATGTAATGCACTAGTTTGTCATAAATAATCTTTTCGAAAATTTCATCTATCGTTGACAGTAACGCTATTGGGCGATATTTTTCTACAGTAACAGTATTACAGTCCTTTGGTATTGGAATTATTTTATGAATTTTAAGAGTATCAGGATAAACAGGAGTTTGTAACATTTTGTTAAAAATTATTTATTCGCTATAAGAGCCAATTGAAATCTATTACCTTAGGTCTAAAAATTAGACCTTAATGCTTTCTGTCTTTTTTCAGCTGTCTATATGCCGCCGACATTTCGTTGCTGCTGAAAAATCTAAAAAGAATGTTTGAAGCCCAACTACTTATTCCAAAATTCTCCTGAACAAAATGAGAATCAGAAATGCTCCAACAAACTTTTTATACAGAAAGCATTTTAGGCCTTGCAACACCTTTACTTTTTATATCACTTCCGTACAGTTGTTTAGTAGCAACGAAATGTCGGCGGCATATAGACGGCTGAAAAAAGACGGAAAGCATTAAGGACTATTTTTTAGACCTAAAGTAATTAATTTTGTTAAAAAGCTCAAATAATGCTGGCACAATTAATACATCTGTTTTTCAAAAATGAACTTTAAAAAAAAATATTTACTGTCTTTTTCAGCCGTCTATATGCGGACGAAATGTCATCGGCATATAGATAGCTGAAAAAGACAGCAAATATTTTTTAAAAAGGTTCATTTTTGGACATAAATTAAAACATTTCAATTGGCTCTCAAAGCAAATAAATAATTAAGTTCATATGTGAACATCTGTTTTTCTTTTAAAAAATTGGTTGTACTATTTCGAATTTAGCACCAGAGGATGGCCACACTAGCTTCGAATTCATGCGTCTTCATAATACCTTTTTGCATGAATTCGTGACGGAGAGTTCCCATTACTAGTGATGCTAACTCGGAATTCATAACAGGACTGTTTATTTACTAACTTAAGGCCTGTAAGAAAGAAAAGTTCTTGGTTTCTAGTGCAGTAAATTTTTCTTAATATATTTTTGAGTGTAAATTTAAAACAATATATTCATTGTTAAAGTTGTTCGCTTAACATGCACAATAAACTGTGTTTCACTACAATCGTGCTGCCACATAAAATGACACATTGTATGATTTTAGGAAAACAAATGCAAAACACTAACAAAGTGGTAACAAAAAAGGTTTGGTCTTGATAAGCTTGTACTTTGTTTTGTGATAAGAATAATTGGAATGTCATTTATTTTGATAAATATAATTTTTAAGAAAAAATTCGTGTTTAAAAACAGTATAAGAATTATCATGGTATCAAACAAGGAACTGCTTTTTCCTGCCCAGAGACAAGTACACAAAAAACAAAAACACTTGCTTTAAAGTTTTGTCAATGTGTGTTCAAATAAACGGAAGCAGGAAGAAGAAGTAAAACGTTAAGTCAGGTGTGCTTAAGCAGAAGGCAACCGTATGAGTAACTATCATCCATAATGGTTATGTCATGACTGAGTTATTTAAATAATGATTATTTTGTTTTGGTTGTAAATGTTATAAATACTGCGGGGTTTCCGAGGCAAGCTGTCAACAATTATTTTACATACGAGGTGCTTTTTTGATAGTTTAACGCACTAAGATCTTTCATAATGTGTTTATTTTTCCTATGACACTAAAATTAAACTTAATAAAAACAAATTGAAAGTGCTCTATGACTTGCACGAACCCATCTATTATTTTTCAAAAGTAATTTTCCATAATTCTTTAGCTAAACGATTTATGATGGCTTGCCAAACCTTACTGAGTAGAAATGTCAACACAGCTGGACACTCCCAGTTGTCACACTACAGTTACGAGAGCGAACTTTTTCATGCTGCTAAAAACACACCTGAACATAGATCTTGTATTAAATGGAAAATGTTTCAACAATATTAAATGAATATAGTTCGTGTCAACACATATTAGGGGGTTGGGCCAATAATTACTTGGCGTTTCAGATAAATTCTACTCTGACCCGCAAATTTGCCAACAAAAGCTTTGAAAAATATAAGCATTATGAAGAGCCTTAAACTAATATCCAATTACTCTAATCTGTTTTTTTAGTCTTGTGTTTTTAAATATTTACAAAAATATTATTTTTATTAATTTACTTGCGAGAATTTTATTATCAGCTTGTACCTTCCAACAGTGAGATCATGCGGGCTTCCAGTATAGCAAGATACTTCAGAAAGTAGTAATGCAAAAAAGTGAACAATGTATTTAGAGTGTGGAAAAATGTGTTAAAGAAGCCAACATACTGTTTGTGGCAACAATATACAAGATACAGATTGTATCATAATAATTGACGTAAAACTATTCCAAAGTATGTTTTCTTAATGCTACGAACACAACTGGGACGAACAACGAATTTCGCCCAACACGACGAATACGCCGGTTAAAATTCGCTGTGTAAATTTGACGTATGAAGCACAATAACGACGACAGTTTGATAATTAAAAAAGTTGTTTATTGTTTGTTCAAAGTTAAAAAAATTAAATAAATCAAAGAATTTCAAATTTTGTAAAAATAATTAAAATAATGAACATGATCCCAGATTATATAAACACTCATGAAGTTTAACATTTTCAATTTCAATTTCAATTGTATGCATTTTCTCAGTTTATTATTTTATCTTATTATAGTTGAACAGCTGATGGGGTGACCATATTAAAAAAAATCATTACTAAAAGATATATGTATAGCATTACCAAAATCAAAAAAATTAAACACTGCAAACATGGCTTATAATCTAATAAGCTGGCTTTTTAGTTTAAATTCAAAAAATTACAGCTTAGCACTTAAAATAAAAACTATTAAAGTAAAAATTAACTGTTTTTACTAAAACACTTGAAAAGTAAAACCAAAATGGCCACATGGTACTGATTTGTTCATCGTTCGCCGGCATAAGAAATAAAAATACATCTTTTTCCAGTTCGCCGCGTGCAACGAATTTCGTCCGACGCTGTGACTGTGTGCATTTTCATATACACCAATGTGTTTTATTTAGACCGCGAATATTCACGGCGAAAAATTCGTCGTTCGTTCCAGTTGTGTTCCTAGCATTAGTCACAAAAACATCTTTCTCAATTTTCGGGAAGTATAAATCGAACTCAAGCCTGATAAAATTATCAACAATTTATATCATATCGTTCGTCTATAAAGTTAAAACTAATGATGAAATCCCCATTAGCACTCTTTCACTAACACGTTTCGTTAGCTGAATTAAGAAATTCATTTGTCGTTCGTCCCAGTTGAGTTCCTATCATTATTTGCACATTTTCGGCCACCCTGCATTGCTATAGTTGGTTTTTATCATGTTATGCATGTATGTATTAATATACAGGGTCCGCCATCAAACGTTTTCTTTCTTTCTTCAATTAGTGCTTATTTCGTGTATGGTAACACTTAGCTCATGTCTAATTTGACAGATAATTCGTTTTATCTTTCCGCTGGACAAATATGGTTGTGTATACATTTCGTTAAGTGGGCCTGCGATCGATTTTTGCCAAAAGAAGAAATCATCTTTTCTGGTGATGCTCCTTTTGATTTTGGCGGGTATGAAAATAAGAAAACTTGTTGCATTTGGGGCACAGAAAACCCGCACGCATACATTGAAAAGCCGGCGCACTCAAAACTAGTCACTGTTTGGTGCGGATTTTTTGGTCCAGAGGCATAATTGGGCCATTTCTCTGTGAAAATGAACAAGGAGTGACCTTTCAATTTTTGTTCACAAAAATTGAAGAGGAGAATATTGGCAATATTTGTTTTCAACAGGACAGCGCAACGTGTCATGCAGTCAAAGCTACACTCGATGTTTGGCGCCGTTTTCAAAAAAAAAAAGTTTTTTGGCGAACCATTAACAAGATCAAAAAATAATAGTTATTTTCAAACTTCGTGAGTTAAGTATGTTCGATTTTCGCAGTTTTTTTTTTTGTTATGTTGACACACATGTCAATATCAGCCATTTTGGATTGTCAATTTGTTTTTGACAGATAAAAAGGTTAGTCGTGTTTTGGTGTGCTCTTCGAGTTTTTACTATTTGAAAAAATGGATCATAGAAACTGTATTAAGTTTTGTGTAAAATGTGAAATGAAATGCTCAAGTATATTTGAAATGTTGACTGTATTTTGGATCTTCTACATCGGTATTAGTACAAAAATCTTTGGTTTGTGCCCGGAAAAACCTCCTGGCTCAACCAGAAGGTAAGCTTGTTTCGAGAAAATGTCCCGAAAATAATACAGCTAGATCATGCATTTCACTCCTCTACTTTTATGGTAAATCGCCTAATCAATTGAGACACAGAGTTTGCATGCTTGCACAAAATGTTGGGAACAAACAACTAGGGAGGCCCAGTCTCACATTTCATGCCACTAGAACTGACTCGAAGGCAGTTGTGGTACATTTTCATAATTTTTCACACTTTCTGTAAAATGGTAGACGAATGCTGCTCGCATTCTTCTAAGCAGCTGTCCGAACTTTGCAAAAAAAATTAACTCATACAAAAAAGGTCACTCTAGTGTACAAAGATTCTCAGAAAATGCAATCGTTGCAGTTCTCTGGTTGTATATTGTGTTTTCAAATGATGGCTTTCTTCAATGATTGCAGTCTTGAATGGCTGTATTCTTTCAGTCTTGCAATTTCAACATCTAATCACGGTTTAAAAACAAAAAGAGCTATTTCGAATACATGTACTGTTGCCAGTATCCATATCGGTATGTTTGTGCATATACATCATTTACTGCATTCACTGCATTACAAGCAAAAAAAACTTTGCTTCAAAAGTGGTAGATATTATTTGTAGTTATTGTCCCTTCAATAGTTTGTAACCACATTGTTCATAAGACATTGCTACAAAGTATATTTAGCAATTTTATACAATGCTTTTTCACTGTTCTAGTTTTTTTTTCAATTTGACATTTATATCCTCTTAATCTTGACTGTATGGCAAGCAAAATGAAAAGCAGCCAAATATGTATTCGTGATTTACATAAAAGTTTCCTCTAATTAATGAATGTTCTTAGAACCTTATTTTACATTTAAAAGGGATGAACTATTTTGGTTTAATGAAAGCACAAATCAAAGTAAGTAAAATTCTGCAAGAAAAGCCAAGACAGATTACTTAGGAAACTTATAATAGTACTTTGAAGAAGATTTGCAGATTTTCATTCTTCTATGTGACAAATATTTTAATTTGTGTAAAATGTGGAGCACGGTAAGACAGTTTTTTGTAACAAAATAGAAACCTGCAGTCAAAGTCTGAGGGGTTATTAACGTGAATGCATGAATTATGGGCTTGATATTATATTTTAATGGCATCCTTCATTTAGTGTTAATAAATTACTTTTTAAATGAATGAAGCATAGCAAATGCATATCATGTAAATTAAAGATGTTTTTTTTTTTTGCAAAGAAGTAAGAAAGTTTGTTCCATATTGTGTTGCTGATGAAAAATTTTTTTTTCAGATTTGTTAAAGAAATGAGGTTATAAACTTCAGAAAGGAAGTTCATTTGTGCAATAAAATATATATAAGAGATTGCTCTTAAGAAACTTGGAGCTTGCTTCGTTTATGTCATAACTTTTTTCCGACTGCCAATATTTGATTTCAATTTATATCAAAAACAAATAAGAGTGCTATATTCGTCTGGGCCGAATCTTAAATACCCTTCACAATGATATATGTACCATTCTCATTGATTTTTGGTGCCAAAAGTTGTTTTATTTGGTTGGTATAGGGCCGATTTCTTGAAAAATCGGGAGACACTATATCTCGGGTATACATGGACCGATTTCAAAAAATTTCGAATTTTTTCCTTTAAACATCATTCTAATTGATTTTTGGTTGGCTTATAGAGCTGATTTCTTGCAAAATCGGGAATCGCTATATCTCGGGTATATATGGACCGATTTGAAAAATTTTCGAATTTTGCCATTAAACATCCTATGCGTACCATTTTGATAAATTTTTGATACCAAAAGTTGTTTTATTTGGCTTTTAATGCCGACTTCTTGAGGAAACGGAAGGAGGATTATCTCGGGTGCCTATGGGCCGGTGTCCATAAATGTTCTAATTTTGCCTCTGAACAGCCTATATGTACCATTCTGACAAACTTTTAGCGCAAAAAATTGTTTCGTTTGGCTTCCACGACTGACTTCTTGACATTCCGGCATTCACTATATCTCGAGTGTATATGGGCCGATGTCAAAAAATTTTCCAGTTTTGCCTCTAAATAGTCTATATGTACCATTCTAATTGATTTTTGGTGCCAAAAGTGGCTTTATTTGGCATATAAAGCCGATTTCTTGAAAAATCGAGAGACGCTATATCTCGGGTATATATGGGCCGATTTCAAAAATTCTTCGATTTTTTGGATTTAATGGGAATTAAAAATGATATGGCTAACTTTTTAGGAAAAATTTTTTTTCAAAAATCTGACCAAAAAATATGCCCAAAAATACCCCTCAAAACCCGGCTTTTTTTATATATCTCGTCTATCCGTAAGCCGATCTTACTGAATTTCACTACCGGGATTTAACACATTTTAGCGAAAGAGTGAGGTTTCTATCTCAGAAACGGCAGACGGACATCGCTTAATCGTAATCTCTATTGATTCTGATCCAGAATATATATACTTTATGGGGTCTTAGATGGTTATTTTAATGCGTTACATACGGAATCACAAACTTACACATTTTTGTGAAGGGTATAAAAATAGTTTGGCTAAAGTGAAAGTTTTTCTCCCGTAAAAGTAGTTTTTTTTAGACATCGAGCAGGCCATACGAAGCATATAATTGTAATATTAGCCTTAACCTGGTTATAAGACACATGTTTAATTTCTGTCCCAAATTTGGGAGATCAAGTCATTAAAGAGAGTAAAAGCTAACAATATGTGCAGGAGTTATTCTTCTTTGTTCAAGAAGGAGTAAAAAAATATATGCTTTTTTGTAGCACTATGTGTGCTGCTCTTTATTCAATATTCTTAAAAACTAAAAAACTGCTTCATATTTTACTTGTACTTATATTAAACCTTACATTTAGTAAAGTGTCGTCGTGTCGTGGTAATAATAGTTTATTATACTAACGGCATTTCCTAATTACGATCGTCATCCCTGTTCCTAGTCCCTATATAAATCTTATTGAGAGCATTTTGAAAGAGAAACCTGCTTTTGCTGAAACACGTGACTACCTTTTAACACTATCAATTGTTATATGAAACGTGAGTGGTAACCATATTATTGTTAGAAACAAAATTGCGTTATTTGATTAAAGATAAAACATATTATCTTATTAAGAAATGCACAATAAGGGGTAAGGTTACATTTAAGTATAGTCCTGTCATGTCCAACTATTAGTATAGTAATTATTATTAAATCCAATCATAATATTATCATGTTAAATTTTTTTATTTTTAGAAAAGTACTTAAAGCAATTATAATGCAGACAAATTCAATCATAATATTGTCCTGAGGGATATTGTCATAGCTGTATTCCACCATAATGTGGTCACGTGCAACAAAATTATTTTCGAACAACGATTTGAGTTCAACTCTTCATAATCAAACTCAATAAAAATTTTGTCATATAAAGCGTAATATTTTGTAAAAAACATTTGCAGTAATCAACTAACGGGCTATTCATTTCGTCTTTTTCAGCTGTCTATATGCCGACGACAAATATTTTTTAAAAAGGTTAATTTTTAGACCTAAATTAATAAATAATGTCAAACTTTATGTTCAAACTTTATAATAAAAAAGAAATATCCATATGTGTTTTATCTACGTTTGATTTTGAAACCGCCAAATTGATATATGTACACTTTATTTGTTCTGAATTGAAAATTGTAGAAATTACAAATGGTATCAGAAACTAATATATAACCTTAACACTTGCTCGTTTGTACGGGTGCAATGTTTGACTTATTATCAAATATAGTCGCTTATACATATTCAAAAAAAATTAAAATCTATTTCATAACCAAATTAATTTAAATAAAACATACATACATATGTATATATAATAAAAAATTTAATTTTTTTTGAATACAAGAATTTGTTCATGCTTCACGCAAGAGTTTTTTAAGCGGTTTGACTGAAGATCCTAATTCTCAAAATTGTATCTCAGCAATCCGATTTTCAGCTGATTTGCGAGTTCTTGTAAGTAAAGTAATGCTGAGCTTAGCATTTGCAACGTTGAAATTGATTGATTTGCTGCAAAGGCACCCATATACATACATACATATATTTTCAATAAAGAGCAACATGCTTTGCGTATGTTACACTACACCTCAGCTGATGGGTATGAGGGTAATTTGAACAATTTCACCAACCAGGCCTTTACATTTACATACACTTGCAATCAGAGACAGTGGAAAATGTAGACTTCCACCAAAATTAAACAAAAGCCAAAATGGCACAAAAAGGAGCAAACATCTATAACCAAGCAGGCATCAAAATGTTTTTGCTGATGGCTGGCTGGCATATTTCGGGGACACAGCTTAACATTTAAAATGCATTTACTTAGTGACAATCATACACACGAAGAGCAAGCAAAAGATGTAGTAAAAGCATTTTGTACAATTGTACACAACAAGAAGTAAGGCAATAAAAATGAGAGCGAACAAATGTCATTAAAAATGTCTGTGCAGGCAAGTCAAGTCAAGTATGTGGGTATGTGTGTATGTATGTATGTTTGCGCATGAATAAGTTTATAGGTGTGTACATATATTTATATGCATATGTATATGTTTGCTCATTTACCTCAATAGCAACATAAAGCAAAACTATTGTTTTAAGATTATGTGTAATTTTCTACCAGTTTTTTTTTTATTAAAATTTAGATTAGATAAGTTTAAGTTGGGTTTATTTCCTCAAAAGATTTTTTGTGATAACTTAGTAAGGATGAATTTAATTTTCCTTAAAATATTCAGCCATGATTTCAGTATTGGCTATAAGAGCCAATTCAAATTTATTATTTTTGGCATAAAAATAAATCTTTAATTTTTTTTGTCCAGCATTTGTAACTTAATACAGTCAGTAGACCTGAATAACTTTCAAAGACTGTCTTTACAAGTAGTGAAGGCTTGTTTGGATATTTTATTGTTGTGCTCTTATTACTTTCTTCAAAATAACAAAATAAATAAAATGGCCTAAATTAGTCTTAAAAACTATAATTTTATGCGCTTAAGGAATGCACTTATATACTAAAAGAAAATTAATTTAATTAAGTTCATGCTGTGTTATCGTTGTGCCTGAAATTATATTTATGTTTACAGAACAACAGTGGCCCAATAACTCAATTTCGAATTTTTGTTGCTTAACTGGTTTTTGAAATAAACGACTCAGTTTTTATTTTAAAACGTTTAAACTTATGCTTAAAAATTTTGATTTTTGTTGAGTACCCAGGGCGCTCAATAGTGTTGATGAAATTGGGTATTAGCGCTGGCCACCAAATCATAAATAGTAGCAACACAGATTTCAGAAATGCTTAATGAACAACTATTTTTTGAAACATGACTGTAATTTGTTTTATGAAATATTGAAATGGTTTTGAGAAATTCTAGATTCTTTTTAATTTGGCATCCAATATGTATGTATGTATTTACATTAAACATACACAACTAAATAGTTTTTATAATCCAGCTGTGCTTGGAAATGCTAAATTGAAACACACTAAAAAAGTTTTTGCATATTTATGTCCTTCGGCCTTTATGCAAAACATATTTTTTTGAAAGCACTGGCGATGTATATATTTGAATGTATACAAATATTTTCGCTGCACACTCCAATACACAAAGAAGTTTGCAAATTTCCAGGTGTATGATTAGTGCAATTCATACATGTACATATAAAGTGATTTGGTTTACTGTTTTGTCCACATTGACAAGTATTTATGCCAATAGGTGTGATTCTGTAGTAATAAACATTGGGAGCACGCCATTTCATGGGAGCATGTATTTTCATATGCAAAGTTTGAAAAATTGAGAGAAATACTTTGCTTCTTTCATAGGATTCTGCAGTCCTTTTCGTCGCATTAGCTGCAAACGTTAATGGAAATTTAATCTTATAATATCTTATGATATTTATTACAGTTTCTCAATGGTATCGAGAGTGGAAGGCGGATCATATTACTCGATGTAAAAAAAAAAATAAACACTTTCTTAAATTTTTATCTGCAAATTTGCCCGTCTACCTTCATGCCGTGTGAATCTTCATTCAGTCAATGAATTTCTTAATTCAGCTAACGAAACGTGTCATTGAAAGAGTGCTACTGGAGATTTCATCAGGATAATGAATAATATTTTATGTATTAATATTCACTTTATAGTCAAACCATATGATTTAAAATTGTTGATAATTTTATCGGGTTTGAGTTCGATTTATACTTGCTGAAAATTGACAAAGATGTTTTTGTGACTAATGCTAGGAACACAACTGATACGAGCGACGAATTTTTCGCCGCGAATATGCGCCGTCAAAAATAAAACATATTGGTGTATATGAAAATGCACACAGTCACAGCATCGGTCGAAATTCGTTGTACGAGGTGAACTTGAAATAGATTTATTTCTATTTCTTCGGCCGGCGAAGGACGAACAAATGTGGCCATTGTGGTTTCAGTTTGCAAGTGTTTTAGTAAAAAAAGGTAATTTTTACTTTAAGAGTTTTTATTTTAAGTGCTAAGCTTTAACTTTTTGCATTTAAAATAAAAAGCCAACATATTAGATTATAAAACCTGTTTGCAGTGTTTAATATTCTGTTTTTGGTAATTCAAAATTTTTTTAGCAAACTATTTTTTTAATATGGTCACCCCATCAGCTGTTCAACTATAATAAGATAAAATTAAAAAAACTGAGAAAATGGACACAAGTGAAATTATAATGGAAAATGTTAAACTTCAAGGCTTTTACTATAATCAACATGATGTTCATTATTTTAATTATTTTTACAAAATGTGAAATTCTTTGTTTCATTTAATTTTTTTTTATCTTTGAACAAACAATAAACAACTTTATCAATTATAACAGATGTTTTTGTTTTTCGTCGTTTTTGTACTTCGCAACGAATTTTGGCCCATGTATTCGTCGTGTTGGGCGAAATTCGTCATTCGTCCCAGCTGTGTTCCTAGCATAATGCTATTAACACATTTGCCACACATTTGTGGAATATTGCTGGGCAAAAGCTTCAGTGTTATTCTAAGTGAAACATCCAAAGGAAATTTTATTTTCAAAGCTTACGATCAAAATTACAGAAATCAAATTACTTTATTAAAGAAGAAGTAGCTGCAGAAATTTTCACGCCAAAGTTTTTATTTTTATTTTTTTGTAAGGAGACTAGTTGAAAGAATTTCGCTGAGCAGGTTTGTTTAATTATCGTTTTAGGTTTAAGACTAAATACTTCATTGTAGTATTTTCTAGCTGAGAAGACGGTTGACATTTTTGACTTATTTTAATATAATATAGCTTACACATAGCTTGCTTTTCCCCCGAGAGTACATTTTCTGAAATAACATTATGAGACTGTGATTTTTTGTAGTACTTATCACGGTGAAGAAGATTAGTAGTAGTTTGGTACTTTTAAAAGAAATGCCAGTGTAGTTGCATGAGTGAAAAATACCAAGCATTGAAGAATATTTTTGTAAGCTAGATCTCATGTCACTTTTAGTGGTGTGTATCATTTTATGCCTTTTCATTGAAATTCAAACGCTGGCAAGAAAAAAATTTGCTCTTTAGCACAAACCTTAATAAAATTTGTATTTTATAGTTTGTAAGGCCGTAAACAATGTGTAATTCTTTTGAATTATATTTGCTCTGCCATAAAACACAAACAGTTATTAAAAGGACAAAAAAATTATGCATTTTAATGCTCTTTATACCCATTCTTGTTGTTAAACAAGTACGAGTGCCTACTTTTATTGTGCCGGAAATCAACAGCCTGAAAATATAATGAAAACAAAACAACGAGCAAGAGAAACTAGCAAAGAATCTCAGTCGTGATGATAGTTACCATGGGTTTTTTCCTGTTCTTCTTTAGTTGTATGCACAGTTTTGTGAAAATGGAACAGCTTTAAATTTACATAAAGGATAATTATAAGCAAGTATCGCACGAAAATATTATCCTTTGATAAATTAAATCCGCAACAGCTTAACCCAATTTTTTTGTGTTTCACAATCAAATTAATGTAGAATTTGCATACATATTTAACGAAGTACTTGAGTTTCATACAAGAACTGGAAAGACAAAATTTTCCACTAAACTGTTTGCATTCATTAACTCTGTCAATAGTCATCAGCAGCATTAAAATATTGCTCCGTGCATTACGCAATTACTTTATTATATGGTTTTTGTGTTATGGCACAATCTTAAAATTTAATACAGGACAACTTTGCAGAACTTACATTCTTTGTCATTTTTAACATTAAATTACGCAATCTTGTTGCTTCAATTATGGCTAAACAGATATTTTATCGTGCAATTAGCTTTTATACAGTTGTAAGCTTTATAATATATTTTATTAAATCAATAAATCATGTTTCATATTTTGACTTACGCAATGGTTAAAACAATGTGTATTTTGTAAAACTAATGAAATATGTATGTTAATATTTTTTTCTCTTTAAAATGTCTGTAAGGATGTATATTCCATTGACATATAATAATAAATAAATAAATAAATAAATAAAAAAATAAATAAATGTATGTATAATAACACTTGCAATAAAAGTTTAGGGTGACCATATTCGCAGACAAACATACCAATGTTGAAATATATGATTAAGCTTTGTCTAGACGGTTGTCAGATCTTACAATATTGTAAGATCTAACAACGTACTGGCAATCTACTACAAATACAAAATTGTCAGCATTAAGAAAATTATCAGTTCAGACAATTGGAAGAAAATCTTACTTCTTTCATTGCCAGACAATTGCCTGACAATAAATTTAGCTACCAACGAAAATTGTCAGTTTACACGGATATAAGATTTTCTACGTATCAAAAACCGTCAGCCAATTGTCATTATTAAAATACACACAGATATGTCATTATTCACTCTTTATTTTTTTCGCTCAATAACCATGTTTTTAATTTTTTATTCTCTTTTCTGCAACTTCTTACCTCTCGTACTCGCATGTTTACTATTCTCTTGTTTTTTCTCTGCTTTTCGTACATACACATTTTTCTTTAATATTCTTTTTCATCACTCTGACAATGACGCCATTGTAATGTGGTGAGAATTTGTGCTTCTTACAATATGCCAATGCCTGACAATGTACTAGCAGTCATGATGCTAAAGTGTTCAAACGATTGACAGTTAACTGACAATTAATTGTTAGGTAGATGGCCTGCCAATGCTTTTGCTTACAATATTGTCAGGAAGAAATTGTAAGTTCTCACGACTGGTTAAAAATATTCTATACATTTTCTGACAATATTGTAAGATCTTACAACCGTCTAGACAAAGCTTTACATCCCAACAATATTAATTGTTAAATAAAGCATATTATGACTTCTTGTAATTTTTCTATTCCGCTTTTTTATTAATAAATTAAATAGATATGATTTTTCCAAGCTCTAGGCCAAGTTTTTATATTTTATTTATGTGTTGACGTCAATACAATCAATAGAAAACCAAATAAATAAATATCAATTGTCTAAGAAAGAAAGATACATACATACTTGGCACAGTAGAGCAGACAAGGAGATTTTTGAATAAAAATGGACATATTTTAATAACAAAAGCAGACAGAGGTAACGTAACAGTGACGATGGAAAAAGACGATTACGTCTTGGCCAAAATGAAAGTTATTTTGCAAGACTTACAAAAGAGTGCTCAAGGACCCAAAGACAACCTTACAACGTAAGAATAATGAACTGGTCGATGAGCTTTTCGTCAATAACATTATAACAATGTACGAAAAAATGAATAATGAATAAATTGAAGAATGTCACTGCTACAGCTCCGAGAATATATGGACTTTTCAAAAATCCATAAGGAAGAATATCCTCTTAGACCAATCTGTGCATCAGTTAACTCTCCATCTCGTCATTTATGTAAATACTTCACGAAGCAGCTTGACGTTATAATGTACGGGATGCAGTGCAATTTAGGAATAAAATCCACAATAGTGCAACATCTGAAGACGAAAAACTTGTGTCTTTTGACGTAATTTCCCTTTTTCCAAGTATACCAGTGGACTATGCGATAGAAATTATTAAGAAAAAATGGGATAAAATTAAAATGCTAAATACTAAAGTATCGAAGGAGCTGTTTTTGAAAATTTTAAAGTTTTGCATTAAAGAAAACTGATATTTTAAATACAAAGACAAATTTTACCAATAGTGTAGAGGAATAGCAATGGGTTCACCAGCATCTCCCATTGTCGCGAACATTGTGATGGAGGTACTTTTTGAAAAATTTATAGAAAAATGTAAAGAAAAGCCGAGATTACTCACTAAATATGTGGATGACCTGTTGGTGATTGTAAAGAAAAGTGCAGTAAGTGAAACACTTACGCAGCTTAATTCCTTACACAATAGTATTCAGTTTACAATCGAAGAAGAAAAAGAAGGAAAGCTTTCGTATCTTGACATAGTCATAATAAGGGAAAGTAATATACTTAAAATCGATTGGTACCAAAAACCGACATAATCTGGCTGAATAATAAATTTTTATTCATGCCAGCCCAAAACTGTCATCATTAACCTGCAAAAAATTCGGTTAACAGAGTTTTAGGTATGAGCGACCATACCTATCATATAAAAAATATTCAAAAACTTCAGGAGACACTAGCTAAAAACAACATCCCGAGCAAAATTATAAAAAATCTTATTCGAGGTGATGGTGAACCAAAAGACGCAAAAGAAAAGGTCACTACAAGAATACATAAACCATTAATATTTATTTCACAGATATCCGAAAGAATTAAAAATTCAGATATTTATGATAAAAAGGAATTTAAAATTGCATATACTTCTAAAAATACACTAATAAAAAGAGTATTTTCTAATACAAAGAGTAGATTAGAGAAAATGGACAATAGTAATGTCATATATAAAATTTGCCGCTAAGGAGATGACCAAAATGTAGGAGATCAAATACAAATATCACGGAACAACCGGCAATAAATTAAAAACGAGATTAGAAGGTCACAGATCTGACTTTAAAAATATAAATAAAAATTTAATACCAAAAACCGCACTTGTATACCATTGTGCAGCACACAAACATAGACCTGAGCTGGACAGTGTTGAAATATTACAAAGAGAAAAAGAGAGAAAACAAGCGTTATACTTTAGAATTGTTACATATCATCAATACACCTAAGGTGAGACGAATTAATTTCAAAACTGATATTGATAATTGCGCCACCAGTTACAGCCATGTAATAAATAAAATAAATTGAGTCAAGTACGAGGCTGGCTCGCACACTTAGGGTTCCGTACGTATGTATGTGTAATGTATGCATGGAATGGCGTATGTGAATACATATGTATGTATATTTTATAAATTTTGTCTCCCTGCATTTACAGCTACTTTATGTTGTATGTAGACACCTAGTAATTTTCCACTTGTTGTTGTTGTTGTTGCTGTTGTAAGGCATCTGGGAATACATACACTGTGCGAATTTCGGCTCTCTATCTCTTACGGTTCGAGAGTTATAGCTAACTATCACTCTACGTTGTAAAGGAACACCTGGTAGTTCTACAGTTGTTGTTGTTTTTAGCAATTGTTGTTGCGGAGCATATGTAAATACACATATTGTGCAAATTTCATCCCTCTGTCTCTCACGATTCCAGAGTAACGCCTAGTTGTTACTTTACGTTGTATAGGGCCACCTGGTAGTTTTCGACTTGTTGTTGTTTTTACCATTTGTTATTGTAGGCCATATGCGAGTTAATATATTGTGCACATTTCATCTCTTTGTCTCTTACAGTTTGAAAGTTACAGCCAATGATTTTTTACGTTGCATAGGGACACCTCGTTGTTTTCGACATGTTGTTGTTTTTAGCATTTGTTGTTGTAGCGCATATGTAAATACATATATTGTGCGAATTTCAGCTCTCTGTATTTTACAGCTTAGCAGCTACGGCTAGTTGTTACTTTAGGTTGTATGGGGACACCTGGTAGTTTTCAACTTGTTGTTGTCTTTAGCATTTGTTGTTGTAGGGCATCTATAAATACATACACTTTGCAAATTTTAGCTTTCTATCTTTTACGGTTCGAGAGTTATAGCTAATTGCAACTTTTCGTTGTATGGGGACACCTGGTAGTTTTCGACTTGTTGTTGTTTTTAGTATTTTTTGTTGTAGCGGCAATTTCAGCTCTCTAGCTCTTACCGTTTAGGAGAATGGACGCTGTGACGGACGGACGGACGGACGTACTTTTCTCGGTAATAGGATTCCGTCTCACTCTGATGGGTACGGAACCCTAAAAATTAGATAAAATGGCATTAGTTCATTTCAATGTTAAACTGAGCTCTAGTTGAATTTAAGCATAAGCAAATGTTGACGTGATTTTTTTTTATTGTTTGAGCTATTTTAAAATAAATGTAAGCTGCTCACTCTTGCATGATTGTTTTTAAGTAAGGCTTAATCAATTTATTAATGCTATGAATTTGTACAAGAATTTTTGCAACATGTATTTTTTGTATGTATTTTTAGTCTTCCTTGATAATGATATCCGATGGATATCGAAATATTGGATAAAACAAATAAATAAAATATAAAAACTTGGCCTAGAGCTTGGAAAAATCATATCTATTTAATTTAAAGCATATTATGTTTCACGGGCTACCAGTCGTGCGACCGGCCCACTTGGGTCCTAAAAGATTTTGGTAAGCTAATAAGTAAACCATTAAGGTAAAGAATATTATTAAACAAAAAAATACTTTTTTTTAAAGATGAAACAAATTACTGTTAAGACTTGCATTTTTAGTGATTTATTGTTTAGTGGATAATTGTTGCCACAAATTCAATATATATCTTCAATAATAATCTTGCCGCACCGAACTATATTTTCGAATTTCCACCTATAAAATCAGAGTTTTCAATAAGCATGTTATTGTCAAATCCAATTATAGTATTCTCGTATTCAACCACGCTATATTTAAAACGTGACTTAGAGTGATCATATCCAAGTCATAATCCAATCATAGTATTGACATATTCAAGGGTGCCATTCTTAAAAAGAGACTTAGAGTGATTAAATTGCAGTCAAATTCAATCATAATATTATTGTTGTTAGATTTAATCATTCCAACAGTATTATTTTCACAAAAGACTTTGCAATAACCGCTTTATTATGTAGCTACAAAAACATTACAAAAAGATTTGCGGCAACCATGTTATTATCTAATTTAATCACAATATTGTCTTATTAGGAGATACTATTAGTAATACAATATTGTTATCAAGCTGTTATATCAACACATGCTAGTGTAACTCTACCATACTATTTACAGATTGCAATATATAAGCAAATATTTATGCATATATACATATTTATATGAGATCAAAAATTCTTTCAAACATGCAGTTAATACCAACAAATCTTCATATGTTCCATAATCTGTAGTACAGGGTTATTAAATCTTGATTTTAATGACTGCAGTTTCTTAAATTAAGCTAATTAAGAACAACACAGTGACAACAATGAAGGTAGATGGAGAGGATTAATTATAGGCAGCTAGTTATGAGAAGCTCAGGTAGTAGATTGCCTGAGCGCTGCTGCCTAAAAACAGCATGCAATTAATTGTGACGTGTATTGGAAAGCACTTAAATACTAAAGAAATTTAGCCATTGTATGTTCCCCAGTCAATAATTTTAACTCTAGCTATCTTGCCTCTCTTGAAAATGTTGATGGCTGCCATTGTTTTGCAAAAAAAAAAAAACTTTCTCAATTCTTAGCATGTAAAAATGGAACTGAAGCTCGATAACGTAATTTACAATAATTTTTTATTTCTTTTTGGTATAAGAATAATTTTTATACAATAAACATATACACACAGCGTTGACAGGGCATTAGAAGGTCTATATCTAAGAAGAGATGTCAGAAAACTTTCAAGAAAGTCTGATTTTGGAAGACCTACAAAAGGCCTGTCACAGCGTACATTCTCCGAAACAGTAAGAGCTCGAGAGCTCACAGGATGCTGTTGTAACTCATCGCTACAACAGCAAATACTAAAGACAACATTAAGTTGAAAACTACCAGGTGTCCCCCTGCAATGCAAAGTAACAATTGGCTATAACTCTCAAGCCGTAAAGGATAGAGAGCTGAAATTTGCACAGTGTATGCATTTACAGATGCCCTACAACAACAATTACTAAAAACAACAACAAGTCGAACGGTACCAGGTGTCCCTATACAACGTAAAGTAACAATTAGCCGTTACTCTCAAGCCGTGAGAGACAGAGAAATGAAATTTGCATAATATATGTACTCAAATATGCTCCGCAACAACAAATGCTAAAAACAACAATAACTCTAAAACTACTAGGTGTCCCTTCACAACGTAAAGTAACTCTCGAGCCGTAAGTGATAGAGAGCCGAGATTAGCACAGTGTATGTATTCCTAGATGCCTTACAACAGCAAATGACAATAACAGCAACAAGTCGAAAACTACTAGGTGTCCCCATACAACGTAAAAAAACAATTAAACGTAACTCTCCAGCTGTAAGAGACAGATAGATGAAATTTATACAATATATGTATGTATTTACAGATGCCCTACAACAGCAATTACTAAAAACAACAACAAGTCGAAAAGTACCGGATGTCCCTATATAACGAAAGGTAACATTTAGCTGCATCTCTCGAACCATATAGATAGTGAGCTGAAATTTGCACAGTATATGCAATCACATATGCCCTAAACCGTTAACCAGTAAAGAGCTATAGGGTGTCCCTATGCAACGAAACGTAACGATTAGCAACAAGTATTTTAGTAAACGATTGTTATTGATATTATGTATATGACTATATATAAATATATACATACATATGCATATAAATATAAACCTGCGTTTGCATAAAAATACATAAATACATACATACTTATGAAAATATTATTCAAAACTTCAATGCATCTACATTTATGTATAATTTGTTTATGTAGCACAAAAAACTCTACGATAATATTTTGTAGCTTGTTATGGTTAATATGCATATGAGAAACAAAATTGCTTAAAAGAGAGTTGAGTTTTTATACAGAAGTATTTCAAGAAAAAATTTGTGCATATTAATGTTTGCAGACAGCAACACTGGAGACCATCGTAATTATGATATTTTGTATAACTTTTATGCATAACACCTTTAGGATATGGAAGTTTTCCATACGAACATTACACATACATACTGTTACGAATTTAGTTGTGAACAGTCCAATTGTAATTGTTCTAGAACGTACTGAATCGTTGTTATTTTATATGTGCTTACATTGTCTTGTTATTGTTTGTAAATGAACACAGGAGGTGTTAAATACAGCAGCACAGCGAGTGTGCACACACTGACATCACATGTGTAGATAAATAGGCACTACGGTGAAATAAAAGAAACCGCCACTGCACGATACAATATTCGTGTGTATATGTATGTATGTGAGTGGCTCATATGCTTAAGTTTCATTGCCGCGTGTTTGTATATCGGTGTGTGTATGTCTTTTGTTCATTATTAGTTTTAGTGCGAGGTGGCGTGTTCAGCTTCTGTAAACTTCTTGACTATTCGAGCAATGATCATTGAGAGGTATAAAAGCAGCTCAGCTTAACGCTGAGGCAGTCAGTTTTTTAAAAGCTAAAAACGTAACAATACGGAACCCTAAGTCTGCGAGCCAGCCTCGTACTTGACTGAATTTATTATTCTTGTCCGGTCCAGTCCTCTCGTGCACTATATCACTCAAACTTACAACTTTAATTTAGCTACATTCTTGCTATGCTTGAATATTGAGACTCTTTACCATCTACTTGAATACTATTGAAAAAATATTCTAATATAAAATATTGTCGGAATAAAATTCCAGATGAGACCAAATTTAGAAAACTTTTCTGAACTCTTATACTCCATTTCAATCCGCAATCTATTGGCAAATCCTCTTTCATATGACATTTAACAAATAAAATATTTTCGCATTCAAACTCTTAGATACATCACTGAAGTACCCTGGAGATTCTTAAGGGCAAATCTCCCTCCTATTTAAACGCATGCCACACGTGTCAACATTAATAAAAGGTGTGTGATACATTTTTATGCTGATGTCTAAATATCTGAAATTCCAGCAATTTATGTTTAAGAATATTTGTATTGTGGAAAAAATTCATCAAACATGTACACACCAACACACAAATAGATCTGTGTAAGAAGAATGTGATGAAAGTGGATGAAACTTTTTTCGTTTACATATCAGACGTGTGTCTGCTTAAAAGAACTTATTTATGTACATGTGCTTCAAAAAAAACAAAAAAAAAAAAATTAAAAAAAGTCCCCAAAAGCAGAAATGTAAATAGGCTCGTTTGCCATTAAGAACCATACAAGCTTAACTACTTAAGTGCATTACAATCGTTCGTCAAACTTTTAAGGCTCATGTGCAAAATATTATTAAGATTTCAAGAGCACTTAGAAAACCGCACAAAAAGAAAATCAATTAAGGAGGCTTTACACTGCCAATGTCATTGTTCTGTAAAATGTGAGCTTAACAGCAGTTTATGGTTACTCTTTCGTTACCAGAAAAGGATATTGTACATATAACTCAAAGCAATGTACTCGACAGAGAATAAAAAAAGATCTTTAAACTCGAAAAGGTTGCAACAAAGGGTTTGCAAGAAAATAAAAAAGAATTATAATTCTTTGTTGAAAGGCTATATCCATTATCCACTGACTCTTCCTGACCATTTACGCTAATAAATTGCCATATTAATTAGCTACTGAAGCGAAAATAGGCTTTTTCTCGGTATCAATGAGCTTTGGTAGCTGGATGTTTTAAGCGTTTTAAGGTGCTAAAGTTATGAAATTTTTCACTTTCACAGCTCAAAGTGGTGGTGATGAAGAGTGTTGTCACCCAGAAACTGATATTAATAGAAAACAAGTTAGAGTGCAATATTCGGTTGTGCCGAATCTTTTATACCCTTTACGAAGGTGTAATTGAAAGCTTTTCTGTATAGATGTATAATATCATGTTATATATGGACTTTGGTTTTGCAGAAGGCACATTTATAAAACAATTAAAGTAGGATTGAGCTCAATAAATTATGTAGTAGCTTCACAATCGGTGCCCTACAATAGGTGTTTTATGAAACAAATCTATATATACATATATACCCCTTTGGGAAAAGGATTTAAAGACATTATCTCGGAACTTAAGCCAATTAAGATTTGGTGGTGAGTTTTTCGATAAAGACACAGGATTATTTTTGTTTGTTTTCTTCTTTCAGTATTTTCAGAGCACTGCTGCCGCTGTATGCCAGCACCAGAAGTGCCGATTTGATAATAATTCTTAGCACCCTAGAGTGCCGCTAATAAGTGAAGAAAAAGATCTAAGACTATTGCCTGTTTAATCAATTATTAATTTTATTTCAAAAAATGAAAGCTTATATACTAACTTAAACTATAGGTCAGCAATATTTTGGGATAACAACAAATCTATAGTTGATTTGCTGTTCCCATGGTCTCAGCACATTCCTACATTTTGATTCCCATGAACCGTTGGCATGTGAAAAACATTATTGCAACAAATTAATATAAAAATGTTCAATACAAACTTCATATAAATATTCCCATGCCAACTTAGACATAGTTCAATATTACAGTTTCATTCCCATACACATTTTTAATACAAACAATATTATTGCTGACTCAACGCAAAATACTTTTAGGTTCAGTGGCTTCAAAAATGAAATTCTTAAATTAACAAAAAAAAAAAAAAAATTAATTGAATTTCAAGTTCAATGTCGTACAAAAATTAATTTTAGAGTAAACAAAATTCTTACACTGCTACAGTACTAAATCTAAGTATGCGTACACTACAATTTATAAGAATATAAATATTTCCTTTTTATACAAACATTCATTAATTACACCATTGATACTAAATGGGAATGTTGTGACTACATTTGTAAATTTTACAATTTAAATTTTTGAATTCAAACTCAGAAGAAAACTCCGTTCACTAAGCCATTTTCCAAATACAGATTTTGATGGGCAGAAAATTCAAATTTTTGTGTAAAATTTTTGAAAATATTATTTTGGTCCAAGGTATTGTTTGTCATAGTCATAAGAAGACTATAACAATGAATACATTCATATAGAGCCCACATATAAAAATAATAATCAAAGAGCAACATAGTATTGCTGAACTATATGGTTACAGCTTAGCAATATTAATTGTTGAATAAAACATGCACATTGTTATTTCACTCCATTTCCTGTTGCTTCGCGTTACGTTACATACAAGCTTTGACATTTAAGATAAATGTACAAGTTTATATGACACTGGCCACATAAATTTTATTTGACGCAAAGCAAAAAGTTGGGCATTTTTAATTTTTTTGTGGGCTTTGACAATCAGCTGTTTTCATTTTCTTTAATTTTTTCTTGGCGTCAACAGAAATCAAAAAAAAAAAAAAATTTTTTTCAAATAAATAAATAAATTTTAAAAATTTTATACATAAATTCATTTGAAAAATATAATAAAGAAAACAGCAAATAAAGGAATTTCAATGAAGGTATGCATATACATATGTATATATGTATATATATACACATACATAAAATATTCATAATATAGTTTTTGTAGTCTTAAACAAGAAAAAATGGAGGAAAAACTCATCGAAGCGGTAAAGATGCACCCATGTCTGTTCGACAAGAGCTCCTCACTATCTAGAATTAAATGCTTCATAAATTAAGAGCAAAATTTGCAACCCATTCCAATAAATCGTCTAATAACATTTTAAGCTATTATTTTTAAACCAAATATTTAATAAAAAAACAATTTCAATATTTTATTGATAAACAAACAATGCGCGGGTCTTGTTAAAGTTTTTATTGTGACATACACTTTTTGCTGTACGCTTTTCTTTCAAAGTTATAAACGTCACGCAAAGCACCAAAGATTTATCTGACATGGCCTTTACTGTGTTCACTAGTTGCTATATTAAATCATGATTTTGTTGTGTCTGACAATACTCTCTGTCATTTTCCACCATATGACTGTTACATCCAACACTATTATTGCCAGTTGATACCATACTATTTTCTCTTACAAATATACTATTGCCGATTCTAACCATACTGGTGCAATTCAACCATACTGTTGGCAAATCCAACAATTATTTTCATATTGCAGGTTGCACATGACAATATTGGCTGATCTTAACAAAAACGTGGTTCCTCATGACAATATTATGATTAATGTTGACAGCAATTTTTAAATAATAAGGTTGGAAGTGGCAGTGGTATGATTGGAAGTAACAATATTGTTGTTGAATAACAATATTGTATTGAAGGCAATATTATGTTTGAATACATCAATAATAGGGTTGGTGGCCACAATAGCGCAATCAATTGGAATATGCCGACGACATAGACAGCTGAAAAACACAGAAAACGTTTGAAAAAGGTCTATAGTTTTGGACCTGAATTAATATATAAAAATATTTTAATAAAACAATTTTTTAAAGCTTAAGGTCTTTTATTTTTTTAAATTAATTTTTCGATATTTCGCTAACAATTTGTTAGCATCGTCAGGAATATTTGATTGTTTTTATTTTCTATAAAATAAAAGACCATAATCTTTAAAAAATAGTTATATTAATTTTAACAATAAAGGTCAAAAATTATAGATAAAATAATATTTAAAAATATATTTTTAAAAAAGTTCTGTAAAATGAGTGAAATTGTTGTAAAGTATAATTTCTCGCAATAAGAGAAACAAATGCACAAAAGTACGGGAACGAATATAAACAAATATTTTACCACAAAAGAAAACGTCAGGGATCTGACAGCTCAATTTATAAAAAAAGAAAATATTTATGTATTTTATTTAATTTATGTAAAAAAGATATCCCAAAAAAATTAAAAGGAATGAAATGTACAAAACTTTTTACGAACACAACTCATAAATTCATATAACTACATAAATGAATTTGTAAATATGTACATATACATAAATATATAACAATTAACAATTTTTCCAGAATGCTTTAAAATATTTTTTCACACTAATTTTCAATTTTCCTTTTAGTTTCCGCAAAACATTTATTTCTTCTAAATCATTGTTTTTTCTTTGAAACAGCTGACAGCTGAATTACTTGTCCAAACTTGCCTGAAGAAAATGTACGGGCTGTTTTGTGCAGGAAGAAGAAGCATAATGTCGTCTCACAAATACTCTCATTTGACCAATTTTAAAGTACGGGAGCGCTTTTCGTGCAAATTGGGATCCCACGGTATCCCAAAGTAGAGTAAAGAAACAGAGCTATTTTGTTGTACAAATGTAACAACGTAATGCCAGATGGGAAAATCCCAAATATTAAAACATAGATACGTATACGTAATATAATTCCATACTGTTAAAACGCTGAACTATCAACCATACGCATCAATTGTACGATTTTTCAAAAATAATTAAAATTAATAGTTAGAGCTTGAGGTCACATGCTTTTTTTTATATGCTTGATTGGTACAATATTTCGATACCTCAATGGGTATCTTTTTCAGGAATTTTTTTCCTAAAGAAGATACCCATTTAGGTAACGAAATATGGAATTAAACAAGCATTTAAGAAAAAAAAAAAAAAAAACAAGTGACCTCAAGCTCTACAGGCTCGTGTTGATCCTACACACAAAATTTTCATTTTCAGAGGTAAGACCGATCGGTAGCTGTAGAAAAACTTTCTCTTTTACAAACAAAAGATCTAAAGTTAACATACTTAATAAAGATAATGTAGTAAACGAAATTACATGCATTGACAATGCACACGAACAAAGATACAAAGTTTACATTGACACTACAAAACGATCGTTGAGCGTAAGACTAGAAGAACATAAAAGTAGCATTAAAAACGAAAAAGAGACTACGGCTTTAGCACAACATGTAAAGAGCAGCAAACACATAGCAGATTTCAGTAGCGTAAAAATCTTAGACCCAGAGAAATCACATAACAAGAGATACACACTAGAGAGCCTTAGAATACAGCAGAGATTAAGTAAAACTTTGAACGCTAAAGAAGACAAGGATCAAACAAAACTTCAATATTCAATTGCATTAAACCAAAAGTAATTAAACGTGATATGGCTAGATTTGTATTGCTATTCTATAGAATGTTATTTGTTGTTTTTTTATTTATTTAATTTATTTATTATGCTAAAACTTGACAAATTTAACTTAAACTGTAAGTTGGAAGAAAAAAAGAAGAATTTATATTAAATCATTCAAAATAATTACAGAGATATGTATGTATGTATGTATGTGCTATATAAAAAATATTTCTTCAACAGATTAAAATAAAAAATAAAAACATCTCCTGAAGAAGTCGACAAACATTATCGACGAAACGTTGAGAGAAACCCACGATGAAATAAAATTGTTTTATTTACATCTTGAGCATAAATACCTTATTATTATTAGCCCAAAAAGTCAATCTTTTTAATATTAATCCTGCGATTGGTCAAAAATAAATGTAAAAAAAAAACTTTCTCTTTTAATTCACCATTCAAAAGTGCACATTTTATATCTAAGTGTTCAACATCCATGTTTCTAATATTGGCAATGGATATTAAATGTGCAAAATCTCAATAGTTTCATATTCAAAATTACGTTCTTTTATGATGAAGTAATATAGATGTAGGAATGAAATTCAAATATAAAAAGTCTTATGATATAAACTTTAACAATTGTATCAGCATGTATAATTTAAAATTCCGGGTAGGCAAACTGATACTTCTGGAATATTTCTGATTTGATCACTAAAATATTCTCGCCAATGTGAAATATTTAATTTCCTATAATGTTTGTGCCAAGCAACTGATCGACTGATTACGGTTTGCTTATAAACTGTTCATGGGCTTTGCTCAAATTTCGTGCTTTAACTTACCTTCACTGGATGCCTATTCCGTTTCATGTTTGTTTATTTTCAGGGGTCAAGGCACTCACCAACACCTACGTCTTTTACGCTCCATTTTTGTGTACCCTTAACTCTTTTGGTACAAGCCTGAGAGCTAATTTATTTCAAGCTTCAGCAGTACAAAAAAATTTATTTTAATTTATTTATTGTTTTGCTGACAAGAAAGAACATTGGTAGACGAAGTAGTGCAACGAAATCTGTAACCGAAAGGGTGAGCTCGGAATTGTTGATAATACAACTGCAGTCAAGCAGGTCTTAAATGTTCATTCGTTCATGCGTTTTATGAAAACTACAAAGCAAGATAACCACATGAAATACTTTTTGTTTTACTTTATAAAAGCCACTTACGAGCCAACCAACCACCTGCAAACAGGAAAAGTACCCACATTTAAAAGTTTTTTTTTCACTACTTTCAGTTTAACCCCCCAAAAGACCTCTTCCATGAAAAAAAAAAAATTGCTGTACTCATATACTCCTATATGAGTAAATATGTGTGCATGCATGTATTCATCCACACAAATCCGGCGTCTCATGAACATTTAATCAGATGAAAGGCTCCTTAAAACAGGCGAAGTACCATTTGTTATGTATATTCCTTCTCGTATGGCTGGCAACAGCAAAAGCAAAAGAGAATAGACAAACCACTCCTAAGATAATTATACGAGCTTAAAAACAGCAGGAGCAGCACTTTAGATATTTTTTTTATCTCTACAGTTAAGTGTATTTTTTTTTAAACATAAATGACTAAAAAAAAAAAAAAATTTAAATTCCCCATTGGGGATATGCCAAAAAAATTCTAGCTTTATCTAAATGGCACCATACGCAGAGTAATGGTATTTTTTTAAAGAAAAACTCAACTAAATTTAACTCTAAAATCGCAGGATATTAGATATAATTGTATTCAATAAAACTCTACAGCAAGAAATTGTTAAACTCTTCTTTTCTAAGCAAAAACAAACGGAGTGGCAGAAAATTAAAGTGCCCAGGTCATGTGCAATAAACTCATCACTCATTTGATTTCGTACGTGCTACATGTGCTACACGCACATGCAATCGGCTCTGCTTGAAGCAAAAATCAAAAAAGGTTTTGATATTTTTATTAGAGCCTTTTCTTCGTAAGTCTTTACTATTAAGCGGCACAAAAAATCTCATTTGGTTTGACATTTATGGAGATGAAAAATCGGATGCAAAATGTGTAATTTTTGCTTTTTGGAACGAAGTTCCTTAACGCGGCTTGCTGGTAGTGGAAATTAGTAGAAATCGTCACGAAAGCGTGTGAGCTGTTTGTATGTATTTTGGTGTACTGTCAACAAGCAATTGTGTATGATGGGCGGTGTCTCCGCTGACAGCAGCGGAGACACACACCAATAAATATTAATTAGTTGTGAAAACGGACACTATCACAACGAAAAACCGTAATATTGAAAAATTGGCTAACAGTTGCTTTTCTTCATTTTGTAGCAGATCGACAAAAAAAAAAATACTGCTTGTGTCAAAAGTAAAAAATAAAACGTTGCAAAAATTTAAAGAATCATAAAATTTCAAAATATCAAAAACAACACAAAATAAAACACAGATTTCACCTTGTATTACATTCAAAGATGAACCAAAAACGTAAGGAACTTCGTTCCTAACGGGGGTCCCCCGACCGCATTTATTTTTGTGTTACTTTATGCATATATTAATTTATATGTGCCCTGGAGCAAATGTGAATGCAGCAATTTAAGACTGAATCAGTTGTACTATTGACAATTGCTGAATATACTATTATGATTCCTGATTTCAAGAGTTGATTTGTTTGAAAAAATAATGAAAATTTTTGCAAGAAGTAATTATTAGAAAGTCTCATTCTTCAAGTTATAAGTATGTTTTTTAACAAATTTGTCAAACCAAAACGTATGAATGCCCAATAATGCTCGCGACATTTTTTTTATAAAATATTGCATTTCCTAAGAGTGGTATGCAAAGCTGCCAGATCTTACGATAAATCATCACTTTGACGATTTTCATGCTCAAATTTGGCAAAATGACGTTTTGACGATTTTGGGTCTAAATATGGCGAGTTTTGTTATTTAAAACCCATGATAACATATTGTACATATATAATAGGCATGGCATCATTAAAAGTTTAATAGTTGAGACAGACGGCTTGCTACTTCTGGTCTTTTGAGTGCAAGCAGTATTAATGAAAGTATTAGATAGCAGATAACTATTTTAAAGTATGCGTGAGCATGAAACTTTGCGCTAGGGCGAACTGAAACCAAAAGTATAGTTAAAAATATCATATCAAAGTTTTCTTTACGCGTTGACGAATCAATGGACATTTCAAACAAGAAATCTTTGTGTATAGTGATTTGAGTATGTATAAACTTCGAGATACATGACCTATTTTTTGGTCTGTTAGATTTTGAGCAAGTAGTAGGTTGTGTATATAAAGCCAAAAATTTATCGTTTTGATAATTATAAAATATAAATTATGGAATAAATATGTTAATCAAACTACTTAAAGCGAATATTTATACCGAAATTCACAATATGCATAGACAAATGGAAAAACCTGTTAGAACTGTTTTTAGCAATTTTATGAAAGGTGACAAAATACATTTGATTGGTCATAAAGACCATACTAAATTTTTAGATAAAAGCCAAATTTCCTTGGGAATTTATGCAAAAGATCTTATTTCGAAAAAAATTAAATAATAGAATAAAAATTAAAATAAATGAAATTTGAGGTAATTGTGTTTGTACAATTTTCTACTCGAATGTTTGTGCAAACTTCGATAACAAAAGTGGGGAGATTAGCTGAAGCCTCAATGCTGCTATGTTTGTCTCAATTTATAAGTAATAATATATATCTCCGTGATATGATATTATTTATGCATACACACATGCGTTGAGACAGAAAAAAAAAGATATTATTTTTAGGAATTAGAAATAAGTTGCTTTATTTTATGAAGCCTAGGATGCTCACCTTTTAGCTTAAGTGTGTTATGAGAAGTGCCAGAAATTTCTTTTAATAGTTACCACTAAGGCTCTTTTCATTCAGTTTTTTATAATGGTTAGATTTGACAAAAGTGTCTGTAAAGAATTTTAATGTTAATTTTTCTTACATGTTTACAATAATGTTACACTTTCCGTCCGTAATGCGGTTGTAACTTAAAACTATCGGTTTGAATTCAAATATAAATTTCAGTTCGAATTAAATATAATTTCAATAATATTCCAAATCGTAAATATAAAAAATATGATTATTATTAGATAAAAATCGTTTTGCTAATTTGAACAGTGTTAATTTTTACATTGAATGAAATTCTGAAAATACTTGATTTTGAAAACCATTTGAAAAGTTTTAGTATTATTGTACCTGATAATGTTATTAATAAAAAAAAACCAATTCCCTCTTAGAGGTACTTCAGAAATTTCCTCATTTCATAAATGAAATCGAAAAACAAGATTTAGATTCTGAGTTCCGTGAATTGTTCTTTTTAGATTTTAAAGTATCTTTTCCAAATGAGGAACAACATTTATGCGTATTTTAGAAAAAAATTTCTGAATTGAAACGAGGCAATTCCCAAAGAGCATTTCCCTTATCATCAAAATTTGTTCAAAAATAATGGTATTACCTCACTGTTTTGTAAACATGGAAAGAATATTCAGCCAAGTTAATTTAAATAAAATAAACACAAGAAACTCTTTACAAAGCGAAACAATTGAAGACATTCTTAATTCGAAACATTATTTAAAATTAAATTATTGAAACTGTTTTGATATTTCAATTAAACCTGATTTATTCAAATTATTTAATTCCGAAATGTATTTTTAAAGTAAAAAAAAATGTAATTGTGTCTTCAAATTAACTTTTTTTAAATCAAACTTGTATATACATATATGTACTTGTACATACATACATACACATGTATATTAAAATGTCACTAAAGTACCATTAAAAATAATTTATATTTCTTATTAAAAATAAAAAAAATATACTGCAAATTATTCAAAACTAAAATAACGATTTTTTTTTCAAAATTATTGGGAAATTGATGATTTCCTCCAGCAGCGGTGGTGGTATGTCATAAAATATTCATCATACGACTCCATGTCCCACTTTGAAGTAAAAGAGGTAGACATACATACATATGTACATATATTAATCATACGCATCAACGATAACACTTTTAAGACTAAAGCCTCTTGTACTAGTTCCATATTACAGCGATTCGGTGGAACTCAAACCATCGATATTGATATCAATCGATGTTTTATAAATATGACCATAAGGGTCATACATAAAATAGACACTATTTGCTTTCTTTTAAGCCATCAACATGTCATAGGCCGGTAACTATCTGGTAGCTAAGGTAGGTTTTTTATGGACAGATAAATAATTTTTATTATCAGAACTAAACTTTAACATAAAAGTGGGTGATAAGTTCTCTAAGAGATTGAGCTTTAATCTTTACCATATTTTATTACGTCTTTGCTATATCGAACTGAAATAGCCGATTGATTGGATAAGAGTCTTTAAAATAAATTCATTTTGTACGGCATTTAAGTTTTTTCTAGACTTGTAATAATTTTGGCCCTCATCAAGAAACATAAATTTTATATCTTAATGTTTTACTGAAATTACTTTATTGCTGCTAAACAACTCATCAGTAGACTTGAAAAAGCAAAAAGAATGTTTGAAGCCCAACTACTTATTCCAAAATTCTCATGAACAAAATGAGAATCAGAAATGCTCAAACAAATTTTTTTAAGTAGAAAGCATTTTACGTCTTGCAACACCTTTTACTGAAGACTGAAAGAGACAGAAAGCATAAGGTCTATTTTTTTAGACCTACAGTAATAAATTTCAATTGGCTCTTACAGCGAATAAATAATTAAGTTCATTGTTAAAATATTTTTGATATACACTGAAAAAACAATTCAATCAATTTGTACTGAAATTAATTCCAAGTGTTGTCAGTGTACGGATTTTCTTGAATCAAGTACGTTGTGCTTCCTAAAACAAGCACAACGGATTTTTCAAGTGTTAAGTACTTACTGCTAGCCATATTAATTTCCAGTTTCAGATTGATTTTAGCCATATCCAATACTGGTTGCGAATTGAATATATCACAACTCCGTGCTTAAAAACAAGATAGACGTTCTTGATTTAAGAACATTAGCACTCACCATACTTGTGACATCATTTGGGATTCATTTAGGTATGAAAGCAATGAATTTGTTTTGAGTGTGATGATTGAGTATACACTTGATTAGACTATTTCTAAATTCGTACCTGCATCATTGCCCTCTACTTTTTTAATTTAATAATAATTTATAAATTATTGTGTCTCTTTGCCGATTTGAAGCTAACTGTCATTACAGTCAAATTATCAATTCAGCCATTGTAGCAAATATTTAAAAAATTTAAACAAAATTCAATACTTATACAAGCGTATACAAGTGCTGGTTACAAATATACCCAAAAATTTCGTACTCATTTCAAGTCTTAACAATACTGATTCTCTTTTGTAACTGCTAGTCGGTTTATTTTAAGCACATTTGTGTATTTTGAGTACTTAAATTTTGAAGTACCCTATGTACTATTATCAATTAGAAAAGTCTTTAATTTAGAACGAGTTTTTTTTTGCTTGTAACTGGCTTTGCTTTAACCCCTGGTTGATCACCAAGTTTTTGAGTTGTTGCTCCAAATTCCCAGCAATGTAGAGAAATTTTTTTCTTTGGCAAATTTGCCTAATTCGATGTTGACTTTGTAGATTAGCCCTGCATTGTTTATAATATTTTTCGTTTCGTCTTGAAACATTCATTGACTTGCCTTGTTGCTGCTGGACTGTTTTAAAATTGGTTTCTTCAAGTAGACATTTAGCATACATTTTGATGTAAATTTTGTTAATTTTGGAATTGGCATTTGAAATTTTTAAATAATTTATGAGCGCTAGCACTTTGTCGTTTCGTCTTTGCTTTATTTTTTGTTGTCAAAATGGCGTTTCTATTACTAAAAGCTGAGAGAAAAGGGTATTTATTGAAGCACTGGCTTTTGAAAGATATTCACAGAAAAAAATGTTGGTTCTGTCAAATTTCCCGCCCGGGAGTACTTGGTCCCAACTTCTAATCTTTTTACTTAATTTCCGCAGGTTGAAACATTTTATGTGATTTACGTTCATCAGCTGCTTTTCGTCTTGCCTGTCTTAGCGCTTACGGCCTAGAATTTTTCTTCCTCATTTTAAAGCTTACTCCCATAAGTCACTTACGCTGAGGGTAATACAATTTCTTACATACTAGACTCGGTATTAAAAATAGCATCATTAGTGTAAACGGACGACATATGTACGTATGTCCAATTTTTTATGCTGACACATTTCCAAAATATCACTTTTTTTTGTAATTGCATCATCATAAGAGGCAATTACCATTCAGTTTAAAACACTAAATAACTTTATATATTATTTGAGTTATTGCGAAACACAGAATATTGATAGCAAGCAGTAATTTTTTTTTAACAAATATAGAAATATTTTTGAGACATAATTTTTTTTAGAGTTCCAGATTTTCCATTTGTTTACCAGACGTTACCCAAAATTACCAGGAACACGCACAAAGCTAACATATTACTTTTAGCAATTATTCACTTCAAGGAATTTGTCATTTATTTTGGCGATATTTAATTTAAGTATAATGCCTCTAGTTAGAATAAACTCATGGAAGGAGGGCAAAAGGTTATTGACTTCCTATAAAATTCTAAATAATTTAATTATTTCTTTTTTAACATTTGGCTTAGATTTTGAGCTAATGTTTGAGAAGTATATGAATAAGCATTCAACTCATCAGCCAGTATGCTGAAAGTTATGTCTATTTAGTCACTGTTTGAGTTCAATGATAAGCTTATAAGACTTTTAATTACAGACATAAAACTGCTAACTAGAATTTAAGCGTTTAATTTATAAACATACATATCTACGTATGTAGTTCATTTAATTTATTTTAATATAGCTGCTTAAAAGTGAGCATTAGATGACAGAAGGGATTGCTTGAAAGAAACATCGTCTATATTTAAAAATAGTGGATTTAAACGAGTTTAGCTTTGCATTTTAATAGAAGTCATTTCAAAATTAGGCAGGAATAACAAAACGGAAATAATCTCAAGACGCGCTAAGTTTTGTCGCCCTTAGGACCAGCCAAAACTCAATTCAGCAAGGAAAGTAAAGCGCTATAAATTTTAATAAATTTGATCTCTAATAAGAAAGCACTTTACTCAAAAACATTCACATGTATGTATGTATTAAACATCTGCAGCGAGTAACTTTTTTTTTGCATGTGTGAAACTCGATAGCGAGTGTAGTAGATATTTGTTCTCTCTCTCTCTCACAGCACAAGCAGTGAAGAGTACAGAATAGCCGAAGTTTATTATGTACCGGAAAAATGAACACATAAAAATATAAAAAACCGAAAAGAAGTACCGTAAAAACTATGTTCACTTCTTGCGGTACTGCAAATATTTTTTTGTGTATAAAGACAATGAAATATTTCTTTAAAAAAATTTTGTTTTTTGTTAATAAATCAAAACTATGATTTCTATGTATAACGAAGCTTAAAGTAGTGCATTAATATTATTGACTGCATTTACATTCATATATGTATAGTGTACGGATTTTCAGTTATTATAAACAATTTGAAGCGTTAAAAAATAATAAATTTTTATTTTTAAAAGGATGATATTCTGTATAAGTTTAATAAGTAATAATAACTTGAAAACATTACGACAATATCTGTGTGATGTGAAAGAAACTCAAATAGGTATCTAAATAAATTATAAGCTTGCCTTATTCCCTTCCATTTCTTGTATTACGCCTCACTGTTGAAATTATATTGAACTCAAGTCATAAAGCACTTTATGCTCAAAAAAAAATAAAAAACAACAGTTTGTTGTATTTGCCAAACTTCACCTGATACAGCAAGTACCAAGTGAAGTTTGGATGTTTTGCCATACTCGACATGTTCGGTTCATACAACATACGAATGAGAGCAAAAAACAAGCATGTACCCTGCCAGCAAATTGGTAGTCGACTGCAAATAAAATCGACTTATAGTTCATCCCTGTCGGATATGGAGTAGTCGACTACTAAAATAATTAGCTTTACGTTAACTTTTATGGACTAGCTTCAAATTAGCTACAATACAATCGATTTGTAATTCATTTTTTGTATACTGGCTATAAGCTAGCTGAAACGTAGTGCAGAGTTAACCCAAAATTCAAATAATAACATACACACATACACGGTAAATAACTCTTTAATTAAATTGCTTCATGTCGCATTCGTTTTAAATGTTGCGATAGCTGAGTGGGTATGTATGTTAACTGCTCACCAGTCTTGAGGCTTAGTGGTTCGATTCCCACCAGGGGCTAACAAAAAAAAAAAAAAAAAAAAAAAAAATTGGATGAAATTAATTTATAATATATATAATTTAATAAAATAAAATATTACCACCGAAAATGTAAAATCAGCCTTGATTTGTACATTTTTTTCTGTGCGTACTGACTTTTAAGTAGCTAACTTTAAGTTAGTTGAAAAGTAATGCACAGTCGGACAATTGACTACCTCCTAGGACATCGTAATGCTAAAATAGTCAGTCATCTCCATTAAAAATAATCTAAGTGTAAACCACCAGCAGCTGTAAGAAAGTTAGCTTATAATTCATTACTAGTTAACTGAGTTGCCGGCAGGGTACTTACCTAACACACGCACAGTCAAGTAATAACCAATACCTATTCGGTGACTTTGTTGCACTCAAAATGTGTACCTATTTTTTTAGTACACTTCGAGTAAGTGTTCATGCGTAGCAAGTTTATGTGTACTTTTAGCGACAAGTCCATTTGTGCAGAGGTCTAGTATGTATGCTTTTAAGGAGAGGAATTGAAAATTTTTGTAATGTGATCTTTTGGAAAAAATAATTTATTTTTTGCACAATAAAACGTAACAACATAATATATATGATATTCATCCATATACAGCAGTGATATGTTGCCAGCAAGCCACGTGATGAAGGACTGTTATCATAATTAAAAATTAAAGATTCCTGTTTCGGTCTATATATGTATAACGCAAACTGATTTCTAGAGAACTCTGCCCTATGAAACTATTTAATTTAAAAAATTTTTACTGTTCTAAGCTAAATCTGGTAATAATAGACGGAAGAAAGAGGAGAAAGTCTTCGATATCGCTCTTAATATGGGCTATGTATAAGAAAAACTGATATTTCATGAAATTTGCTCTGTAATGCAATTTAAAATGTTTCCAGTTTAAAACTATAAACTTGCATTTAAAGCAAATCCGTTTTTGAAGTTCTGCTTGTAAGTGCACTAAAACAATTGCTGGCAAAAGACAATTTAAAAGATCTAAATTTCTGATAAGAGTTCATAAAAAGATGGGCTATAGAGCAAATTTTATACAGTGACTACAGCAGAATAATTTCTCAATTGAAAATACAGCCGACAAAACAACATGTTCATATACATATATGAACGTGACTATTGTGAAGAGTATTCTAGATTCGGCCCAGCCGATTACAACGCTCTTACTTATTTACTAGTACGTTCAACAAGGATTTAAGACAAATTATTTTCTGGTACAATATTACATATGTATACATTTCTATGAAAACGACCATTCATTACATTATAAGTTTTATTATATTATCTAAACAGTTTTGCTGCTCACTGGACCCAGAGTCACATTCACACAGTAAAGCACTGATTTAATTAATTAAAACTTAAATATAAATTTCCACATAAATTTGCAACTTTCGTAAAGCTTTGCAAAAGCACTCATAACAATAAAGTAAACTGTAGTTTTTGAAATGTCGTTAGACAACAAACATCTTTTGAACTTTGATTACAATTGTTTAATGTTGCGCAATATTATTGTCCACATTGTAACAATTGTATGGGTTTAAGTATAAATGGCAGTAATATTGAATGTCAGTGGTAGTTGCAGAAGTTAGAGCTTTTGTTGCTTTTGCTTCTTAATAATATCATTCAGTCATTACCAGCTATTGTAGGTAAATAATAACCATATCTGCCTTTTGTGTGGTTGTTAGATTTTATTTGTTGCTTTAGTAACGATAAGTTTTGTTTGTACGTTGCTTCTTCGCTTGCATTATATTGTTGCCTTCTTAGGCTTTATGGTTTAATACCTTTGGCATAAAGAGCACACGAAAACTAATGGGCATAATTTAATAACTCCAAGGAAGAACTTTTAATACAATTATATTATTAAAATACCATACATTAGGAGTGTTGACATTTAATAACGTAATTGAAGTCAATGAAATGAAGTTTTTGTCTTAAAATAATGAATTAAGGCACACGAAAACTTTGTATGTATATAAATATAGTCTGTCTTGGTTGTATCCTGACATGTGTACATATATCCTCCCTACTGAGTCGAACTAACCAATGTGCAAAAAAACGTTTTTCATATTCATTACATTGGTCGTGCATTGGCTACAAGACTAATTGTGAAAAACCGTCTTACGTTACCAGAGAGTATTGAAAACTGTAAGAGAGAAACTTAAGACTTTCTCTTTTAGTGAGGCAATTAAAATTTTGGTTCATAAACTTTTTGCTGTCTTCAAAAACGCAGAATTGCATTGTACATAGTTTAACGTGGTAGGAATAATATGCCTATATCTATAACGAGGATATAGGCAATTATTTAGGAATTCATACTTCATATCTGTACTATAAAACCACCATTTTAAGGACATATATGTAAGTACTCATAGAAATTGCATTAAACTTCGTGATACTGACAGCATGTGGCTTCGAAGTAAACTGTGGTACACTGTGGTAAATCTCAAATCTAGCTGGAAAATATTAAAAAAAAAGTAAGAGTACTATATTTGTCTGGGCCGAATCTTAAATACCCTTCACCTATACCATTCTGATTGATTTTTGGTGCCAAAAGTTGTTTTATTTGGCTTATAGGGCTGATTTCTTGCAAAATCGGGAAACGCTATATCTCGGGTATATATGTGCCGATTTCAAAAATTGTTTGATTTTTGGGATCTAATGGGCATTAAAAATGATGATGACTATCTATAGAGCTTGATTCTTGAAAATAACTAATTTATACAGCTTAAAAATTATATATAGAGCTTTTATTGGGTTTATTTAATTGGAGATGTATTGTTGATAGTACGACTAAATTGTGGGTTATTTTAACTAACAGCTTATTAGGTAGAACTTACTAGATATTGAAAAAAATTTAGTTATTCATTATGTTGGTTTCATGTAGAAGGGCCTTAACTCACATTTTTTCCAATTTCTTCAATTAATCAAAATGTATAAAAGGAGTTTGAGTTTGAAGAAATAAGAGTTAGTGCCTTTCTGCATGGGACCAACAAGGTACATGACAGAGTGTGGCAAGATACACTACTGTCGAAACTCATTGCTTTTGGTATCGGTAATGACTCCTCTCGATTCATAACGAGTTTCCTCAGAGACCCCACTATACGTGTTGCGATAGATGGGGCGTGTTCAAATGAGTTCAAGTTAAATTCGGGGGTACCGCAAAGTTTTGCTCTTTCTCAATGAACTTCTCTGTCAAACTGCAAATCCTAACCATTCTTTTGCAGACGACAGCAGCATTTGCCACTCGTATGCATTTACTCTTAGGCCTAGTATCTGCCAAGAGGCAGATTATAAGTGTTACGCTTAATGACGATCTACGTATAATTTCGAAGTAGAGTCGTAAAAATTGGGAATATTTCAATGGTCGTAACACCCAGTGTTGCCTATTAACACATAAATGAATGCCCATGAACGATTTATTGCTGGTATAAGCATTGAGGAGTCGGAAGCTCTTAATGTTCTTGGCATGAATATTCAATGCGATTGCTTCTTTTGCAATATTTTCATGTTGCAAAACAAGCCCTTAAAAGCCTTAGTTTTTTGAAACGATGCAAGAAATAATTCACTTCAACTGATCTGTTCACTTTTTATACCACCTATATCCAACCGAAATTGGAATATAACTCTCATGTTTTGGTGCCTCAAAGTCTATTTTGGGGCTACTCGACCGTGTACAGGAGAGGGCGAAGAAGCTTATCAGTGACAGTAGGGTATCCAACTCTATTGATTCACTGGAGTATCGTCGCAGTGTGGCGGGTGTTACATGGTTCTATCGCTATTATAATGGATTTTACTCAGACGAGATCAGAGACCTTATTCCCAAAACCATCCATTCCATCCATTGGCCAGTGAACCGCACAACGCATTATGCTGGGAACACAACTGGAACGAGCGACGAATTTCGCCCAACACGACGAATACGCAGGTTAAAATTCGCTGTGTGAATTCGTCGTATGAAGCACAATAACGACGAAAAACAAAAACATCTGTTATAATTGATAAAGTTGTTTATTGTTTGTTCAAAAATAAAAAAATTAAATGAATCAAAGGATTTCAAATATTGTAAAAATAATTAAAATAATGAATATTCATGAAGTTTAATATTTTAAATTATAATTTCACTTGTATCGATTTTCTCGGTTTTTTAATTTTATCTTATTATAGTTGAACAGCTGATGGGGTGACCATATTAAAAAAATTGGTTGCTAATAAATTTAGCATTACCAAAATCGAAAAAATTAACACTACAAAAATTTTTTATAATCTAATATGTTGGCTTTTTATTTTAAATGCAAAAAGTCAAAGCTTAGCACTTAAAATAAAAACTATTAAAGTAAAACTGAACTGTTTTTACTAAAACACTTGAAAACTAAAACCAAAATGGCCATATGGTACTGATTTGTACGTCGTTCGCCGGCCTAAGAAATAGAAATAAATCTATTTCAAGTTCGCCGCGTACAACGAATTTCGCCGACACTGTGACTGTGTGCATTTTCATATACACCAATGTGTTTTATTTTTGATGGCGAATAATCGCGGCGAAAATTTGTCGTTCGTCCCAGTTGTGTTCCCAGCATTACAGAGAGGATTCGTTTTTCAGCCATACGGTTCGTCTGTGGAACAAATTGCCTGCGGACATATTCCCCAATAGCAACAGTGTAAACTGTCAGTGAGTGATGTTACGTCAGTATCTGCCTCAAAGTTCTAAAACGACAGTGGTTCAAATGTACACAAACACTACGCCCATTTTTCTCTTCCTCAAAACCTATTTTACTAGTTGCGGTTCGTAAATAGGGGTCGTTCCCTAAGTACTGGTTCAAGTTAAAAACAAAACACCAATATTTTCGAAACTTAAAAAAAATTTTGTATATATTTAAAAACACTTTTTACTCAATTAAAATTGAGACTAAAATATCTTAACAGCTGGAAACCGTTTTAAATGAAAAACTAAGCCGTAAGAACAAACTGTTCTTAAAATGAAAATAAAGGCTCAAAGTTCCCATTAGCTGTGATTGTACAATTACAATCTTTGGAATGTTCACATAAATTACAACAATTTGTACTGAAATTTGCCACCTAAAATACTTTTTGCATGTTAAGTTGTTTATATACGCACACACATTCCACATTCCCTTTTAAAGGAAATCCAAACATTCAAAAATACTTTGATTGCAGAGAAATAACAAGAAGAAATAAAAGGGGTGTGAATTGGAACATTAACAACTTGAAATTCTTCTTGGGCATTTGAAATTTTGTTTTTATTTTTCTAAGAAAAATTAATGAAATTTTTAATGTAATCATAGAGCCATCTTACCATCTCATACAAGCGGAATGTTGCAAACACAAATTTCTTTTAATTAAAGTGATATTATGAAGCACAACGTCACTTCGCGTTAGAAGTAGATATGCTAGTTGTTGTAATTTCATATTGGTACATAGATCTAAGTAATAATGAACCATTGTTAATAATTTATGTTACTTTATTAACTCAATTTGTTACTGTCGTCAATTATTCGTGGCTTATAATCATGCTATAATTTTTTATTTGTTCGAACTGCCGTATAATTTTAAACATCTACTCAAATACTCTAAAGTATAAGGGAACATTTTTTTTCTTTTCTGGCATAAATTTCAAACGAAATTTAATAAAAAGAACAAATTAGTTTAAATTTGACAAGAAGAAAATAATCCAATACTCCTTATGTATGTAACCTTAACAGCAACTTGTGAACATTATTTAACAAGAACATTAAATTTGTTAAAAATGTATTGACTTGGGAATATGCAAAGACAAAATAAAAAAAATGTTTTTACACCAATTTTCATCAGAAGATATACAAAAAACACCACGGGACTTGAAAACTTAACAAGTTTCTCGTTTATATGGTTTTTTTTTTCAGACTGTTTATTGTATATTGTATTGCAAAACGTTCGCTATATACAATCAAACTCATACATGTTAATTCAGTATGCTTTTATTGCCCTCAAAAGCAACGGATTCTCTCAATCAACACTTGTGCAGATTTTCAACGGGAGTGATCTTACGTCAGTATCTGCCTCAAAATTCTAAAACATAGATGCCCAAGGTACATAGTAGTATTGGTGAGAGTGACGAAATAACACTGGAAGAAAACAATTTGCTATTCATTTTATTTAGTCGTCTATGAGATTGCGACGAAACCACATGTGTGGCGGGTGTTGTGCATATTTTAGTAATACTCTTGATGAGTGTATTGATATATATTAAATTGTTTTTCTTTTTCTTCCCCCTGAAAATAATTCATGTCTTTGTGAACATCTTCAAAATGTTTTTTTTAAATTATATTTCTTAGTTTTTTTAAATGTCTTATGACAAATAAGATTTTGCATGTCATCAAAAGCATTTTGGAACATAAAATACTTTTCGGCGGACATCATTAATAATATATCGCAATAATTTGAATTCATGTTTTCCCTGACAGCAGTCTCGATGACGATTAAAATGTAAAATAAGACAGAATTTCTTCAAGTGTCTCTCCCACTCAACATGGTTTTCCTATTGGTTGATTGACGATCAAACAAAAGAGCATAATAATACGTGTGAGTTTAAGTTGCTGATATCAGCCACTACTGGGCACCTGTGTTCTAAAACATAGATGCCCAGAAGTGGCTGATATCAGCAAATTAAACTCACACGTATACTTACGCTCTTTTGTTTGATCATCAATTAACCAATAGGAAATCACCATGTTGAGTGCGAGAGACAAACTACACTTGAAGAACTTCTGTGTGTTATTTTACATTTTAATCGTCATCGAGACTGCTGTCAGTGAACATGTTTATGATTCATGAACATGTATATGATTATGTTGAAAATCTTTCGGATTTTAAAACTCAGCTATTTTTACTTGCAGCTCAAATTGATTCTGCAGACTTTTCGGACTTTCCGAAAACTTCTATTATGTACGACAAGGATTTTGATAATATTAGGCATTTACTGCATATTTTTCAAAACTCTTTTAAATGTGGATATATTAAAGTACGAATTTCCAATCCAAACAGAACTTATTATTCATCGAAGTGAATTAGATTTCCCTGATAATTTTATCAACATAGAACTCTGGAAAAATCTGGAGGGTACAATATATCCCGAAATAAAGAAGATTTCATTGAAACATTTATCCTTATATCCCTCAACGTATCTTTGCGAACAAATATTTTCAGATATGAATTATATTTGCTCAAAAAACGCAATAAGCTGAATTCTTCTAGTTTGAGAAATATACTTTTATTGCGTAACTGCAATAAGAGGATTCATAGAAGATTTCATTACTTTTTAATTGCAAGATCAACAATGATTAATTGAGGGAAAATTTATAAACGCTTCGAAGAATCTTTTTATTTCAAAATAATTCAGACTACCAAGAGTATTACTAAAATATGTACAACACCCGCCACACATGTGTCACAATCTCGTTGACGACTAAATAAAATGAATAGCAAATTGTTTTCTTCCAGTGTTATTTTGTCACTCTCACCAATACCACTACATTGGGCATCTATGTTCTAAAACGACAGTGGTTCAAAGCAGAGAACTGCAACAAGTATGATCGAGCCAACATATTTACTAAAGTTGAATTTAAGGCACAACTCAAACACGCATTGTATGAATTTTATACTTGTTTGCTTTTTGTGCTCAAAAAAAAAAAAAATGCCGCAACAAGTGTTAAGGTTAAATTAGTCCCGACTTAACCATAACCATATAAAACAGCTGATCGAACCAACTTTATGGGCAGCACTGTAAATGAACAGTGCTGACTTAACATAGTGCCGTAGCCATAACCATAACCATAGATACCAATTGAATTTTGGTTTTCAGCCATAACCATAAGCAGCTGATTGCAAAATATATACATACATTTGTTGTGTTACTACTACTGCACTATTGTAATTATAAAAATAAAACATAAACAGCTGTTTACGGCTATGGCGGCACTAATTGTTGCCAGACAAAAAAATTATGGTTATGGCTATGGTTATGGTATGGCCTTATGGCAAAGTCAGGAATAATTCAACCTTAAGTTCTTTTGCAACATTTTACTCGAACTGATTTGTATAGAGCCAAATTGTATTCTTTGATCGTAATTAAATCAAAAACAACCGAGCCACTGATATGCACATAAGCGGTTAGCAGTTCTTCGGAAATAAGTTCTGGGCACTGTTCCATTTTAAACTTTAAAGAAGTTCATAGTTAAATAATATATAGATAGTTTATTTTAAATATAGTTTGATAACACCAGGGCAAGAAAACACCGAGTGGAGAATTACTTTTACATTGATACAAAATAGAACACATGCCTAGTATATTAAATGTATTATTAATATCGACCTTTTTAAATTAGATAAATTGATTCCTTTTATGGTGTCCAACCAAAATCGGCTTTCAAGGTCCTTAGTTTATCTTTTCATTAAAAAAAAAGAAAAATAAAATTTTTTCATTTAAATTGTTCCCGACGTTTCACACACTAGTGAGATTGGTTACCTGTGATATTTTCTTGTGATAATTGGTTATTTTACCAATTATATATTTTTGTGTTTGTGATTGTCCAGTTTACAATGCAAAACTGTGATATATTTACATGCATGTACAATTTAAATAATATTCCACTAAATACAAATTTACCCCTGAAGAAGTTGGAAATAAACCAACAAAATGTCGGGAACAATTTAAATGAAAAAATGTAAGTTTTCTTTTTTTTAAATGAAAAGCCCATTTTGGTTGGACACCATAAAAGGAATCAATTTAGAACACATGCCCTTAGCTACAAGGTTGTAACATTCATGTTGGCCTAAAACATTAAGTGCGTAGAACTGATTGCTTGAAACGAGCCAATGGCTAAACAAGTGTTTTTTGTATTTCTATAACAACAATTAGTTCATAAAAATCAGTTTGCTTGCTTATGCATACCCGAAAATTTTGTACTTGTTGCAGCTGTTTGGTTCAAACCACGTAGTGTAACTCGAAAGTTTTTCAAAAGTGAATTAAGAGTTAAGAAAAAATTAAGAAAAAAGTGATAATTAAAAAACGTTTCACCAAATGCTATATACCTATATATGTATATAGTCTATCCAAGTCAACATTTGCTTGATGTTTTTTTCTCTTGTTTTAGATTAAAATGTCGAACGCTGTTTTTCTTTGTGTTTTATTTTTTCATCATTTAACTTTCTGACAGCTTGGCGACTTTCTCAATGTATGTGAATTCAGTTGCGTTTACTTTACACAGATACTTTGGTAATTAAATTGTGGTATTGCTATTTTTATAAATAAGACAGTAGGAAAATTTTCGAGTTTAGTTGATGTATGAATGGAATAATTTTTAGCGCATATTTTTTTAACATAAATTTAAAATGTATTTTGAAAAATGTATTTTGAGAGCACGAGTATTTGAAATACAAAATACAAAATACTCAAACAGTTGCATCGGTATTCATAAAAAGTAAAATGTTGCTCAAATACATTTTAGAACAAATTTGATACGAAAATTTTTTTCTAAAATGTATTTCAACAATGTTTTATTTTTTATGAATACCGGTGTTAGTATTTAAAATACAAAATACAAATACATTCATGAGAAGTATTCTTTTTTTATTTTTTATTAATTTATTTCCATTTCCTGTACAACAAGATTTCGCTTATATTTAAAGTACAGAAATGTGTTAAAGGGGCACAACTGGTCCTAGGCACCACAGGAGAAAAATATTTTTTATTATATAAATTAAAACAAAAGTTAAAAAAAATAAATAAACAAAAAATACAATATAATAAAAATATAAAATAAATTAAATTAAGTGAAATTATTAAACAAAAACCTTTTGAAACTTTTTGCGTTGCTGTTGAGTTGCTGAGTAGCTGGTAAAATGTTCCAAAGACGCGCTGCATTTATAAAAAACTGCCACTCTGAAACCAGACAACTATGACGCGGAATAATAATTTTTCCGCCTCTAAGTGATCTGGTAAATTTAATTTAATACAAAATACGTATTTGTATTTTAAATACGTATTTCAAATACATGTATTTAAAATACCATAAAAGAATTCTATTTTTAAGATTCGAAATAAATAAATAAAAAATAATCTACAAAGCACCTCTCTTGCTTATGCCAGCCTCAACAGAAAAGTGTTTTGGAAATTGCACGCAATTATCGCGACTAGACCCACTCTCGCTCTGGTAATATTAAGTGCAAGGCAGACACCTTTTGAGTATGTTCCTAGTTAAAGTTCAAAAAACAACTTGAATGATAATCCACTTTAAGTCATTTCCCAGGAATGCAATATATTTTGTTCAACATTTTGTTAACGCTTAATTTTTACATAATAAACCATTTTTCTTTTTCTTAAAGAGGTAAGAAAATATTTATATTATAAATGTACACATAGAATGTTCTAGTTAGAGAATTTTTGCTTTAAGGCTTAATGTGTACTGACTTGTAAACAAAACACTTACATTCCGCAATTTATTATAAGATACATTTATACACACATACATACATAAATTCAGTCTACATTTTGTAAAAAAAGAAGAAGAAGAAAAAACTGTTATAATGTGCATCGCATGACCCCGGGTCATACACACTTGTTCTTTTCTTTTCTTTCCTTTTTTTATTTATCAACATTTCTGTATTCACAGACACAAGCATTTGCAGCTAAATTGCAAAAGAAAAAACGTAAGTAAAAACATTAATGTGTTTTCACAAAATACTTTTTCAGCATGTCTTTCATAAATTCCCATTTCTTTTATGCCCCTCTTAGACACGGGTTTGTTTCCTTCTCCGCTGTTTTGTGCTTTTAAAGTCGGTTTGTTTGCGTGACTAGTTTCTATTTTCTGTCTACATTTTGCTAAAGTTATTTTTGCTTAATTCCTTTTATTCCTTTCATAAATGTTATAATGTTTGTGTTACATTAAAATTAGTTTTTGCTTTTTAATTCGAAAAAGTATTTTAATAGTTAATAGTTTTTAGGAATTTCATTTTAATAAATTCTCAAATGTAAGAGAAATATGTGAGCAGGGAAATATGTGACTGGGGCAGGAAAAATTAACGGAATGGTAAAAATATTCATCAAAATTCTTTAAAATTGCTTTATCAACTATAACTTCCGGTATACATATATGTTTTCAAAAACAAAAATTTGTGCTGACATTGTTGTAAACTTACCAGGAGCATATAAAACAAAATCCTCAAAACTTTATTCCACGTTCGTTTCTTGTTTCGCGATATCACCTGAATTTTTAAGCACCGAAGACAAATCAGCCACTAGTTTTGAAAAATTGAACATGAAATTCACGAAATATTGGGTGTAAATGCAATAATTAATTAAAATTTTTTTATTAACTTCGAAAACATTAGGCCTTAAGTAGATCCAAAGAAAATCACCTCAGCTATTGGTTTCTTTTATATTTTTAACCATGCGAAATTTTCCATAAGGCATTTTTATAATAGTAATGGTCAAGCGTTTGTGGCTTATCCGCATAGACCAATAACTTTACATAGCCCCACAGAAAGTAGTCTAGCGGTGTTAGATCACAAGATTTTGGAGGCCAATTCACAGGTACAAAACGTGAAATTAGGCGGTCACCAAACGTCTCTTTCCATAAATCGATTGTAGCACGAGTTGTGTGACCTGTTGCGCCGTCTTGCTGAAACCACATCTCCTGGACATCATGGTTATTCAATTCAGGAATGAAAAAGTTAGTAATCATGGCTCTATACCGATTGCTCTATACCGATCGCTTCACTCCAAATCCGGCAGTTTTGTTTGTTGATGTAGCCATTCCACCAGAAGTGCGCTTCATCGCTAAACAAAATTCGCTTATGAAAATCGGGAACAACGTCAATCTCGTTTTGCACTTAAATTGCACTATTTGACAAATTTCGGCACAATTAAAACACTATTCTATAAATAGCGGTACTCAGCATTTGGTGCGTTTTTGGTTGCGACTGTTTGCATTTGCGATTGTATTGCTACTGATATTGAGTACCCTTTTTAACAACTTTACAAATTTTATTGCACTCCAAATAACGGCTAATAAATTAATACACAATTTTTAAAAGAAATTAAGTGTTCGCTTTGAAAGCTTTAACAAAAAAAAAAAAACTAACACCGGTATTCATAAAAAATAAAACATTGTTGAAACACATTTTAGAACAAATTTTTCATATAAAATTTGTTCTAAAATGTACTTCAGCAACGTTTTATTTTTTATGAATACCGGTGTAAATTTCTACAATTTTTTGTTTGCTTTGTTTTAGGATGTTCGAGTGTCAGTGTTGCAAACGCAATACTCATACGAAAAAGGCAACACGTAATTAGCGGTGCGTAAATGCAAAAATATTGCGAGTGCAACGTTGTAAATTTTGTTGCTGGGTTGCCAAAAAAACAGCAACGATTTCTTGCATTCGCACTTACGCAAGACATTTGCACCAAATAATGAACTGCGCTAATGAATATTTGTTAAGCCCGTATAATACTACATTTTTCTTGCATTGTTTAAGTTTCGGAGCACACTAATATAATGTAATAGTAGAATTTAGTATGTGCAAATAGTTCAGTTATATTAAGATAAATGCGAAACTGTCAACATTTTTGTTGAAGTTATAGATAAAAAATCAGGTTGTAAAAAAAAAAAAAATGTAAAATTTTTTAACTTAAAATTTACATTTCAAACTTGAATGTTGCTGTGTCAGCGTTTTATAGACAGTTTTAGTGATTAAATGATTCTTTCTTTGAATATTTTAATTTTTTAGTGCTTTCCTGAAAATAAAAATAATAAAACACTTAAAAAAAAGATGCCAGTTTTGTTCACGTTTTGTAAATTTGGCTCTTTCTAGCAATTGCTGGACTCTGCCATTGGCTCAATTCTCAGTGGAGGTAATAAACTAGTAACCTTAATTTCCTAGTCTCTTTCTAAAACCAAAAAAAAAAAAAAATATTAGCTATAACTTAGTCACTTGATCAGTGCAAGTATTTATACTCATGTGCTTATACTCATCAGCCGCTTATCCACGATTCCAGCAATAAAAATAATGACATAAAAATGAAACAGTGTAAGGCTATAGTGGAAGAGTAATACTACGAAGACCACTATAATCCAAACAAGAGGAACGTCGCTTTAGATGCTTTTTCAAGACCACTATGTAATAAAAATGAAGCTATCAATAATTTCATAGCTACAGTGCATAGTGTTAATAAATACTTCAAGTTAATATCTAATTATATTGGCAGATAGAAGTATTTTCAAAAATCAAGTTTTATTCTCATGGACAAATCAAATGAATACTAATTTATGCTGGGAACACAACTGGGATGAACGACGAATTTCGCCCAACACGACGAATACGCCGGTCGTATGAAAAACATCTGTTATAATTGATAAAGTTGTTTATTGTTTGTTCAAAGATAAACAAAATAAAATGAATCAAAGAATTTCAAATTTTGTACAAATAATTAAAATACTGAACATGATCAAAGATTATATAAACATTCATGAAGTTTAACATTTTCAATTATAATTTTACTTGTTTGCATTTTCTCAGTTTTTTAATTTTATCTTATTTTCACAGATGGAAAATCAAAATTAATGAAAGCAAGACAAATGCAGTATTTTTTACTCGTAGAAGAAATTTGTGTTTTTTTTATCCATCAAGTCAACTCAAAGTCAATGGCACTAATGTACAATGGAGTGATAATAAAAAATATTTAGGTGTTTTACTGGACAAAAAACTAATATTTGAACTACATATCAAAAACCAGATTGATAAATTCAACTTAGCAAAAACAATGTTATATGCTTTAATCGGACGTATATCATTTTTAAGTAGTGATAACAAAATAATCTTGGCCAAAGTAATTTTCCAATCTATAATTTTTTATGCCTGTCCAGTTTGGGAAGGTTGCGCAAAATCCCACAACAAAAAAATTCAAATTTGTCAAAATGATGCTTAATTTACCATGGCATTTCTCCACCAAAGATCTTCACGAAAAAAATTATATAAAATTAATTATCGAAAAAATAAATTTTTTAACAAAACTCTTTAAGGTTTCTTATAGCATGTGCAGTAACCCTCTAATTTCCGCCCTTTATTAAAGAAGACCAATTTATTTATTTAATTGTGTCACCATACATACATACGTATATGCATTGCGTATATACTTAAGTATGTATATATGACTTACAATTATATATATATAACGGGTGGTTAAATTTCAAGGGCCGATGTTGATTTTGAATAAAACACAAACTATTTAGGAAATTATTGTAATTTTATTTTATTATGATATACTGGTATTACTCAATTATAAAATAAAATATCGGCACCGCGGCACACCTCCATCCGATGGTCCAAATATTCGATGACCCTGAGGCATAATGGAGGTTCTATAATTAATGTGCCGAATTATCTCATCCTTTAGCTCTTGAATTGTTGCTGGCTTATCGACGTACACCTTTTTTTTCAAATAGCCCCAAAGAAAAAAGTCCAACGGTGTCAAATCACATGATCTTGGCGGTCAATTGACATCGCCATTACGTGAGATAACACGGCCATTGAATTTGTTGCGCAAAAGAGCCATTGTTTCGTTAGCTGTGTGGCAAGTGGCACCGTCCTGCTGAAACCACATATCGTCCACATCCATATCTTCCAATTCGGGCCATAAAAAGTTCGTTATCATCTCACGATAGCGAACACCATTCACAGTAACTGCCTGACCGGCCTCATTTTGGAAAAAATACGGTCCGATGATGCCGCCAGCCCATAAACCGCACCAAACAGTCACTCTTTGTGGGTGCATTGGTTTTTCGACAATCACTCTTGGATTCTCATTCGCCCAAATGCGGCAATTCTGTTTATTGACGAATCCACTGAGGTGAAAATGTGCCTCATCACTGAAGATGATTTTCTTCGAAAATTGATCATCCACTGTTGCCATTTCTTGCCACCATTCTGCCCATTCACGACGTTTGAAATGGTCAAGAGGCTTTAGTTCTTGAGCCAATTGCACCTTGTAGGCGTGTAAATGCAAGACTTTATGCATAATGTTCATCAACGACGAGCGTGAGGGGTGCAATTGTTGGGCACGACGACGAGTTGAGGTGGACGGTTCTTCAGCCACACTATCGCGAACAGCAGCAATATTTTCTGCAGTACGAGCTGTACGAGAATGCACTGGTGTTCTCACATCTTCTATAGACCCGGCTTGCTCGAATTTTTCCACGATTTTTGCGATTGTACGCACATTGGGACAATCAAATTGACCAAAAAAATCACGAAGTGCACGATATGCATTTTGATTTGAACACCCATTTTCATAATAAGTCTGGATAACTTTAACACGTTGTTGGATTGTGTATCTCTCCATGGTTCAAATTGAGTAAGTCTGAAATAGAGAAATGTCAAATAAAATTCGGAAAAAAACTTGGCGTTTAGGTGTGGTTCACATTCAACATCGGCCCTTACAATTTAACCACCCTTTATATATATATGCATGAATGTATATGATTACATACATTTATCATCTATATAAATTGTATAAGATATCAACTCAGAGGTTTTATAATAATACTTTCCTCTGAAGTAAAATACTTTCTTCGTAATATATATCCTCTTATAAACTAAATATTATTTTAGAGATGAATAGTTTGTATGCTGACTAAAACTCTGTAAATTGTGTGATAACTTTAGGTTAAGTGTTGAATTTTTTTTTTTAGCAAATAATAAAAAAAGAGAATAAAAACTATTAAAGTAAAAATTAGCTGTTTTTACTTCGCCGGCGCAAGAAGTAGAAATAAATCTATTTCAAGTTCACAACGAATTTCGACTGACGCTGTGACTGTGTGCATTTTCATAAACACCAATGTGTTTTATCTTTGACGGCGAATATTCGCTGCCCAAAATTTGTCGTTCGTCCCAGTTGTATTCTTACCATTACATAACCTTTTCCTTGATATTACCAACATGTTGTAATATCCCCTTGTCTCTCAGAGGAGCAACTAGTAAAGATTCTGAAAAGAAACGTTAATCCATCCAAAAAGATCGGTTTACTTACATGCCAAAATACAGTCGTCAAAATTCAAGCAACTGATCCACTTCATTTTTAGGAAATATAAAGTCAGACACACCCAGACCAAATAAGAAGATCTAGTCGATACTGAAAGAGAAGGAGAATCATCCTTGAAAGTAGGTGCCCAACAAAATGCTAGAGAAAATAAAATTCAGCTTTTAAAACACTATTACTACTTTCCGAAAAGGAACGCACAATTAAATGCAACATATTTTTGCAGTGCAAAACTGCAATCTTTAAAATAGGAAATGAAGTGTTTGGCATAAAGTCCAATGAAAAAAAAAAAAAAAACTTTCAGCCACGTAGCTGGTGTTTTTTTTCTTTCATTTTTATCACTGGCGCTACTGTAATAGTCATTTCACTAAGAGTGTTGTGCTTTAAATGTTAATTTTACTCTTGCTACTGTTTCAAACAACAGCGAGATGTAATTAACGCCACATGGCACAATCTACACTATTAAATGCAGAAGCCGACAAAGTTTATTTGTAGGCGTTTTCTAGAGCTACAAGGCGCAATACTCTGCTTTTTTTTACTCATGCTGATAAGAATGTTCATTATTATAGTTCTTTATGGAGCAGAAGCACAATTACAAGTCAACAATTGAACGGTGAACAGTTAAAACGGATGCGTGTTTATGAGTTTCGTTTGTTGGCCAGTAAGTTATGATTTGCATGCAAGCGTCTGCCTGTGTATGTTTTAATAGTTAAGCGAAAAGCATAAAATTTCAAAAGCATTCCGCTTTTATTGGGCCTCTTACGCATTATTAAAAACTAAAGGGTGTCTTTTTCGCTATATAGAACTTTAAGTTGCAATAAAGCAACGGTGGATTATTCGATTGACACGAATTTAATTTATCCGAAAGATAATCTTGTGGCATTAGATTTTAAATATGATTTCTGGCATTTGACCGCCACGGCTGGAGCGGATGTAGTCCAATTTTCGATGACTTTTTCCAACATTTGTGGCTGTATATCGGCAACAACACGTTTGTTGCTTATCCGCATACACCAATGACTTTACATAGCCTCACAGAAAGTAGTCTATCGGTGTTACACCACAAGATCTTGGAGGCCAATTTACAGGTGCAAAACGTGAAATTAGGCGTTTTGCACTAAAATTGCTCTATTTGCAAGCGTTGTTCAGGCGTGAGTCTACTCGTGATGAATCGCCAAACCAAACTGAGAATAAAGCACTTAACAGCTGTTAAACCGGTCGCCATCTTGAACAGTAATGCCAACTTAAAAAAACACCCTTTACAATACTTCTGAAAAATAGTATTTCCCTGGAATGCAACCTATAGAATTTCACTCCTTACTTTGATTCTGTTTAAGCTGGAGCTGTTGTGCGTCTTATGCTTAGGTGACATGTGTTTACCAGTCAATTGGCAAATATTTAAAAGTTCAATTCCGTGAATTTGGAACGAAGAGTACGGCTTCGTTCCGGAAGTATTGTAATTTATTTCAATATTTCGCCCACAATGTGTTGGCTTATTCAGGAATATTTCTTTTTATAATGTTTTAAGAAATAATAACAATGAAAAAATGAAAAAAATTTGAGTTATAAAAATTCAAAAATTTTTTAAACTCAAAGAAAAATTTTTTAAAAAATATTTACACCTTAATGAAAAACTCATACATAATTAAACCAACAAATAATAATTCTACGACTAACATTTGCTTTGTTAATATCTCAAACATGTTATGTCTTAACTTAAATTTTAAAGAACAAATGTTACTCATAGAACTATAATATTACATTTTACATTATGTACTTAATTTCCTACAGATTAACCCCCTAATTCATACAAATTATAACAGGCTTATAAGACTGTTATTTGACATATTTTTGTGGAAAATCTGTCAAATATAAGTTTTATAAACCTGTTATAATTTTTATGAATTAGACGGTAAATACCTACCCCCTAATTCATAAAAATTTCTTATTTCAGCTTATAAGCTGGTAATAGTTATCATACACTAACAGTGTTATAAGCAACTATTAAGAAATTCAATTCATAAACACATTATATACGTGAAATAACTAATAAACTCTTTTATTAATTTTGTACTTTATTGTTGGCAACACCATGCAATGTTCACTCTCATTTTGAGCCTAGTGCTGCATATATGAGATGTATGTAAGAAACTGATTGTCTGAGTAGCTTCGAAAAATGCAAAATATTATTTACTTATATAACATAATTTTGTTCGAATATGAAATAATTTATTGGTTTACCTATTTTTATTGCGAAAAATATGTATACAAGGCTTTGAATTGTAAAAAAGATTGTTTCTAAACACATTTGTTTAACGACTGGTACCAAAAGTAGTCGACTACTTACTCTCTGGCATTTGTTTGTGTAGCACTATAATTATTTGCAAATATTTTTCATGAAAACATGATGAAAAGTGGTAAATATTATTTAATTCGCAAATATCTTTTATTAAAATTATTTTATTGATGAATTCTTTCTTCGTAACTCTTCATCAACTCAACGAATGTCTCTTTCTCAAACGCTTATTGTTAAGTAGAAGCTAATGCGTGTGTATACGTTGTAAATACAGGCAGGATCGCTACTGTTGTTTGTGCGTAGATATGTATGTGTATGCATGCATACATACATATGTACATGTCTATTCAAATTTGCAATAGAGATAGTACTATACATATGTATGTATGTATGTATGTAGGTCTGTATTTCTTTGTGTATTGTATCGATATAATTCCTCAAAATATTTGTAATTTATATGAAAACTAAAGAAAAATTTGTTTGATAAAAGAATGAGATGATTTTTGCAGGGTTAAAGTGTCTTTATGACTGTATATTACTGATTCTTAGAATTTCGTAGAATTTAAAGTACATATGTATGTATGTACATATTTTCGAATTTCATAGTTTAATGTGTAATGATAATTTGGTGTAAGAAACAATGAAATGCAATCATATACACATTCAAGAAGCAAAAAATTTGATAAATAGTGTTAAAATAAAAAATCCTCAATTCAACAATTTTCACTATTAAACGCTTATAGTTGGGTAGAGGCCACAATAAAAATATCCAATTTATAAAATGGTTATAAACAGCATAATAAGCTATAAATCGATTATGAATACACTTTTCTGGATTTTTGCTCATAAGTTGTTTATAACACTCTTATAATGTGTTTATGAATTAGGCCGCTATAATTTTGTGCTATATTCTCTCCCCCTAATTCATAAAAATTATAACAGGCTTATAAGACTGTTATTTGACATATTTGTATGGAAAATCTGTCAAATAAGAGCTTTATAAACCTGTTATAATTTTTATGAATTAGACGGTCTGTATCTATTTTAAAATTTATTCTACGTGATATTAGAGTACTAATAATCTCTAACATTTCTAACATACAACATCTCTTATAATTATTTTCTGTTTTCAATATTGAAATATTTTCAAAATGAGGATAATTATTTGATCTAGCACAATGAGAAGATAATGCTGTCTTCTGAGTATTAATATATAATTCAATTCTGAGTATTAATACATTCTATTAACTATTTTATTACTAATACTTCTCTCTCAAATTGAGAAAATAGCATTTTGTACATATTTATTATCCTGCCTATTCGTATAACAGATATAAATTCGAAATTAATTATTGTTCCAGTAAAAAATTATCACGTTTTTTCAGGTCATGGCTTCCACTAAAGGTTTAGGAAATTGAACTTGATCAAGTGCTATGTCTTAGGTTAAATTTATCACTAGTTATGCTTCTCTGAAGAGTGCACTAGATTTGAGTAAATTACAATTATTTTAATGCCGATGAATACAATTGACACCAATAAGTTGCACTATCTTTTTAACTTGAATGAATGTGATATATTGCTTATGATTTATGAGAGGACAAAATTTCGTTTATATTCATACTCACACATGCATGAGAACACATTTGCAAACCAATTTACTCACACTCTCAATGAGTTTAATAACACAAGACTTTTTGTTAGTCTTGTTTTTAAATCTAATTGCACAAACAATTTTGAAATTTGCCTAAGAAACAATAGAAAATCATATAAGCTATAAAAATTGCATGCAAAAGAGAAAGAAAGCAAAAAAAGAAAAAAAAAAATCGAAATTGAAACAAAACTATGTTCATAAAAGTTGCTATTAAGATATTTTATTATCAACTACTTCCACACATGCAATGGACAGCTGGTCATAAAATTTATCAAGTTTTAAATAACAATTTGTGCTGCAGCAATAACAGTGCTATTACGATGAATAAAAAAAAAACAACGTGCAAAATGCTGTTCTTGGCCGGCCGTTAAGGATTTATGCTTAAATTACACTAAATTATCACCATATTTGCAAAAGCGATAAAATATGAACATTAAATGACAAAGAAATTCAAATAAAAGTATATAATTTGCAATGAAAAGCAGGCAATTAACATGCCGTGCACACCAGTGTTGTTCATTATTCGTAGTTTGTATTGTTCGAATAAAATTTTATTTGTTCGAGCACCCAAACAATATCAAGCTTTATTTTTGAAGATTTGAACGAGTAAGGAACGCATATTTTTGTTCCATTAGATTTGAAGAAAACGAAAAATTAGTGTATCTATACAAAAATTATTGACTTACACCGGTATTCATAAAAAATAAAATGTTGCTCAAATATATTTTAGAACAAATTTGATATGAAAAATTTGTTCTAAAATGTATTTGACCAATTTTTTATTTTTTATCAATACCGGTGTTAGACTCTAAATATTATTGTGAGTCTGAGAGAGCTCTTTAATTTAACTTTTATGTTATGGGCAAACTAATAAATTTTTAATATTCAAAGTTTTCTGCTATGACTAATTTTCACTGAGGGGTGCTGACGAGAAAAGAGGCGGCTAGTTGTGCCCCAGCAAAAAAATTCTCGATATCTTGTTTATCTTGTTTGCCATTTATGTAACAGCCGCAGGGACCAAAGGGGATTCCAGCTCAGCACTTGGAAAAAAAATACGGAGAACAAACCTCAGCGGGTTCCAACTCTCCCTCTGGGTACACAGAGCGAAAACTTCCTAATAGATTCAATAAGATTTTCTCTTTGAAACGTTTTTAGGCTGAGGGGTATCCCAGCAGAGAGAAAAGAAGATTTTTCTATGGGTATTTATCATTATTTCCATGTTGTAAATCTTATTAATTGTCTCAACAAGAAAAACACATAAAACCAAGAAGAAAACTTGTTACTCACGTTTGTTTTTAATCAGTTTCCGATTTGCATGGTACCAAAAAAAATTCTATAGAGAAGAACTTATTGATTCTATTAGGTTTTCTTGTAAATTGTATACAATATGGATTTCTTATTGATTTTATTAGGTTATCCTATTAATTTTTCCCTATTGGTTTTATTAGTTTCCAATATAAACACACGTAAATCATCTTATTAATTTCATTAATTGTTGTTTTTTTTAATAAGGTTTTCCCATTTAAAATAATAAGGAATCCTTCTTGAAAAAAAACCATAGAGATGTCTTATTGATTTTGTTCTACTTTATTAGGTACTTTTTTCTCTGTGTACGCTGCACATAAAAAAAAACTTCACTGCTTCAAATACAAAACCAATCGTAACAATTAGTATGTCTTGTTTAGTTGATATAAATCACAACAATAATACAAAATAAATACGAGGCTTGCCTTTTTGTTTCGATATTTGACAACCGTAGTTTTGTAATCTGGCAATTGAAAAATCTATCGCAGAGCTGGACATTTTTGAGGTTATACGCTTAGAGAATATTTTGACATACGAGCACTATTTGTGTTGTGAACAGTAACTTCAAATATTATTCTCGGCCTAAAACGGGTATTAAATTGTGACCGTTTTCGTGTGATTATTTTGTACAACTTTCGACGGGGATTAACTCAGCAGCAGTGCATGGATGGACTTAATTACTGCATTCAGAATGCATATTTTGGAAATATCTCAGTCGGAGTGGCAAAAGTGCTACGACAATTAGTTCAAACACATGGAAAAATATATTTCCAATTGAACTAAATATTCACGGGGAATATTTTGAAAAAATAATAAAGTGATTTTTGATGATTAATATATGTTTTTGTTTTCTAATTCCGAATTACAAAAGGCCAACCCCGTACGAAATAGTTTTAGTTCAACTCGTGTAATTTATAATATACAATTGATAATTAATTATTGAACTCTTAAAATCCCACCAATTTTACTGTTTTCTATCTAGCCATTCAGCCATCTTTATGCCGATGATATTTCTTTGGTGTAATTGAACTCGTCAGTGCATTAAAACATTTTGAAAATTTTTATTATTTTAGTAAAAAACAGATCAAATACAAAATTAAGCCTTAAACAGTTTTTAAAATTTTTTTTGAGCCTACTGACGAATGGAGCAGCTTCAGTAAGAGACCAGCAACTTGTAGGTAATGCAAAACGGATTTTATATCTGCAACAAGAAATTTAAATTGGTTTTAATAGCGAATAGTTAATTCGTTTCGAAACATAGTCTCATACAAATGCAAATATATATAAGTACTGATGAGTGCCGTGGTGGTCGTGAAACAGACATGGTGTCTACTGCAGCCAGTAAGTTTTTGAAAATTTATAAAATATTAGAAAGCCCATTTTCCTGAAGAAGATACCGCAAGGAGTATCGAAATATCGAATAATTTTTAAAAATAAATAAAAGAACATATATTTGTTGCAAGTAAAGTGACCTTGAGCTCAAATTAATAAACCAAAGAAAATTAAATAAAAAGGGTCGAAAAACTAGTACCCAGAACGTTATCACTATTTTAGTTATTGTAGCGGCAGAGTAACTACCTGCAGAAATTTCAGCTTTCTAGCTCTTACTGTTTGGGAAAATGGGGCCTGTGACGGGCGGATGGATATACAAGTCTCACTAATAGAGTGCCGTTTTTACTCTACGAGTACGGAACACTAAAAATTATGCTCTTTCGAGCAGAAACCAAAAGAATATATTCGAGTACTTCAGTTAATCGAATCACAACACTAACACATACTCATATGGAGGGCTTTAGTTTGTGCCACTAAAAATCTTAAAGTCATTTAATTCATATTCACGAGGCTTTAAAATAAAGCAACTACAGCAAGTTTATTATGTCGGGCTTCTTGCAACTGCTGTTGCTAGTTGTGCAATTATGTACTTCGTTTTTAAATAAACTCGACACACATTTTCGCTCACTACTTCATTTCCTTTAAGGGGAAGCATGCCTGCCTTAACGCTCTCTTTTAAATTGTATTTATCAATATTGTTGTTTTTGGCATTGTTGCAACATAATCGTTTAATTCCGTACATGCCACATTAAAAATTCATTCGATAAAGTTATTGCAACAACTACAATGGCAGCAGAATTATTCTGCCTGTGCACCCATACATCCGCACGTTAAGAACTGATTCTTGCTTAGAACCCTACACACTTTTTATAAGAAAATGTTAAGCGTTTGCAGCAACAAGGAGTCGACAAAAACAAGGGCGCAGTAAAAAGACTGTTACATAATTCATATTGCGTGCACAGGGTGCAGTCAATGACTCATGTGCTGTAGTGATGGTTTAATCGTTTGTTGGTGGCAACACAATGACAAAATAAATTCCTACGACATCATACAAGTGCACTGGCTTTATTAAAAGTGAACAAACATTTGCTGACATCAAACAAAGATTTTCGCACCAAATTTAATAACATATTAAAGCGCATACAAACAAACAAAACGAAAAAAAAACATGGAAAAAATAAAATAAAATAAAATAAAATAAAATAAAATAAAATGAAAAACAAAGATTTGGTTTAGTACAAGGTGGGGTTGCTAAACGACTAAAAAAAGAGAGTTGATTTTAAAACTACTGCTGTAATATGATTTCTAAATGTAACTATCCATTTCAAAGCTCAGTTAAATTTTATTGATATCGATTGCTGTTTTCAATTTTCGCCAATGGCTCTTTTTTCCTGCAAGGTTTTTTCGATTAATTTACTATTAAGAAGGGATATTTGCACAAAATTAGAGAACCTGCCACTAGCAGTGATTTTTTTCAATCTCGATAGAATTGATGAACTTGTACAGCTTATAATCAAGTATTCACCGGCAAAAAATTTGAGATATCCTCCTTCTTTAACAACCTTACCAAATTTAATTTACAAATCAGTCTATTCTAAACGACTTCAAGACTTTTAGGACGCATTTAATCCTCCATCTGTGTAATTCATTCGCCAAACTGAATGGACACTACATGGACTCTAAGGGATGCAACTAGGGCTTGAGGTTCGAAATTATCTATCCTCTTAATTGGGTAAACAAAACGATAATATTTTATTTAATCACAAAGTTTAGCACACCTGTTTTTCTTTCATAACTTATCTAGAGCGAAGAATGACTAGAATAAATTGTTAAAATTGTTTTGTTTCAGTGGTTTCCAATTATCCACTTTATGTATTCACGGATAATGTGCAACGTAAAATAGAATAAACACATGAGCGAATAGTTTTCAAAGAATTTATTCGATGTTGTTTGATCGGCAGTCCATGATTTAAAGAGAACAAAGCAATAAATTAAAAAAATTCAATTCAAGAGTGTTTAAGAAAAGAAAAATTATATATGAATGAATACAGAGTGATATCTAATGAAATTAATGTTGGATGTTAGTTTACAAACGGTACAATACTACTTATTAAAGAATTGAAGGGCAATTTAATTGTAGCCAACATTATTGCCAGTGATTTGCTGATTCCATTTGAACGAACACCTTCAATTTGCTGGAAACATATTTTTCGCGCTGACCATTAACAATTTTGAAAGTCAAACCTTTCAAATAGTAGGGGTTGATCGACCCACCATAACAACGTTTTACTCTTGACCTGTCGCGCTCTGAATGTCCACAAAGTCAATTTATTTTGTTGCCGCCAAATAATACAACATCAAAGACATTTGCAAGGAAACTCTAATTCAATCAATTTTATGGCTTTTGTATTGTTTTTTTTTTAGATTTTTTACTGATATAATGAAAATTTAGCAAAAAAAATTTAGCGTTGAGAAGCTACACTGTCAAAAATACTAGAAAATGTCTATAAAAAGTTAATTGATTTATCATAATGTGCACCTTTTTAGTAGCCACCTGGTTGGTTTTTAGTGTGTGAACTAAATCGTGTAATTTAAAAATTTTTTGCATACACACCCGTAGGATGCTGAGGTGGACCCCTAATTTTTCATAACATATTTATACATGTACGTATGTTCTCAAGCCTAATAAATATGACATGAAAATGTTTAAGTGCGGTACTCCATCTCTACAGTTGATATTTATCATGTCTTCCTAATTTCCACTTCTCTTCAAAATATATGTTATAAATTACTCATATACTTTATGTTTGTATTATTTTTAGGTTCATTGGAAGGTGCTTCGAAACGTTTTTTCACAGACTTCTTACAGGACTTACCGACACCTGGAACTGGTGGTCCAACATTCGATACAACAATACCATCAAATATTACCGGTCTGGTGGGTAAAACTGTCAAGTTAACGTGTCGTGTGAAAAATTTGGGCAACAGAACGGTAAGTTAAGAGAAATCTCACCTATTTTCAATAAAAGTTTTAAGGGGCCTTAGGTACCATCTTAATGCTTGTCATATACATACATTATAATTTTTATGTTTTAGGATCACATGTAATTTTTTCATGTTTATAGATAAGCTTAATTATATTTCCGCACAAGCTTTCATGAGTATTTACATATGGCTTCATCTGTGTTTGTACGCTGTCATAAACTAAAATAAATTTCTTTTTAGGGTTCCGTACCCATCAGAGTGAAACGGAACCCTATTACCGAGACAAGTACGTCCGTCCGTCCGTCCGTCCGTCACAGCGTCCATTCTCCAAAACGGTAAGAGCTAGAGAGCTGAAATCACAGGCTATTGTTGTACCTTGCCGCTACCGCAACAAATACTAAAAACAACAACAAGTCGAAAACTACCAGGTGTCCCCATACAACGAAAAGTTGCAATTAGCTATAACTCTCGAACCGTAAAAGATACATACATACATGTCTTTGTTGAAATTTGCATAGTGTATGTACTTATAGATGCTTTACAACAACAAATGATAAAGACAACAACAAGTTGAAAACTACCAGGTGTCCCCATACAACCTAAAGTAACAATTATCCTTAGCTGCCAAACTGTAAAATACAGAGAGCTGAAATTCGCACAATATATGTATTTACATATGCGCTACAACTACAAATGCTTAAAACAACAACATGTCGAAAACTACCAGGTGTCCCTATACAACATAAAAAACATTAGCCGTAACTTTCAAACTGTAAGAGATGAAATGTTATTGTGCACATATTTACTAGCATATGGAATACAATAACAAATGCTAAAAACAACAACAAGTCGAAAACTACATCTGTTTTTCTTCTCCTGGAGGGGCCCGATGGGGGATCTAGGAGTACCCACACGAGGCTGATAATAATAAATGCAATATTTACATGCACATTAATTTACATACCTTTTGAATTAATGAATATCTTCAAAATCATTCATATAACTTCAAAATTTCTACTGTATTCATTTTAGTCTACCAAAAACTGATTGTTGTTATTAAAAAATAGTAAAATAATTGGCTCGCAGTTTGGGAAAAATTGTCGCTTCTGATTTAGCTGTGCAAAAACCATGCACTTATGTATACGATAGACTAAAACGTATATGGGTGTTTCCATGGTTACGCACGTGACATTTGTACACGTTTAATTGTTTTGAATATTATAAAAGTATAAATAAATGGGTTGGAATTTTTGAATGGAATTTTGCCATTGTTACATTTAATGTGATGAGTTCCTTCCAAAATCTATATATATATATATATATATATATATAGATATATATACATTGGAAAATTGAGCACTGGGTACCCAAGTTCCATGCGATCAAAGTTGACTTACGCACGTGACAAAAAACATAAGTGCCTTTTAAAGCAGCATGAAATATTGCAAAAGTAGGCGAATTGTAGAAGATTTTTATTTCGGAAAAAAAGTTTTAATAAAGGTTATTAATGGACGTTTATAATGATGGTTTGTTCAAAAACAAGTGTGCATGGGTTGGCTAAGAAAAAAAAATTTTTGATTACGCACGTGACACTTTTTACCTTCATACATATTTTTGTAATTTAACATATATTTTCAGAAGTTTTTACCATCATTTAAAATTATTATAAGTTAAAATTTTTTTTTACATAATAAAATGTCAATAGTTTTTTTTTTCAATTTCCTGTGCTTAAAAAAATTATGCGAGCGTTTTGATTTTTTAACTAACGGTGCATCATTTCATGGAAATACCCATATGGTAATTTTGGCATAGACTTAACTAATTTTGAGAAAAAAAAAATCAAATAAAATCATTTCCGGTTCTAAATGTGCGTTATACATGCCTTGGAGCTCGCACAACATCTAAACCTCTGGCGTTCCCACTCAGAAACTTTAACAGCACAGTCAAAATACCTTAAGCTGGTTCTGGAAAATATCAAACGTTTAAGTTTGTTAATTTTAATAGATTTTTGTAGCCCTGTTTTACCGCTTTTCAACCCCTAAATGTTTAGGGTCATATTCATAATAATTATTGTGAGTTTATTAAGCTCTTATTTGACGTATTCCTACGGAATATTTGTCAAATAAACGTGTAATAATCCTTCAATAGTTTTTATGAATATGGGTGTTAAAGAGTAAGAAAATGTGTAATGTATTCGAGACTTTTTTCTTGGGAGTCCAATTGATGTTTGAAATTTTTTCCTGCTCCCATCTGTCTCTGTTGTCGGTTTCGAGCATGAAGAAAATATTTTTTTTTTGAAGAACTTGGATGATTTTCTGCAAGAATCATTTATTTAAATTTGTTTTTAATGCAAAATTTCAAAAGCGGCAACATTTTCATAATTATTTGATACACGTTTCTTGTCTACTACATGAGCCCCTTTATGTCAAATATCACGTTATTCGTTTTAGGTTGTTTGTGCACTTTAAAAATAATGAATGCCCCATATGTATGTAAGTAAAAACAAGCTCAACTGTCACACGCCCAAGCACTTAATTCCTTAATTCCTTAATTTTAGCAAACTGAACTAGAAATTTTCAATGTTTCATACTTTGTTTGTATCGCTTTTTTGAAACTTTAAAGGGCAGTTTATTTGAATTGTCATAAAGACTAAATTGGGGTTAATAAAAGTAAATGCGTACACACATACATACGTAAATATGTACATAATGCTGCACTGCTTCTGTCATTCTCCAGTACAAATTCCGTTTGGCAAAATTATCTTGTGTTTGCACTTTTTGAACATGAAATAAGTATGTAGCTATCACCAACAGCAAAGGAAATGGAGACACTCGTAGTAAATAGAAAGTCATCGAATTTTTAAATGCACACAAACATAAAAGAGCACACACTCTCACTCATAAAAGTGCATCTCGAACATTTTATGTTTGCAAGTGACTTTGCATTCGGTCGTTTATTCCAAGCACTTGCATATGCGGAAACTCTTATTAAATAACAGTTTAGGTTTATTTCCTACTTTACTGCTTCAGCTGCACCAAGTGGCACAAAATCAAACAGTCTCTAAAGATCTTAAGAAATTCAACTTGAATGCTTAATGAAAGTTGTGTAGTTTTGTTTTCCATTTATGCCACTAAATAGCTTTATGTGCTTTGTTTTCTAATGACGTTTAATAGCAAATCAATGATTAGGTAGAGGATTCTTTGAAGAAAAATTGCTGAAAACAGAACACATGAATAAATGAACTTGTAGCACTGTATTAACTACATACATATGTAAAGTAAATCAAATCACTTCAAATTTAATCACTAATTTGGCCAAGCAAATATTTGATTTAATTGCGTTCGTTAGATTTCATAAAAAATAAGATCAACCCCTGAAGAAGCTCACAAAACATGGGCGAAACGTTGGGAAAAAGAAACAAAATAAAGTTCTTTTAATTAAAGAAAACCTGGAACTGACCAAAAATAGCCCGTGTGAGAATATACATATGTATAATCAAAAAAATTCCCTCAATTTAAATTAGTAAATATTTCTGTTTTGTATTAATTCAGGTCCAAAAATGAACCTTTTCTAAAAATTAATTAATACATTTCAATTGGCTCTTAAAGTAAATAAATAATTGAGTTCATATTTGAATAAATCTGTTTTGAGTAATTTTTAGAACCAAATTATTTTTGACTCGATTCTCAGGCCGTTTTATTATAAAATGCCATGCAACAAACCGGCATTACTTTTGCCGGTTATGTGCCTTTGGGTTTTGCTAAAGAAATTACATAAATATAATAATTGAAATAACAAAAACAACAAAGACGGACGGTTATGAATGTAGGGCATGTGGGAAGGAGAACGCGACATCGGATCACTATTTATGTCAGTGACCGCATGCCCTGGCACCCAGACGATGCGCACTTCACCATGAGTCGAGTAACTGGTAATAGCGCTTTTGCAATACCAAACTGTTTGTATTTTAAACAACTCAGCTAAGATTTGACTGGTCGTGCATATATTCATAGGTCCTGGCCTTCACATTTCACTGGGCTCCCTAATATACTTCGTACAGTATTTATCGGATATAAGAAACTTGAAAAATTCACGAAAAAAGTTTCTTATAAGCGTTTCTTTCTTATATACAATTATTTTATATAAGAAACTTATTTCTTATATAAGTAGCTACGGCCATAAGGCATTTGTTTCTTATATGAATATACGAGCTTTTTTACCTTTTTATGTATATACGTAGATATATGTATGTAAATAGAAAAATAAAACAAATCAAATTTTATTTTATTAACCCCTTTAGTAAATAGATATAAAAAACTAGACAACTTCAATTTGAAAAAAAATATTATATGTAGTAAATACATGTACATGCATACATAATTCATATTGTACTATTTATTTATTTACTTACGAGGCAAGAAACAAAAACTTCTCATGAGCACTAAAAGTAAAAAAAAAAAACGTTGTTGTTGTTGTAAAACTGTCAGAAAACAGAGTTGTCCATGCAAACTACACAAATTCAGTGTTGCCCTTGAAAGTTTCTTATATAAATTCTTTTTTTTATACATTTTGTGGCTTTGGTGTTCAAGAAAATTGTTCTTTTATCAGTTTTTTTCTTATAAGCGTTTTTCTTATATGAAACTTTTTTGTTAGAAAAAACACTAAAAATATATGGGGTTTTTGCAAATGTTTCTTATAAGTGTTTTGTTCTTATATGAGATGTTCTTATATCCGATAAATACTGTAATTGTCCGAATTTCTGCCTGAAAAATTGTTTTAAAATGTAATTATGCCTGATTGATTACATATATGACCGACCCAATGCTGAATAGTATGAGAGCGTATAAACATGCCATATCGCTAAGACTACGCCTCAGAGCACCAGAACGAACTCGACGAAGGCGTGACGACTCCGTGTCCGGGGAATCGCTATATAAAAATACAAAAAATTTAAATTTGGACGCCTCGAAAGTAGTCAGGAACTATCAAAAATCGTTAACACAAGCCGAACAACCACGATGTATATTTCATGGGCTGCCAGCCCACTTGAGCTCTGAGAGCTCCCGTTGCGGCAAACCGTAACGTATGTACTCATAAATATTTGTTTGCGTTTGGTATTTTGAAAATAATACACTATTATGTTAGATATAATTTCTTAATGTTTATTGTAAATGGCCTTTTGTAAAAAAAAACAAAAAAAAAAAGAAAGGTTTTTATGTGGTAAAATTTGTGCTGACTATCACGTATGGAACAAGAAGAACAATGGTGGTACGTTTCCTAGCTAATGAGTACTCAAGTTAAGTTTTCTTGAAATTTTTATTAACGTCAACTAAAAATGCTCACTCGAACATTTTTTATGCTGTTGCTTTTGTCACGCCATTAATAAGTTTCATGACATTAAGTTGAAACAGCAAAGAGTAAAAGAAAACTATGATATGTATGTGCAATGTATGTTATATAAGGAGATTTCTTGCTGCAACTGTCCAGTTCTGACCATGACCAAACATTGAATGACTTTTTGGATATGTACTACATTTCCAAAGAAAATATGTAGTTCTGAAATTAGTCGTATGGAAAATTCAATTGCATCCAAGATAAAAAAAATTAGTACCAGCTTTAATATTTTGAAATGCTGGCAATCAGAGAGTGATAATCCACATGTGAAGGAATGAGCAGATATTAAAAGAAAGCAAAGAAAAGCAATATTTGTTGGCGAATAGTATATGGTACAATATTCTATAATTAGAATTTCACATTGCTGTGAAATGTCCATGTCGCTAAGGAAGTTTGTTAAAAATATACAAACAAAACAGAACTAAAATATTTTCCTTAATAAAAAGCCTATACAATCCGCAACAATTTTATTAATTTTATTAAGTCTCATACGAATTCTATAATCTTTAATTTGTCTAAAAACCCTTCTAAATTGCCCACTTTTAATACCCTTCACAAAACTGTGTATGCGTATATATCAGTTTGTGATTCCGTATGTAACGCAATGAAATAACCATCTAAGACCCCATAAAGTATATATATTCTGGATCAAAATCAATAGAGATAACGAGTAAGCGACGCCCGTTTGTCCGTCTGTAGTTATTGAAATACCGTTTCTGAGAAACTGTGAAGGGTATTTAAGATTCGCCCCAGCCGAATATAGCACTCCTACTTGTTCAAAGTAGAATACTACATTAATTTAATTTTATAGTGAACTATGTCATTTTATAATTGTTAGTAATTTTACTAACAATTTTTTTTCTAGTTTTATTATTACTTCCTCGATATTGAGAAAGATTTTTTTGTGGTAAAATTGGAGTTATCAACATTTTTCAAATAAAACAACCAAAGTAAAGTTGAAGACTTACTGGCTTCAGTACTTACCATGGCTGTTTCATGACTACCACGTCGCTTATCAGCATCCAAGTTTGCTTCGAGTTCAGGCCATGACCAATTGTTCCGTTCTTAAGCGGAAGCGTATAGCCATCCTAAACCTGAGCTCTTCATTACTGAATGCCTATATTTAATCTTATTAATCGGCTTTCTAATTTATCGCTGTATAAATAATTATAAAGTGGAAACACAGATTTCTCCAAGCTATGCTTTTAGAATTAGGCTTTCATCGCTTCAGTACACACGTAATTGTGTGATAGTGAGGACTTTTCGTTTTTCGTGCGTGATTGAAAAAAATTTTGCTCGTGAGCGTGTGTGACGTGAGGCCTGTAGCAAATTGTAGTACTACAGGTGTACGTGGTGTGAGCCAAGAAACACTCACACGCACACATATCTAGTAGCATGAATGCTTTCTGGTTTATAGAACTAATTAGAATTGATAGTTAAAACATATGTTAAACTGCGCAGTTAGTGCATAATTTGGGTTGCCCACCTTATTCAATATACAGGGTGGCGCAAAAATAACCTTCCGATTTTTTTTTGGCTGTAATTAAAAAAAAATTAAAAACTTTGATTCTTCTTGTGGGTTATTTTTATTTTAATTTTTTTACATCAACTCGAGAATATGAGAATATGAGCCCTTTTTATAGCATTTTCCATCACATTGGCCAAAACTTCCGGCAATAGGTCCTCACATTCTTGACGGATATTGTCTTTAAGAGCTGCAAGAGTCTGAGGCTTTTTGACATAAGCCCGCGACTTTAAGAAGCCCCACAAAAAGAAGTCTGCAGTGGTCAAATCAAACGATCTTGCTGGCCAGTGCAAATCGCCAAAACGAGAGATTAGGCGCCCGGGAAATGCATCCTTCAGCATATCGGTTGTGGCACGTGCAGTGTGTGCCGTAGCACCGTCATGTTGGAACCACATGTTTTCCAATCCCAGTTCATCAAGTTGCGGCAAAAAGAACTCTTTGATCATTGCTCTGTAGCGCTCAACATTCTTCGAAGAAAAAAGGTCCGATGACTCCTCCAGCGAAAACAGCACACCATACAGTGACTTTGAGCGGATGTAATGGCTCTTCGTGGGTTACACGCGGATTTTCAGTGCCCCAGAAGCGTAAATTTTGCTTATTTACGTACCCGCTAAGATGGAAACGGGCCTCATCCCTCATCCAAAGACACCGACCGATTATTGGTCAAATAAAAAGTCACCAATATTCCGCGTTCTGGAGCAGTGTAGGGTAACATTGTTTAATAACGTGTATTTCGCATGTGTTTACTACACAAATGTCAAAACAGAACTGACATTTGGGGGCCAATAGCAAAATTTATAGCATTTTCTGATAGGAGGACTACTTTTGCACCACCTTGTATCTCCTGCTAAAGGATTTTAAGTTATGAGGCATACTGTTGCATTAATTTGTTATTTTTTTGCATTTTTTTTTCAATACCTTTGGCTCACCTACACACATTTTTTTCAGCTTCAATTATATAAATTTTACCTAAGACTAAAATGAAACCATATACTTTTTTAAGGACAACTTGTGCAACGCATTACAATTCCACAAAAAAATTATTTTACCAATATACTAAAAGTTTTTTTTCATAAAATTTTCTTTCTGCGGTCTTCAGTTTTTTAACCAGTAACAGCTGCCTCGGCAAGACAGTTCATCATAATCATTCATCCCTTAAGTCATTGTAGTCATTAATAAAGTGTCAACAATTATTCAAGTATAATGCAATTAAATTATGCTCTTTTAGCTTTAGTTTATAACAAGAAAAAAGCTATTTAATTAAATATAATAAAAGCGGCGTAAAAAGAAGTTAAACTCACTTTTGAGTTTTATTAGCTTTGCCATAAAGGAAAGGAAAAATATTGAAACAGCTAAAGGCTGGAAATTATTTTCTGTAGTTATTGTTTTCAATTCAACTGGGCTAAGACTAACTGCATAAATTATTTGCACAAATGCTTCTATTTTGCTTTTTATAGTCTTATTTTAAATTAAATTAACAACTGGATTACACGGCTTTACAAAAGGATTTTACGGCGTTGGTGTTTTGTGCAAGTGACAAAAGTGTGCTTGAGTTTGGTTAAGTTATTTATAGATAATTAACTTCATGAAAGTAAATGATAAAGATTAACAAAAAATATTTTAGTAAGTTATTTTTTTTTAAAGAAGAATTTAAGCATTTAGGTCTAATGATACCACATACAAATAACGGTTTATCCATTTCGCGGTTTTAAAAGTATAGGGCTGGCATTCGACATCTGTCAAACTAAGTTGTTGAACCAATTTGTATCTTCTCAGTTGAAAGTCTGACTGACATTGACGAAAAAGGATCGATCAATTAACTATCACACCAGGAATAAAAATTATCAAAACATGCTACAAAAATGGTGATTCTGCCACAGCCACATATCGTGCTTTAAGAGGAGATTATGGTTTAAATAATCGTCCAACTACGCAAGCAATTGGCAAAACTGTGAAGAAATTTAAGGAGACTACACAGAGAAAAAAGCACCTAATAAAGTAGAACAAAATCAATAAGATATCCCTATGGTTTTTTTTCAAGAAGGATTCCTTATTATTTTAAATGGGAAAACCTTATTGAAAAAACAACAATTAATGAAATTAAAAAGATGATTTACGTGTGTTTATATAGGAAACTAATAAAACCAATAGGGAAAAATTAATAGGATAACCTAATCAAATCAATAAGAAATCCTTATTGTACACAATTTACAAGAAAACCTAATAGAATCAATAAGTTTTTCTCTATAGAATTTTTTTTTGGTACCATGCAAATCGGAAACTGAGTAAAAACAAAGTTTTCTTCTTGGTTTTATGTGTTTTTCTTGTTGAAACAATTAATAAGATTTGCAACATGGAAATAATAAGAAATACCCATAGAAAAATCTTCTTTTCTCTCTGCTGGGATACCCCTCAGCCTAAAAACGTTTCAAAGAGAAAATCTTGTTGAATCTATTAGGAAGTTTTCGCTCTGTGTAGAGCAGTTACAAATATTATAAGGCCTGTGGACTATAGTTTTGCTTGTTCCGCAGTAAGTGAAAGTGTTGCCGAAGACCCGACTGTGTCGATTCCTCGTAGTTCTTAGGAGTTAGAATTGCCTTATGGCCCGGTATGGCGTATTTTGCATTTAGATCTACACCCACATCCATATAAAGTCCAGCTCATACAACAATTGAAGCCAGCTGACCATTCACAACGTCGTAGATATGTGGAATGGATGCTTGAACCACAGGCGTTGGACGGCGATTTTTTGAACAAAATTTTCTTCAGCTGAAGCACATTTCTCACTCGGCGGGTCGTACTTGGGGTTCTAAGAATCGTCAAGTGATTGAAGAGAAGCCATTACATCCAGAAAAAGTCAGTGTTTGGTGCGCTCTTTGGTCCGGAGGTGTGATTGGACCTTACCCAGTAAAACCTACCTAAGCGGTACACCAATACATTGAAAGATTTTAAAATTTCAACATATACATGCACATACTTATATACCATAAGCGCCTTAAGTTAGAAAGAAACAGCCTTTTTGATCAAATATTCGTGCTACACCTTACTCTTTTCATCATTTTAGATGGCAGCACTAATAAATATGAACGGCAAAGAACTGTCATAAAAAAATAAATTGAAAACGCTCGTGAAAACAAAGAAAAAGGTTTTTAAAAAATATGCATAAAAATATAAAAAAAAATAAAAAATTTAAACAAAATGCTTTAAGCATTGAAAAAAATGAATAGTGGAAATATACAAAAATATAAATAAATTTGCAATTGTTGATAGAGCAGAGAGTGTAGACGTCCGTCCGCTAGTGAAAATTCACAAAATATTGTTATTTTTATTACAGTTTTAAATAGTTTGAATTAATTGCTTTTATTATGTATAATATACATTAGTATGTATTTTTTTAAGATATTGTTTTTTTTATTAAAATAAAATGAATTAAGAACATTAAAACGAGCTTTTCTTAATATAGTAACAATAACCAATTTTTAGGAATACAATAACTGGTAGTATTCAGTAGCACTAACCAATATTAGTAATGATTAACTAACCTCCAATTTTTGACTTGGATTTTAAATGTCATTTCAATTTAAATTTGATTTAAATACAAAATTGAGTCAAACAGTTGCTATTTAAATCAAACTTAAACGGCCTGCCGTGCCCATTTGAAATCGATTTAAGTTTTTCGTACTGCCATATGATTTTGACAGTCTTGGTTCTGTTCTGCAAATTAAGAAAATTGCACATGTTTTTTTTTTGTTTCTTAATTTGATTTTTTATTATTTCCAGAAGGTAATCAACTTCTGTGGCAGTGAAATTGGGAGTCCTTTTATCACGTTTGCTACTCATCTTGATAATTTTTACAAAACAATTTATTATTTTCTAAACTTTTCACAATTTCACTTGCTTCCGAATTTGTTTAAACAGCTGTTTTTTATTGAGTTATCGATAATTTTTTGACACTTACATTGTGCTGCCGTATTTTGTTTTACAATTAATTATCAAAAATAATTTTAGACTGCAAAACAGAAAGCTATCCAACTTAAATTTTAAGAAAAATTTACTAATTTTGTATTTAAATACCAAGTCAAAAATCGGGGCTAACAAGTTATTTATATTATAATACTACCGGTTATCGCTGCCGCTAATTAACCGGTTATATTTACGTTAGCACTGATGTGTGAGAGCGAAAGCACTGTAATGTTCTCTGTTCTAAACAATAATGTAAAAGAAAGAGATATCAGTTCACACGTACAAAAGAGAATAGGTTATTTTTTTCCCAAAAGCTAGTAATAAATAACTGAAAGTTTAAGAATTTCTAGCCTATACTTTGGTTATTAGTACTTGTTATTTAATGCGTTATTTGACCGGTACTGTTCTTACTGGGTAGTTCTTCGAAAACGTTATGATCATATGATAAATGACTTTTTTCACCTGCTATTGAGAGTATGTGGTGCTTGGAGAATATGTGGTTTCAACAAGACGGTGCCACATGCCACACAACTCGAGCGAATATGGCTTTATTGCAAGAGACATTTCCTGGCCGCGTAATTTCTTGCCGTGGCGGCATCAACTGGCCACCAAGATCATGCGATTTAGGACACCATTAGACTTTTTTGTGGGGCTACGAGAAAGACCGTGTTTATGCAGATAAACCTTTAACTCTTGAGCACTTAAAAACCGTCGTCAAGTTATGGCTGAGATACTGCCCAATATGTATCAAAAAGTGGTCGAAAATTACCCCAAAAGAATCAATGCGTGCAACACTTCGCAAGGTGGTCACTTAAATGAAGTAGTGTTAAATCATGTAGTCAAACTTTATAATAATAAAAAATAAATTTCATGAAAAAATTATAAACATAAAGTACTATTTTTAAGCCTAAAATAAAGCTTATTGCCTGTCAATAATTTGACAAACATCTTTATCCCGCGTTGTGTGATTTAAACATGAACTGCAAGAAATTTCGTGTAGTTAAAACATAAAATAAAAAGCAACATTTTTAAATGAAATATAAACATTACGACTTTGTAACTTTGGGTGCTTGAAAAATGTAGTATTTCACTTAATTGTTAATAATTAATGTATAATTAGAACTTATAAGCAAACATTGGACAGGGAACAGTGAAAAGTCTTATTTATTATTCTACTTTCATATAATAGCTGCTCTTTTTGTACGACTGCCCATTTACAGCTTTTTGTTGTAATTAAAATTAATCTAAATTTATTTCTAAAGACAAACACTAAATATGTGTTTGGTTTGAGACCAAATTCACATTCATGAACAAATATTCACATTAGGGCCGCCTCTTACAGCCTTTTCGATTTCGTCAACGACAAGTGCATGGCGAACGTTGAAAATGTGAAACAGCCGTTCACATTATCAACATCTGACAATTACCATCAATCAAAATTCATAAAATTCATTGTAAAGAAAAATAATGTTAAACTGTAGAAAATTCAAAAGAATGGTAAATAATTTAATAAATAATTTAATAAATAATTTAAGCCCAGAATTAAGCCAATTTATATAAGTTTTAAAAATATCTGTACGTACACGCACACAGGGGCATGATTCCTGCAGATGAAATGATTATTATGAGGTGGGATACATGATTTTGAATTCAGACTGGTTGCACCTCTTTTTTGAGCTCTGCATGGTGTTTTCACACGAGCGCAAGTAGACCTTTTGTGTACAGCAGCACACTAATTGTCAAACAGGTGCTCTTTATACAACTTGAGGGCGTTTTACTGGAATAAAAATTATTTTAGAATTTATATTTGGTGTTTTTATATGCTTAATACCTAAGAATTCTCCAGAGCGTTTTTGATTCTCGAATATCTCAAGCTAGAGTTAATCGGCTCAGCCCACGCTTAATGCTATAAACACATTCGCCACGGCAGACTACCGACCACAAAATGTCAAAGTTAGAATACACATATATGGGAATAATTATGTTAAGGAGAGCAGTCAACGTGGCTGCAGGTTTTTGCCTCTGCTACTTTTGACGCTGTAGTCAAATTAAACTAATTTCTATTTTTGTTGGCTATAAAATCAAGAATAATTCAATACAACAGGGAATGTTAAATACATGAGTGCTGAAAAATATGCAATTGTATACAACACTACTCAAAAGGAAGAAAATATGACAGCAGGAAAAGAAATAATTACAATTGCCCAAGCTGGTGCCAACGTGTAGAAAAGGTGAAGTATTTGTAAAGTGCAAGCATTAATATAGGTCCTTAAAAACCTGAAACACTTGCCATTAGCGCCACAAGATACAAAAACGCAATAATTTCGAAAAATTTGCATATTGGAAAAATTAGATTTAAGTACTTTTACTTAAAAATGTATTAAAAAGAGCACAATAGTTAAGCCCTGCGAATTCTTCACATAAAAAGAAAATTTTCGAAAATTTCAAAAATTGTTTTGAAATGATAATTTCATCGTATAAAACCGTTCCGTAGGGCATAAATTAATGCACGCAAGTTGAAATCACAAAAAATTTTTAAATTGCAAAATTTACTTTCGACTGTTTTTCAAAACCGTTCAATACTTGTAAAAATTTATGCTACCGAAATAATGCAAAAATTTGAGATAAATACAATTGAAAGTAGCTGTTGGCAATTTCAAATCGAACAGTTGTTTTTGCGAATATTTAAATTTTTCAGAAATGCTTTTAAGTTCTTTATTGCAAATTGAATTTCATTTTTGCGAAATTCGGCTTATTTTCTAAAGGCGTAGTTGATGCAAATGTCTGCATTGTGCAATTGTTCACGAATTTTTGCCTGTACACGAATTTTTATGTTGTGCCGTTGCGGAACTATTTGAAATGAACTTTTGGTTTATAGTGATTATTTTTGCATGCTTGCCATGCTACCGTTTTTTCGTGCATTTTGTTTTCTTAACACTGTTTGAATTTTAGTTTTGCAATTTGAAAATTTGCTGTCACACCAACGCGCCCTGTCTTACTTTTTGCAATTTGCAAATTTTCGCTCAATTCCAGCAGTAGGTTTTTGCAACTGACCCAACTTGATTTCTTCAAACCAAAAAAAAAATAAATATATATATATATATATATATATATATATATATATATATATATATATATATATATATATATATATATATATATATATATATATATATATATATATATATATATATATATATATATATATATATATATATATATATATATATATATATATATATATATATATATATATATATATATATATATATATATATATATATATATATATATATATATATATATATATATATATATATATATATATATATATATAAATAGCACCATTGTTCCGTTTTAATTATTATTATATTTTTTGTAGCTTATTATTATATTTTTGCTGCGTAATGGCAACATATGAAGCCGGCGATATTTGTAGCCGCGTGTTGGTGTAGTCTGCTGTGGTGAATGTGTTTATAGCATAAGTGTCGAAAAAGCGACTGGTAGACAACAGAGCGAACATTTCTTAAAACCAAAAGAAATTTCACTTAAAAGTGACGCTTGGAGCAACAATGCGGGAAAATTTGTAGCTTCATTCAGCATTACTGAATAGTAATTATATAATGGTTGTAGATCATGTTAGATCGCTTTCTAACATCGACTTGAAATCAAAGCAAGTTTCAGATGTCTCATTTTTTCTATGTGTTGGTTAGAACTGGTAATACGACTGTCCTAAAACGTAAACAGACTCAACTTTAGCAGCGGGGAATGCACATTTCACATATCACACACACACACAAACACAAACTCAAATATTTAACCCTGGAAAGATAAACTAAGTCTCACAGATGTGTATTTTCATGTTTCCTACTGGTTTGTCACGAGAAAAAGCTGGTGGGCCCGAAATTCTCTCTACGATGGGTAGACTTAGTATTATGTATAAAACCAATAATTTTCGTATGTTTTCTCTCATTTATTGATTCAACTGAAAAGGCAAGTTTAAGAAGAGTCCAGCAGACAAACTGTTTTTAAATTTGTTAAATACAATTTTTCCTCTCTTGAAATATAAGACAGAAATATAATTTTATAATCACAAAAGGGAAACTAAATCCCGGTAAAAGTTAATACAAAAATCATTATCAAACACTACTCAGTCTCAGATCTTTTAATGTTGAATCTCAAAAACTGAAATTACTTAAAAATACATCTCATTAGTGCTAATATAAGCATTTCGATCAAAATCCCTGTTTGTAAATTTATTCAATTCTCTCGCTTGATGAAAACTATTTTTGTTACTATTTTGAAAAGGGTGGCAATAAATCTGTAGTTTCTAGACGTGTAGTTCAATTCTTTTCAAGTTGCATACTGCACTTAGAAAGTGTTTGCTGAGTTGAAGTTTGAAGTATGAAACTTTTGAAGCATAAATTTAATATGCAAGGTTTAAAGATAAACAAGTGCCTTAAAAGAGCATTGTATTTGTCAAGAAAAATATATTTAAATGATGATATAAAAAGACACACACACACGATAGCAAGAAACAGGCAGACAAAAAGATGCTTGTACAGAAAAGTGCACCTTAACTTTCTTTCATTACTACTTACGTACGTACACAGCCAGAAAAAGCTAGTTTTAAATTTAATTTTTTTCTACTTGATTTTAGTGTGAAACATACTTGAAAATTTAAGTACGCATAACACACAAGTGTACTTCAATCAAACCGAATAGGGATTATTAAGGAGAATCCAGCCTGTTAAACCAGCACATGTGTGTGCTGAATTTTGATTAATTTTTTTAACTATTGACATAGCTGAATTGGTAGGGTGGCTGGACTGGCAGCAGTTATGTTCCAGGTTTAAGTCCACAAAGAGGTAAAATAGTTAATAAATTATTGAATTAAGGAAGTAGAGCGAAATACGTCAGGTGTGAATTCGGGATTAAAAAGGCTGAGAAAAATCGAATCACACTCAAAACAAAGGCAATCCTTCCGTATTTAAATCAATTCAAATCAGTGTCAAAATTATGATAAATATGAAGGTTCTGAAATAAAGTACGGCAGACTTAAGCCATATGAAATCCAAAATCAAGATTCAATATGGCTAAAATCAAGTTGCTACTAGAATTGAATATGTGTGTCTAAATTTAAGTATTTGGCGCTTGCATATTCCGTACTTGAAACAAGCGCAAAGTAATTACCGAACTTCTGTTATGGCTTTTGATTAATTTAAATACAAATTAATTGAAATATGAACTTAATGATTTCTTTGCTTTCAGAGCCAATTGCAGTGTTTTAATTCAGGTCCAAAAATATACCTTACAAAAATTTTCTGTCTCTTTCAGCCATCTATATGCCGCCGACATTTCGTGATGCTACTCAACTCATCAGTAGACTTACAAGAATGTTTGAAATTCAACTACTTATTCATGGGTATTATGGAATAAGTAGTTAAGTTTCAATTATTCTTTTAGGAATTTTTCGAGTCTACGTCTGAAAAAGACAAAAAACATTTGTTCTATTTTTGGATCTGAATTAATACAAATTAATTGAATAATTTTTTTAGGGTACGCATCACCAGGCGCTTCACAAATTTTATTTTTCCAATAATTTGCTCAGTTCTACTTTGATTGAAATTATTTTCTTGTTATCGAAATGGAAGAATATATTACTTTTTACAGGTTGAGAGGGGGATTCAAGATAAAATAAAAAGATTCGCTCTCAAAAACTTGTATCTCCAATTAAGCTGATTCAGTTAAGAATGGCTCACGAAACTCAATGTTGAAATCGAATCTTTATATATGTATTGTCCATATGAAAATGCCTTAACTTATTTTCACTAACTTTTGAACAAATGCGATTTGGTCTAAAATTACCTCTGTAATTCTTTTCTTTCTCGCTTTTCAGCCGTCACTAAGTCGCGGACATTTTGTTGTCGGAAAACTTTTAAAATCTGTTTCCAATCTTTCTATTTATGCTATTGTTTTAAAAAATATATATTTTTATTATTATTGTTATTTTAAATCACCACAAACCTAAAATAATAAATTTTAATTGGCTGTAGTAGCATATATTAGAATTATGTGTTATTTTTTTTTTATAAACAACATACATGCATATGTATAAGCAGATTCTATTTTGGTTTTTGTTATTAAAGATAACACTACCTGCCAATAACACATAAAGGAAAGCAAGTAAGAGTGCTATATTCGACTGTGCCGAATATTATATACCCTTTACCACAGTGTAATTAGAAGATTTTCTATATAAATGTGTAATATCAGGTCGCATATGAACTTTGATATCCCCAAGATTATTTGAAAAATAAGCATATCAAAATAATGAATTATGTATATCAAAATAATGAATTTTAACCAAGCATGAGCAAAAATCGGAAACTATAAGTGCATTTTTTAGATAAAATAAATAATAATATGTTTATAAGTCACTTTAAATAACAATCTATTTTTAGTAACGAATGTTTGTAGCATACCACCGAAAAATATTAAGCCAACTATTAAGCCAAGAGGTCCGAGTTCGAATCCCGGATGGGCCGAACATGAAAAATTATTTTTATTTTCTTTTTTTTCGTTTTACTGATGCTGGGTAACAAAAATTAGCATGAGCAAAATTTGATTAAAAATCATTTTAAATTCATACAGAAATAATAACTTAATTTAATATCATAGTGTAACACAACATCTATTTAAATTGCTTGTTGTACCTGTCTATTGCGATGGCGATTTAAAAGCTACCAGAGGTGAATGGAAAACTTTGCAACACAAAAGAAAATAGGGTAGAAGGTTAAAAGAATCAATAAAAAATAATTACTCAAAAAAAACTTTTTTTGAAAGTATTTTTATATACCTCGAGAAGAATGATTTCCACCACTTTTGTGAGCATAAAACTAGAGGTTTTATTTCAATTACATATTTAAAAAGTGCAATGCATAACTTATTTATCTAAATATATTTATCTAAATATATTTGGCTTTATTGCCCTGAAGAAGCTATCCGAATGAGAGCGAAATATTGACAAAAATATTCGAATAAATGCATTAAATACACACAATAATGAAAAGACTTTCAGATCTAGAAAATAATAATATTAAATCAGCTTAAGTAACACAAAACTTAGAGGCTCCTTGCAAAATTAATGTATTAAAAATAACTATTTATCTGAAAGAATATGTAAAATTTAATAGCTGAAGTGGTTTTGAAGTTGTGTTGGTGAGGATATTCAAACTGATTTAATAAAAACGTTAAATACAGATGTGAAACATGTTTTTTTTTTTTCAGTTTGCACAAACTACCAAGAAATTAACCTAAAGTACAAACTACAACCTTTTGTATAAAACTTTTATTATTTTTTACGTATGATAAACATGAGTTACTGATAATAAATTGTTCTTTTAAGTAATTTATTTATTTTTTGGAACGAAGTTCCTTAACGCGGCTTGCTGGTAGTGGAAATTAGTAGAAATCGTCACGAAAGCGTGTGAGCTGTTTATATGTATTGGTGTACTGTCGAAAAGCAATTGTGTATGATTGGCGGTGTCTCCACTGACAGCAGCGGAGACATCTACCAATGAATATTAATTAGTTGGAAAACGTTCCAAAAATTTAAAAAATCATAAAATTTAAAAATTTCAATATCAACACAAAATAAAACATACAGATTTCACCTTGTATTACATTCAAAGATGAAAAGAAAACGTAAGGAACTTCGTTCCTAACGGGGGTCCCCCGACCGCATTTCTTTTTTTTTTTTTTCAAATTAATGCACAGGCCTTCATCAACAAAGAAATTTATTTTTAATCTTTCAATTTCTAATTTGCCGATTTTTTCCCAAAAATGATGTTTTTGAGCAAAGTTCATTGGCAACACTCACTGTTTACAACACATACACCCATGCGACGATACACATCCCTGCCGGAAACTCAGTTAACTAGTAATGAATTATTAGCTAACTTTTTTACAACTGGTGGTGGTTGACACTTAGATTATTTTTAATGGAGATGACTGACTATTTTACTATGACATTACGCTGTCCTAGGAGGTAGTCAATTGTCCGACTGTGCATTACTTTTCAACTAACTTAAAGTTAGCTACTTAAAAGTCAGTACCCACAAAAAAAAAAAAAATGTACAAATCAAGGCTTATTTTACATTTTTCGGTGGATATATTTTATTTTATTAAATTAAATTTCATCCTACTTTCTTTTTTTTTTTTGGAACGAAGTTCCTTAACGCGGCTTGCTGGTAGTGGAAATTAGTAAAAAGCGTCACGAAAGCGTGTGAGCTGTTTATATGTATTGGTGTACTGTCGAAAAGCAATTGTGTATGATTGGCAGTGTCTCCACTGACAGCAGCGGAGACACATACAAATAAATATTAATTAGTTGGAAAACGTTCCAAAAATTTAAGGAATCATAAAATTTTAAAAACAATACAAAATAAAACATACAGATTTCACCTTGTATTACATTCAAAGATGAAAAAAAAACGTAAGGAACTTCGTTCCTAACGGGGGTCCCCCGACCGCATTTCTTTTTTTTTTTTTTGTTAGCCTCTGGTGGGAATCGAACCACTAAGCCTCAAGACTGGTGAGCAGCCAACATACTCACTCAGCCATCGCAACATTTAAAACGAATGCGACATGAAGCAATTTAATTAAATAGTTATTTACCGTGTATGTGTGTATGTTATTATTTGAATTTTGGGTTTACTCTGCACTACGTTTCAGCTAGCTTATAGCCAGTACACAAAAAGTGAATTACAAATCGATTGTATTGTAGCTAATTTGAAGCTAGTGTATAAAAGTTAACGTAAAGTTAATTATTTTAGTAGTCGACTACTCAATGTCCGACAGGGATGAACTACAAGTCGATTTTATTTGTAGTCGACTACCAATTTGCTGGCAGGGATGAGACATACTCATTCCGAGACTCGAATCTCTGTGTGTATGTGTTAGAACATAGAACTTGCCTTTATTTAACAAATAAAGGCAAACATAAAAATTACATGTATACATCTAAAATGACATCCTCATCAACAACCGGCGATGGCTCACTATTAGCTGCTTATCAACGTGCATGCTGCAGGTCAGTAATTATAAATCCGATTTTGCGCATTTTCAATCCCAAAGCAGAGGGGACGCTGTTAAAATGATTAAAGTAAGATGTAGATCAATGAGTTGTCTGGTGGCTTCACAATCGGTGCCCGAAAATAGGTATTTTATGACAAATCTATATACATATACCCTTTAGGCAAGGGATATAAAAAACTAAAGTCTCTCGCAGCAGTAAATTTTTGGTGTTTCCGTAAGTTTCAAGCTGTGTCTGTGATCTCAGCTGTATTCTTTCGTTCTAAAACATCTCTATGCTCTTCTTGCTTGTGCATATTCTTATCTCATTATCGCAAAAATGCGGCGCTTGAAACTGTTAAGTTTGGCAGCCTTTTTAAATTTAAAGACATTTGCAATAAAATACTCAAATAGCGGTCTGTTAATTTTATTACAGAAATAATTAATAATGCTGCATTCAGTTTTGCACTAATATTTTAAGAGTTGATGAGCACCGCTTCGTATTAAATTATTCTATCATTTTCCATTATTTAATTTAAAACATTTCAATCAAACCAATTTGAAGGCTCTGTTCTGGGCGCTTAGATCTTAATATCTTTTTATATTTTTATTGATTGATTTATTTTCACAATGCTTTTCTTTTCCAAAAATATTATTTGTTCGCAAAACTTATTTTTATGGTTTCTTAACATCAATTTCAAATATGATTTTTTTTTTTTTTTGGCTTATAGCAAAGTACATATCTTGGTATTTCTGGCAAATAAACAATGTTGCAACAAATGTTGCATTAGAACTGAATGCTGCTTTTTAGAGAACTGAAAACTACACCAAGAACAAAAAAGAAACATATAAAATTTATGCTTGAATAACAAACCCTCCCAATTTGTTCAAATGATTTAAAATAAAGAAAATGGATTCCGTTGTAATATTTTGTTTTTTTTTTTTTTTTGCTAAAAGAATTTCTATATTTTTTGATTTGTATCAAGGCTTATTTAAATTTTTTACTCGGTTTTAGCCAAAATTGATTCATGCAACAAATAACTAAGGAAAAAAAAATTATCAATTTCTACTGTAATTTTATATCGAATCATGGCCTCAGTTCGGTCAGGATGCATGAGATTTCTTTAACAAAATATTTCATTTTATTACATTTTTAGTTTTTGCAATGTAAATTATTCAAACAATTTATGTGTGTTTTTAGTAAAAAAATTCATTTTCAATGGATATAAATGTAAAAATGTTTTGCATAATTTCGTAGTTGCTTTGAACACATAAAAATTAGTTTTATTTTTTCCAACTTGCCATAAGCAATTTATCACAAGTGCAAATACGGGTTATTGGCTTAATATTTAGAAAGTTGACTTCAGTTCCGCGTGCGACCACTTTCGGCGTGCTACGAATTAGCAATAGTGCAAAGGTCGCTCTATATGGCTGTATCAGCTTTTCGGCAATCACCCATAGATTTTAATTTGCCTAAAACTAGTCAATGCTTCTAGTCAAGGCGAATCCATTACAGGTGCCCGCATACCAATTCGCTTCAGCATTTTTCCACGATTTGATCTTCTGAGTTGTCAAAGCCGATAGAAAACGACAACAAAACTTGTGACGTCTCGAGAGAAAATGTTGAAGCGAATTGAATTGCGACCACCTATACTTGATTCGCCTTGCTTCTAGTTAATCAATCCACTGAGCTATAAATGTACCTCGCCATTAAGTTAAAGTCACTATTCATTTCTGTCTGTTCATATGGTCAGTGGTGTTGTTGAGATGTTTAATTGTTGCACATAGTGTTCCAGTAATCTTTTATAACTTATTTCCAATTTGTCATCCCTAAAAATCCCCAATATGCTATTTTGTAAAAGATTAAATTAAATTGCGTAAAAGATTAAATGATGGCACATTCTTTTAATTGAGTCAAGTATTGGAAAAAACACACCAGTACTGGATTTTTGGGTCGTTAACGTCTAGATATGATTGAAAATTACAATTTACACCAAATTACTTTTAAAAAAAAAAAAAAAATACAGAACTTGTGCACATCCTTTGCGCTGTCAAATAAAATTATATGCTTTATGTCCATGCAGCCATTGTCAAATACGTTACAAAGATTTGGAAATACACTTGGGCCCCGACTTGCGTCGTTAATGGGTACCGGAGAAACGCAACGCAAATCGAATCACTTTTTTCTATATAATTGCACTGAAGTTTAATTTGTTGGGGAAAATATTTAAAACAAAGCAAAAAATGTTGTATTTTTGATAAAAAATACTAGTATGAGTACGTTTTTGTTTATTTAATTTACTTCAACAAATGTTTATACATACATATATGTATATTATAAAGAAATAACAAAACGTTCTGTATACTCGTTCTTCGACCTTTTTATTTAAATTTGTTAGATTTTATAAATGAGCTTAAGGTCAAAGGTATGGCAAGTGCCAGTTTGCTTCAATCAAGGAGAGTGATCTTGTTTGAGCTATTTTCAATCCAAAATTAGGATTGGTTATTTCTAAAATCAAGCCGAATATGACTAAAATAAAGTACTTAGCGCTTGAAAAATTTGTACTTAAAACAATGTACTTGATTTAAGGAAATCAGAACCTACAGTACTTCAGACACCGCTTGGGATTGATTTAAATAGAAATGGATTAAACTGATTTTTGAGTGCATTTGGCCAAACATAAATGAATAAACCAAATTCTAAATATGTAACAACGGTTATGAAATTCTGATATTCCGGAAAATCCCTAGCCAAAATAATTATTCTCGCTAAAAATCTCCCTGGTGACTTGCGCCCCAATAGCACAAAAAATCCCCTTTGTGGAGACAAACCTCCAAAACAGAGAATAATAGGTGGGCAAGAAGAACAAGAGCATTGTTTTTAGAAGAATGAAGCGGATGAGCATGTATAGGTGTTTTCACATTTCCTACAGTCCTGGTTTGCGGGAACTTGCTCACAACTCTCCACTCTCTTGTTGACACGTTGGGCCAATTATTCTGAATAAAAACAGGTAGTAGTGCTATATTCGGCTGGGCTAAGTCTTCGACAACCCTCAATCAGCTCTATTGATCCATATCAATAGAGCTGATTGAGGCCATTATTAAAAGTGTTTGCGTTTTGCACAGCTTTTTAATTATTGTATTAAATTCCTGGCTCCAAAAATTATAATAAAATAGTAATGTCTGTTTTTTGGCTTAAACATTTTCTAAAAACCAGGTGCAGTCCCAACTTCTTGAGAAACCGGGTTTGGCTATAAATCGGCTGTATATTAACCGGTGTGTTATATATTTATTGTTCAGTTTTGAGTATTTCTACATTTTGTTGTTCTACCAAAACTGGTTCTGGTTTGCGTGCGAGCCCAATTTTTGGAAAAATCGATTTCCGGTGTATCTCTGAAGCTTCCACGCCAACTAATAAAACAAACCGCTTATATTACTCTAGTAGATTTCTGGCTATATTTCTGTGTTTCATGAACCGATCTGAATAGCTGAAACGTGGCACAATATATGAACAGTTTGGCATCAATAAAATTTTTTTGAGCCAAGTTGTTTCCTCGGGAAGAATAGTTTTCTTGGGACGGACATCTATTAATACTGATCCAGAGTATACATATTTTATGGGGTCGGAAATTGTCAACGGAATCACCAAGTTATATACTGTTGTGAAGGGTTTAAAAATACAGAAAGGGCACGAAATGCAATTAGTTGAACACAGAAAAAAAGAAAGAAACCTCAAATTAAATTCGCTAAAATACCTGTTCGTAAGGTGTGACCCACCAACTGGAAAACCTTTTCGAAATTAAATCGTTCTAGAAATTAAATCGAAATTACTTTTCAATGGCAATCAACGCAAATTTTGTTAAAGACTTGTTTGGTAACTTAAATATTTCTCTACGACTACAACCATTCCAAGGTAATTTTTCAATGACCAGGTGTCCATGTACTTTTGAATTTTCCACGAAACGAATTTGTACCAAACCAAAAATTATAAAAATACAAAAAAAAAAACTACAAGCAAATTAAAATGTGTAATAATAATGAATTAGATATATATAAAAGAAATTAGAGTAAAAGATATGGAATAGCAGCTTAACTTGATTGATCGTTTTAGAAAAATAATCTTCTTTTTCAGTCAGACAGTAAATAGCCGGCAGTAAAAATGCTAATATTTTTTTGAATGCTATCAACAGACTACTTAGTAGATATATATTTGGGTTAATGTTGGTATTAACTATGAATTTATGTACATTTAACAGTTAAAGCATTTTCTTTTTCTTTTATGGCATCTGTTTTTATGATTGTAAATGTTTAGATTTAAAGCCGGCCACGAAATTACAACGAGGCAAGCGCTTCTGTGGAAAAACAAAATCATTTATGAAAATGCTCCCAGATGAGTAGTTAGTTTAAGATAAGCGATTACACAGAGTCTGCGGACTGCGTATCCTTGTTTAACTCCAAATTTATAAGTGAATTATTTTAGTATCTTAGGTTTCAGTTTAAGCGCATTTATTGTTATTTGCATTTATTTGTGCAAGCAAAAATTTTGAATCGTTTATTTCACAGCCAAATTTTTGTTTTTCTACATGTGTAAGTTTCCAGCTGCTTTACTACACGGTCTTTATAAAAGATTTAATTTTAAAATGCATTTTTAGTAAACTTATTGTAAATAAAATTGTGGTAGAAATCGCTAATGAGCAACTAAAAGTATCAGTGAAATGTCCACTCCATTATCGCTTATCAGGTAATTACTCTGCCTGACCAATATACACACTTGCAGCCATATGTCCCCGAATGCGTCACGAATTCCATGTTTGCGGGATTGAACCGATTGGGAGCCTTTGCTTTACAACTTATGCTAGGAACACAATTGGCACGAACGAGGATTTTCGCCCAACACGACGAATACGCCGATTAAAATTCGCTGTGTAAATTCGTAGTATGAATCACAATAACGACGAAAAACATCTGTTATAATTGATAAAGTTGTTTACTGTTTGTTCATAGATAAACCAAATTAAATGAATCAAAGAATTTGCAAATTTTGTAAAAATAACTAAAATAAAAATTTAACACTACCAACATGTTTTGTTCGACAAGAAAATTAATTTTTTTTGCAAAAGTTCGAAATTTTTTGTTCGTTAAAACAGCATAAAAAATCAAAAAATAAAGTTATGCTCATGAATTTTCAAACAATCGTAAGAAGTATAGTTTTAAACAAAAAAAAGGCATACATACCTAAAATCAGTGCACAACTTAGGTAGTTATTTATTCATAAAAAATCAAAAATTGCAATTTCAACCGTTTACCAGATGAAGACGCAGAAATTAAAAAAAAAAAGTTTTTTATTAAATGAAAGTAGTATGGAAGAAACATTTCGTTTGCTTATTAAAATGAAGCAGTTTCAACTGACGGAAGTAAAAAACAACTTGCATATCGATACCCAAAATGTAAAATTCCGTGACTAACAAATTATATATACATACATACATACAGATTTTCATACAGTTATTGAAATATTTTTAACACGGGGAATCCAATACTGCGTCCGAACTAACCGAAGTATTAGTTGGTTGCCACCGTGTAAAGTAATAGAGTGGATGAAATTTACCAAAAGCTTTGAATGTAGACAGTTGTAGGGAATTATAATTGGATGCCGCTCATTATGCTGCAAATCAGCAGATTCTTCAAGCCTACAAGCAGGATCGAATAATTCCTTCGGAATCTAGAAATGGATTTAAATTTAGAATCGAACTTGTTTGCGGAATATTGGGTTCATTGGAAGAGAGACATTTGTATTCTTCAGGATAATGAACCTTTTGACAAACGCATATAAGTCTGCTTCGAACAAGATTAATTTCAAATTTCGGTTTTTATATTTTTTTAATGGTTTTGAGTTAAGGGAATATATGTTGTCCTACCTCCTATATTTTTAAAATAACGGTAAGTCTCAAAAACAAGAGCTAACCTAAAAAAACGGTTAGCAATGTTGAATTTAGGGCATCAGAATTAGGTTTACTCCCTGAGTGTCCCGTCTATCGGTTTTTTCAACTAGCACCACAGTGTAATTTTTATGTTTTGACTTTGCCAGAACTCTTTTAATATTGCAACAATTCCTTAGCACGAAAGATTAAGATACAGTAATATCATATACCTTTTTAGCACCAAAGGTTGCTTAAGTTCTTGATGTATCGGAATTTGCTCTTTATCGCCTATATGAAGCGATGTCGAAAATTTTTGTTTTATGCCTTCGAGTAACTTCACTGATAACATGTTCCATGTGAATGCAGATACCAAAGTAAAGTTTGATTTCTACGTACAATGTAGGTATGCTAGTCTCTACTTAAGTCTGTGATAGACTATCCTACTCAATCGTCTAATCTAAAGGGTCCGCCAGCTAATGTTTTTTTTTTTCAACTAGTGCTTATTTCGTGAATGGTAACACTTACTCTGATTGGTAACACAGGCCACTCTCAACTACTTTCACATCTTAGCCGCATAGGAATAGCGGGAGGAGATGAATGTAGAGCTTGTGGGGAGGAAAGCGAAACATTGGAGCACTATTTATGTCAGTGCCCCGCTTTCCCACAAATACGATCCCGACATTTTGGGAGAGACACCTTACCAGACAGGCGTATGCTGGAGGAAACTAAGGAACTTTGTGAATGACACGGAGTTCCTATAGACCTATGAGTCAAACTGGTTCACGGTTAAACCCACGGAGCGCACAACAAGCCTATATTGGCTTAGGTGTATGTCGTAAGACATGGGCAGAAGAACCCCTCCATTCAATCTAACCTAACACTTAGCTCATGTCTGATGTGACAGATAATTAGTTTTATCTTTCCGCTGAACGAAAATGGTTGTGTATACGCTTCGCTAAGTAGGCCTTCGATCAACTTTTGCCAAAAATAGAAATCATCTTTTCTGATGAAGCTCATTTTTATCTTGGCGGGTATGTAAACAATCAAAATTGTCGCATTTGGGGTACGCCAACATTGAAAAGCCGGCGCACTCAAAACGAGTCACGGTTTGGTGCGGAGTTTTTGTTCCAGAGGCATAATTGGGCCATTTTTCTGCGAAAATGAGCCAGGAGTGACCGTTACAGTCAATGGCGATCGTTATCGGGCCATGTTGAACGAATTTTTGTTCATAAAAATTGAAGAGGAGGATATCGGCAACATTTGGTGGTAACAGGACCACACAGCCGAAGCTATACTCAATGATTTGCGTCGTTTTCAAAAAAAAAAAAAGTTATTTGGCTCACCCTTTATTAAAAATGCCACTTATGCGCAATAAGTTAGTGAAGCCTGCAATTGTATGTGTGTGTGAAAGCCTTTCTGTCCAGCCTGTTCGCTTGTCTAATCTTTGGACATTTTTTAAGGCCTATCTTTTTCCATGCGTTTACAGTTGCCTCTTCAAAGTTGTTAACAAAGCTCTAATAGCGTGGCCTCTTTTAAGGGACGTTTTAAAGTAGAACAGAATCCTGTTAGACATAGCTAGCAGTTTCCAGTAAATGAAACGTAAGATTGTCAGAAGTATGTTGTGATGGCCTTTAAATTGCTTGTTGTTGCATTTACTCTGATTATTCTGATGGCTGAATAGACAGGATAACTGCTGTGAATTCGTGAAGTTGACCGCTCAAGTCCCCGTAGATGCGTCGTAGTTAGGGTTTGGAAATTCACGGACTTTTTCTCTTCCCGGGATTCTCGGGAAAATTTATGAATTTCCTGGGAATTCCCGGGATTCCCGGGAAATTTTCTTCAACTACAAACAAGTAATTTTTAGTAATAAGCTTTTTTTAATTGGTTTTATTTAAAATTATATAATAAAGTGCATATACATATATATATATTTAAAATAAAAATTTATTTATTTAAATAGCACATGTTAATTCAATTTGTGCAATAGAAAGAGACAAATAACCGTAAGGAAATAATTTGAGATCATGTTTAAATAAAAAAAAAACACAACAGAATTCATACCATCATTTCGGTAAAAAATAAAATTTTAGTACACCTAAAGCATGAAGTAACTCGCTTGATGTTCGGTTTCTTACTTTTGTGGCAAAATTCCCAGCAACGGAGAAAACCCGTTTGCTATCCACCGATGTTGGTTTTATTGTTAGTAAAGCATTAAAAAAATTATCTAAGTTTTTAGTTCGAATATTACTTGGTTCATATAAAGCAAATTCTTTTCCTAGAAAATTAGTCTGAGGAAGTTTGGGCATTTTTGGATTAGCCCTTGCATTTTCCATAGCATATTTCAATTTAATATTAAAACTTTCATTAATTTTGTTGTTAGATACATATATCAGAATCGCTACTGGACAATTCAGAAAGTGATTGATAAAACAGCAGTTTATATAGCGGTTCAGCATATAATTTTAAAAAATTTTTTAATAATTTCGTATTGACATCAGGCATTTTTCAATAATTTAGTAATGCTATCATTTTTTCATTACGTCTTTGGCCAACTGTATCTCGAATTGACTCAGCTATGTTTTGAGAAAATGGTGTTTTTATTAACATAAGCTGTGCAAAAAGAGTATTGATTATGGCATCAGCTATTAAGAGTTTAGAGTCTCGGCTACTGAGCGGTGTTTTGTAGAAGTGATGTTTAAGTACAAACAGCGTATTTTTAGAATGAAATTCCGTTATTTTTGAAATTAATTTAACAAAAGTTTTTTTTTTATTACATGAAATAAAAAATTTTAAGAAAATAAAAATGTGGAGAAATAAAATATTGCTGTTATAAAATCTAATTTAAACATTTTCCCGGGAATTCCCGAACCCCAAACCCTAAAAAATATTATTTTTTCAGACAATCTCTTAACATTCAAATTAAAATGAATTAATCAGTAAACTCAAATGGAGAAAAGTAGATTAGGGTTTAAATTCATTTTAAAGAGCTGTATTTGTTGAATTTATGGACAAAGTTTCTGAGTGTAAACTTAAATTTTATTAAAACATAAATTAAATTTAAATAAAAACATTTCAATTTAAATTACTTCAAATAAAATCTGCTTCAAATAATATTATTAGTGTGTTATTTCCTGAAGGTAAACAAACGACCTGTAAAAATAAACACAGAAAAACGAATGGGTGTTTAATAAAAGATACATGAGCCAATTGTATGCCTTTACAAAAACAGCCCTCTTTTATCTATGAAGACAGTCTTTCTGGGGATGAAAAATCAACAAACCGTAGAAAATTACAAGCAAATATCATCAACAAAAATAATTAAGTATTTACAATTACCATTTCACTCCTTTTTAACCCAATTCATTAACCGTAAATTCAAACAGGAATAACCTTGTCAGCTTCTGGCTATTACCAAAAGGAATTAGATCAACAAGTTTAACCTTTACTGCTGTTCCCATCCCTTCAATATCTTCTGTAGTAATTCACGAAATTAAGAGCCAACAGTTCTAGGTATTAATCAAATATTTTTTCCTTCTTTAGAAGAAAACTGATATAGTAATACTGGCGTTGCTGCCAACACAATACTGCAAAGTCAACGACGTTAACCACATATACCGGAACTTTGAAAGCCTAAGGCGAAGCAAGTAACTTTTTTTTACACCTTATTGATTTTTTATGCCCTTCACAACAAGCGTTTTGTGTACGATTCACAACAAATATTAAGGTGGCATGCAAGATTGTCAATCCTTTTGTAATTTTCTAATAGAAAAATAGATTCAACAGCCAATACAGAGACAGTTGGATGGTTTTGTGAAGATGACTTGATATAGAAGTTTTCTTTTCTTATATCAGCCACTAGTTTATTACAAAATCGGCTCATGAATAGTTGTGACCTAGCAATCCAGTTTTTAGAGACGATTTTTTCGCCAAACTGGCAGTACTGCTTGTCATGGTCATTGGGAGGTAAAAGATAAAAGTTTTCGATAATGAGTGGCTTAAAATAATAAGTTAATGATTTTTTTTCTACTGGGGGCAAATCACCGCATTCGAAATCGAGTCTTCTTTCGTGTGTACAAATATTTCGACAGCTGCAATTTTTTGGATCACAGTATTCGATCGCAATTAATATTGTCTACTACTATTTTTTACATCGCAGTACGCGTTTGACAATAAAGAAACAAAACGAAAAAGGAAAACAAAATATAAATAAATTGGTGAAAAACTTCAAGATTAATGAATCTAAATGTGTTTTTATAATTCTCATCTTCGGAATCGGAGGATAATGGCAATATTGCCATTAAGAAGGAACATTTGCATTAAGAAGGAACATTTGTGACAAAGGCAATCCTTTTTCATTGCCACAAGCTGAGTAACTTGTGAGTTTAAGGCAAAAGAATATAACTAAATGTTTCATCGTTTGTACATAGATTCAAAAGACGTTTTCGGCTTTTGAATGCGTTTTATCGGAAATAAATATCTCTGGTCACATGTCGACGAGCGTACCACCCGTATTGCAGTTTGCCGCTACATTGTCCCTTTTGGCCAGTGGCAGCTTTCAGCACACGGCCGGGAATTATTTTTTAGTGGGGTTGGCACAAAGCAGCATGTGCAAAGCGGTGAAAAATGTAACAAATAAAATACACTACTTAGTGGAAAATATTTTTCTTGGTATACACTTTCCCTAAAAACAAATAAAATTTATATTTTTTAAATTATTTCTTTAATTTTTTGTCGCTTCTTTGCTATTTTATATGTTTTGCTGCTAAAAGCTAAAGTTTATTTGTTTTCGATAGTGTAATAACAATCGAGTACAACATCGATTAGATGCGTTTCGATAACGAGTCCTGTGATCCACGTTAACAGCATTTCGATGACAAAGCACTCGATTTCGAATGCGGTGATTTGGCCCCTGATGTTTGTAGTAAAACTGACAATGTTGCCAGAGAAATGTACAACACTTTTAAAAAAATTGTACGGTTTCTATTATCAAGAATCGCCATTATTTGCTTTTGTAATTTGTGTGGTGCATTTTGGCTTCAACATAAAGAAAACAGTTATTCACTTGTGGTTTTCGCCAGTTAAGTATCTCACACTGAAAAATACAAAACGGGTGTGATTTAGCGAACAACACAAAATCACAAGTGTTTTGTCAAAAGCACATGCGATCACACGATTTTCAGTGAAGGACTTTTAGTGGAAGGGTTCTCGGAAAACTCGCCAATTAAGCGAACTAATAAAACAGTTTTTGGATGCCAAAAATGGTGTGATAAAAACCGAACATTATCAAAAGGTAAACAAAAAAATTTGATAAGTATTTGTGAAGCAAATTGTATATAGCTGTAGTGAAAGCTGGGCAATATTTGAGGTACATGTATTTGAAATACGTATTTAAAATACAAATACGTATTTTGTATTTGTATTTTAAACACATTCCATAAATGTATTTAGTATTTGTATTTTAAATACTGAGCGCCTGAGTATCTTGTATTTTGTATTTCAAATACTTTTTCTCTTAAAATACATTTATCCAAATACATTTTTAATTTAAAAATTATTAAATTCATACATCAAATAAAAATGGAAAATTTTGCTACTGTTTTATTTTCAAAAAAATTACAATATTTTAATTTAATTTCCAAACGTAAAATACCTGTGTAAAGTAAAAGCAACTGAATGCATACACATTGAGAAAGTGGCCAAGCTGTCAGAAAATTAAACAAGAAAAAAATAAATTACAAGAAAAAACAGCGTTTGACATTTTAATCTAAAACAAGAAGAGAACAAAATATCAATCAGCTGTTGACTTGGATAGACTTTGTATAGTCTTTGGTCAAACGTTTTTTCATTGCCACTTCATTCTTAATTCCCTTATTTTTCTTTCAATAAAATATCGTTTTCTATCAAGAAATCATTAGGTTTTTCCGATAGCTGGTTTCGTTCATTCGCCATCGAGAGGTTGCTTGTCTGATACCACATTTGAAAAGCTGGTGTTTACGAAAGGAAATGCAAAGTTGAACTGAAAACTTAACTGAAAAAGACAGCAAGCATTTTTTAAAATGGTTCACTTTCGGATCTGAATTAATGAAATAACAAATTTTGCAAACGAAGGTAATCAATTCGTCCACAACCAACAACCATAGTTTTCCAAGTCGCAATTATACTGTATCTGTGAATATCATATACATACATACATACATATTGAGCATCATTACTTGAATGAGACTTGCAGTTCATGTAGCGAACTTGATTCTAGCTTGCCACACACTATACAAGAGCTAGCATAAACAGAAACAATCAGCTCAAATACAAATAATTTTCTTACCTCAGAGGGAATGTAATAGGGGGTTACTCTTAAGTTACGAAGCGTTAAATATCTAAAATGTAGTACGTTCACAGAAAAAAAAGATTCAAATTTAATAGTGACAAAATCAGGTGTCAAAAAATATTTAGAAATTTAACCAAATTTTAGTAAACGCAAAAAAAGAATTTGTCAATATAACACAAGTATTGTTTTTTTTTTAATTAACTCAGTCAACAACTATTTTTGTTGGGTTTTGGTTGATTTATTTGAAGTTTTTTTATTGTTAAATTTAATTTTCAAATAAACCAACGAATATTTTTGTTAATAAAGTAAAATGCATTGTTAATATTACAATAAATGAAAAATAAAATCAATTAATTGTTTCAATAATTTTGTTGTTGAAATTCCAGAAAAAAATACATTGTAGCTGCTTTTTCAATTAAAATAATATCAATACAACAAATATCTTTATTAATATCACAAACTTTAATTTTGTTTTCAATTAAATATTTCAACAACATGCATTGTTGACAATAATTTTGTGGCGGTATGTACACACATACCGCTAGTTTACATACTAACTTACATATGTATGCATGTATGTTTATGAAGACCTGCTTTAGCAACTGTACTCCTACAAGCAAGAAATTAATAGAAAAGTAATCTTTTTGATGTTGTTGCTAGTTATGTGAAAAAGCTTAAATATTAAAAATGAATACATCTACGTTATTTATGTCTGTGCAAATACTCACATACATGCAAACGTATCAACATACATACATATACAAACAAGCATAAATATGTTTTATGTTGTTATTTGACCGTCAATGTTTTATTTCTTTTTTTACTTTCAAACTTGTGGTTATTTTCAAAACGTGCGGTTGTATACAGAGTTAAAAGTGAAGTTACAAAAAAGTGATTTATATATTTATTAATAAGACATACATAGGTATTAATATAATCAAATTTTAAAGAATACCAACAGAAGAAATTACCAAAGGCAATACAAAATGGTGAGCATAACGAAGTGTTTTTTATGTGAAAAATTATTGCAAATATTATTAGTAATGTTATTTTTTACTTTTTTTATTTTGCAGAAACAAGTGTTTGCTACGTTTTGGTTTCTCCATCACATATTTCCGCCAACGCTTACTGCCTTGATAGATCAAATGGCTGACTCATGTCGTTTGCAAAGCTTACCAAAAACTTGGTAATTTTTTCTTGTTAAACATTGTCAACATTATAAAAATAAATTTAAGTAAGTAACTGAATTTATATCTTAATAAAGGGAATTTTCATTAAAATTACATATTTAGTTTTATTTAGAAATCAACGGTAGGCAGATATTTGTAGAATATTTTGTTGAAACAGATATAGAAAAATAACAAAACCTGTTGTTAATGTAACAATTAATTTTGTTTCATAGGGATCAAAAAAATAATAAAACTTTTTGTCAAACAATTTAATTAAAATAAAGTTTAAAACAGCAATTTATAGTTGTTGAATTTCAAGAAAATAACTAACAAATCTTTTTGTCAAAATGATTAATTAAAAAAAAATTAGAAAGTAACAATTTATGGTTGTTAAATACACAACGAATTTGTTTGATTATAGGAAAGTTTTTTTTGTTGAAAACAAAAGAAAATTCAACAAACATATTTGTTGAATGTGGTTTTCGAAATCAACAAAAATATACTCAGATCAAAAAATTTTTTTATTGAAAAAAATGAGTTGATTTTTTTTTTGAGTTACAAAAGTGTGTTTGTATTTACAAAAATCGTTGTTAGCTCAATTTCAAACAAATATTTTGTTGTATTTACAAAAAAATTGGTTGTATTTACAAATCTTTTTTTTCTGTGTTGTCAATATGATGACGAGAAGGTGAGGAGGAGTTGCTGTAAAATCCCAAATATTTAACTTTTCCCACATACATAAGTACCATTAAATGAGACCGCTAGAAGATAATTACGATAGCGCCTGTTAATGGGTAGTAAGAACGATTTGGTTGATTTGAGTATCATATTATTCGGTTTAGTCCACCGGAAAATATGATCTAGATCTTTATTCAGTTTATGGCACATACACGTTTCATCAATAGTGCCAATGCCGCTAGCTATATATATAAAAAAGAAAACACCAACGGCCGAAGACTGAACCATGTGAATCTCCTGGCTCTCTAGAGGTTTTGCTCACTTCTTATATCCTTCACTATAAGGGTTTTTAAGAAATTCCGCTTATAAGCGATATAACATAACACTTTGTACCCAAATCTGAGCCTGCTGATAAGAGAAGGCTATTAAGCCAAAAAGAAGTTCTTAAGAAATTTCACCTACATCAATCTATAGCAATTTCTGATAACAAAGAGTGAATCTGGCGACAAACAAGCTTACCAATATAAAGCCAAAACTAAACTTCCTGTATAAGCGAACTAAACCTGTTTTTGATTGAACAAAAAAGTATATTTACTAATATCCACTTCGAAGAACAGCTTCATCATAAACGTACACACATATTTAATTTTTAGGGAGACATCTCCTTTATTCGCTAAACAAATAGAGATGAAGCTAATTTTTCTTTGCTTTATGGTTATTAGCTATTAATTATCCGGTGTGGCTATAAGTTATCCGGTCCTGGCATTTTGATTTTAAGAACGTATTTTTTATATCTAAGGACGTAAGTGATTTAAAATAAACTTTCCAAATAATATTAAATTATATTAAATTACTTTTTCAGGCTTAAGTTCAACCCTTGGATTGTCACTACTTTTAATTAATATCAATTCAGTAAAGAAAAGTAAAATTTAATAGCTAGGTGGACAACCGGCTGTTTCTGCTCATTGCTTTGGTTAATATTAATTAAGTATACAAACAGAAAGTAAAATTGCATGAGCTTTGGTTGCCGAGTGGCTTAAGCGGCTGTGCCAAAATTGTGAAATTTGACACGTCCAAAGTTCATAGGGTGCTGATGAAGGGTGTTTGCTACCCAGAAACAGCCGGTTGTCCACCGAGCTATTAAATTTTACTTATCTTTACTGAATTGATATTAATTAAAAGTAGTGACAAACCAAGGGTTGAACTTAAGCCTGAAAAAGTAATTTAATATAAATAGATTACAATGCAGAAGTTCAATGAAATTAAAAATTTACAGTAAAATGTTCCAAATAATGTTAATTCAATAAACCCCGACTCAATCCAGCCGATAAAAACAAATACTTTTCTACATATTTCATGTTCGTAATCTTTGGAAAAGAAAATAATTATTTTAAGACTTAAAATTGAATAAAATGTTCGAAAGGAGGAAGGAGCGTCCTTGATATTTGAACTGTACAGAAAATCACGATTTTATAGAATTTGTAATGACTGCTTCAAAGTCTTCTAACCATCCCTAAATGGTAGTATTTCGAGCGACTTGTTGTCTTTGTGTATTTTAAAAGTAACATAATGTTTACAAAGAGGGGAAAATGAATTATTTTACGTCTTAATTAAAAAATGTCTCGAGAACTTTTATTTAAAATTTAAAATAATTGCTGGAAAAAAAATTTACATAAGACCTCATTTATTTTTGTTTTTTCATTTAGTTCTTTCATATAATGAAAAATCTTCCGAGCTCAATGCAGACATGAACAATATTTAGCAAAAGGTACTAATGTTAAATTTCTTTAATGCTGCTGTCGTTTTCCACCTGTTTGTTTGGCAGCAGCATCGTAAATCTTTGTCAAATGTTGATTTATATAAAGTGTATTTCGAACGTGGTTTGTTTAAATGCTTAGCAATTGAATCCGTAAAAAAAAAAACAAATGACAAAAAGGAAAATGTCAACAGAGAAGACAAAAGTACTCTTAAAGCGAAAGGTACAAGTAGATGAACTTTTCCAAAAATAAATGTTTGCGCATAAAATAAATTAAGCTGAACGAAATAAAACAGAGAAGAAAAATAAATAGCAATTTTTATCAGTTTTAAATTTAATTGCTTATACTCAAAACAAGATTTGCAAACTTAACCCTTTCTAAGATGGTTGACGATAGTTATAGTCTTGATATACAATGGGTTTGAAAAAATAAACAGAACAAACAGGCATGTTCCACATTCCACTTTGAAGTAAAAGTAGATTAAAATCACTTCAATTTGATGCTTGGCTGTTCTGAATTTTACTTTTTATTTCTGTGTTGTTTTCGTTGTGAATTGCATTGTTCTAGAAACTACTTGTAGGCAAAAAGAAGTGGTTTAAAATTTTATTGTGAAACAAAAATTTTTGCAAATAAACAAGGAAGTATAATAAATAAAAGTGGTCAGATTCTTTTGGTTGAATAGAAATGTTCCTTGCTTGAAGGGGAAAACACAAGAATACTACGCAGGATGCAGTAATGCTACGTTTTGCGCAAAACAATCCAGACCTGGCAAAAGGATTCGCAAAAGGGGACCGCGTAAAATTGGAAGAAGTGTGCAAAGATCTTACTGTGGAATTAAATAATAAAGGAATCGTCTGGTTGGAAAAAGGTAAATTACATTATTCAAACAAAATAAATATTTTTTAGTAACTGACAATATATTATATAGGTGTGGTTGGATTGGAAGGCGTTAGTAAGAAAAAAATCGCATATAATACTTCGGAGGCTAGAGCGACTAGTGGAGGAGCATTTAGTAAGTTTGTGCTCACAAAAATTGGGGAAGCTGTTGGTGAATTGTGTGGGACTTTTACAGTCATCGAAGGAGTCGAAAACGCACAGCTTTTCGGTGATGCACCTTCAGAAGGAGAAACCATAGTCGACGCCAGTGATATTCTTGAAGAAAATGTTGCTTTCACCAGTAAGTCTACTACTCCGACTCCAAGATGCCAGAAAGACGTAAGTTTTAATGACATTATGAAGGACTATATGAGAGGCGAGACTGATGCTGTGGTATCAATTGCGGAGCAGCTGAAGGGTATTTATAATGATACTGAGCACATAAAGTATACAAAAGATTTAAATAGACAACTAAGAAACAATACCCATGAACTGAAGTCAATAAGAAAAAGTATTCAAAATCGCATTGAAGAAAAGAAAAGGCTTACGTGTGTCGCCCATATCCAAAGGATTTGAGTGATCCCGCAAAATCCGCCTTTGTAATTTTGCTTTTGCGTTCATTGATTGGTTTGGTATATAGTGGACACTAGCACCGCATTCATTATTTATTTTTCCTTTATAATATATATTTAAATTTCACACAGTTTTATGCAAAAAAATCACAAATAGCAGTTTTAATAACAAATTTTTTTTTTTCAAGTCAATATCAGCAAGTCAATATCACAAAGACGGGTGCTGACAAGAAAGTGTGGCGGCTTCGAAACAACTAGTTGTCCACCGTGCTAAATGTTCTTGATATCTTCGTTGTCTATTTTAATTAATATCAATCACAAGGATAATATAGAAAGAACTTGAGCCTGATAAACTTAATACAGAAATAATTATGTTTACGATTTCTGTTTTCGAGCTTCATTTCATACGAAAAAATGAAACATCAAACCGCTTCATTTGCAGAACATCCAAAATGAAATGTTTACTTTTCAAATCGTATTTTACTGGAATTCTACTACTTTTTTGGAACATACCTGCAAGTCTTGAATTGCTTTGGGTATTTTTGCAGACTGACTGTTTTCAGTAAATCTATTTTTACTGTTTAGACTTTTATATTTGTGCGCTCTGCACTTGTTATTTGCATTAATGAACTTTTGCAACAAGTCGCTTACCTCATTTTTGCTTAAATTACTTTTTGGTGGTGGTTTTTTGTTCTACTCGCTCGCTCTTTATTTTACAGCTGCTAAGGATCATGAACAAAAGAGATTCAACTTTTTTCGCTGTTGTGGATCTTGAGAACTCGTTGTTAAATAACCTTTGATATTCGATTGAAAGGGGGGTTAATTGATAATAGGCAATCTGCAACAAAGGGGAGAAGAATTATAATAAGATTTTGGGTGAAAGAAAATAACTTTAGTAATTTCTTTCAATTAAAAGGTATTTATTCAATTAAATGCTTATGAACAAGAGTTGAATTACCTTGAAGCTGGTAGCGCTGATGGGGATAAGTTTGGTTTGGTTGGTGATTGAACGACAAGTAAGAATAAATTTAATGGCCTCCATAAAAGGAAGGTTCGGTTTTCTGACAAAGACCTTGGCAATTGGAAACTATCTTCCAAATATCCCATCAGTGTTACCAGCTTTATATTTTATCATATACAATTCAAATACTTATTAGAAATAATTCTAGTTTGTTTTTTGTCCAAACTAGTTTGGACAACATTTAATATTTTTTGTTTAAAGATCACTCAGAGTTTATGTAGCTTCATGCAAAATACGTCTATTTGCGGGTTATGTTAGCAGGTTATTGGAAAAGGACTTACGTTCCCAGCTAAGGAGACAAATTCAGTACCTTGCACTATACTTAACTACCTGATAGGTATGTATTTTAGTTACAAAACATCAAAAACTAATTGTAGTAGAGATACACATACCCATGAATGTGCATATCAAAATCGGTTTAAAAAAATAAAAATTCACAAAGGTTTTTTTGAAGCTTTTCACCTTCAATTTATTTTAATCTCAAACCAAAAGTACAAATAATACAAAATCAGAAATATATTTAAGTAGAACAACCTTAAACTCTTGTAAAAATGTATATGTATATACGCTACAATAAACAATTTTGTAAACACCATAAATTGCAATAAATAAATTGAATAAAAATGGGTTTTGATGTTAAAATGTGCTTGGGAATGCTGCTGTTGTGTCACAGTAGACAGTAGAGTCGTTTGCTATATACAGGATTTGTATGGACCATTATCGGGAAAAATTTTTTCACTTTAAGTAGAGTCTGTTGCCACTAGATTTTGCTTTTGGTAGTGAAAGTGGACTAAGCGCACATATAGTAACTTATCCTAAAATAAAACAGGTTTTGCTATATAGCGAGAATATTCTGGACGTTAAAAATTTAAAGCTCTTCGCAGGTATGAAATATTTGAAAAACATCAAAGATTTTGGTTGTTTTAGTTGATTTAAATAAACCTTTTTGTGTGTATAAATTAGTTTTTGAAACAGTTAACTCTTTAACTACTTGACCAAACTAGGCCAAAAAAAAGTGTGGTACATTGCTGGACGCCAGCAACTTACACGTGGTGTAATATTGACGCTACACCACAAACACCCGCAAACAGCTCGTCATATTGCTCGGCTTTCAAGATATTTTCTGCTGTTGTTGGCCCCTAACAAAACCTCTTGCTGGGGAACTTAAGCTATCTTATCTCTTCTGCAGTGCAATTCCCTGGACGGCATACGGAAATCATGACTACGGCTGGTAGATCGAAATTCTAAGGAACCTCAATCTTTCACCAGTCCTAATGGTCCCGCCATCTCAGTTGCCTACAAAGCAGCATCTGTTGCATAGCAACAACACTACGGGCTCACTTGGACTCTTCATCATGACCAATTTGATTACCAAAGTTCACTTTCAACTACGGCCAGTACGTTTCAGTTTAGGAATACTCCTCAACTTATGACCGGGCGAGAAGACTTCGTGGAGTTATCCCGTTGCTTCGATCCCCGTATTGCCGATTTGCCATTCGGTGAAGGATTTCAGCAGGTATCTCAGAACATGCCACAATCCCTCAGGACCTGTCTAAGATTTCTGATTACCAAGATAACACAATGGGATCTTTCTGGGACACAAGTAGGACAAGTAGTAGATAAGAGGGGTACCCTGTAGCTTATCTGCCCCTGTGACACGGATTACTTAAGATCAATTTTAAAATGTAATTAAATCAAAGAAAAGTTTTGTTAAGCAACAGACTTAACACGTATCCAATTTTCTGTTGCTTAAGTGTTATAAAAATTAAATACTAAGCTGCGTATGGGATCAACCACATGCAATATGTGCTCCGGGGGAGGTGTTTGCTACAATAAGAGTAAGAATTTTTCCCTCCAACTCTTTTTTAATTGTACAATTTTGAGTCCTATACAGTATTCGTGTAAAATGTGATCTCGCGGGCTCACAAAGTTTAGTGCGATATCATTTTGTCTTTTACAATTATTTTTTTTGTCTCTTACAATACTATAACTTTTCATATACCTATATACTAGTTCCTTTTGTGGGCTTTTAGGTAAATTCTTTAAATAGGGTGCTGTTATTTTTGATTTTCACCCAAACGTTTCGTTGGATATTCCGAACTTCTTCAAAAGTGAATTGATTCCTTTTATGGTGTCCAACCAAAATGGGCTATCAAGGTCCTTTTCATTTAAAAGAAAAATTGCATTTTTTCATTTAAATTGTTCCCGACGTTTCGTTGGTTTATTTCCAACTTCTTCAGGGGTAAATTTTTATATAGTGCAATTTTTCTGCAAAGTCATGATCTTACATTATTTAAATTGTACATGCGTGTAAATATATCACAGTTTTGCATTGTAAACTGGACAATCACCAATACAAAAATAAATGATTGGTAAAATAACTAATTATCACAAGAAAATATCACAGGTCAAAGGGGGTTTTTATTTTTTTTATCCAATCAACCTATAGCAACCTAATCTATGTCCGCACTTAAGGACAGTTAGTAACTTTGAGTGATTTCTAGTTTGGCAAGACGAGAACTTTCGATGTTTATTGCTGGTACATCAGTAGATTTTCTCACCTCTTGCCAGCCTGTGTTCGCTAGATGTCACTACATTCGGTTGAGAGCTCTCGAAATCTGTTATTGATTTTTTCAGTGTGGTTGCCTTATTATTTATTTTAAATCTGTCTTAAATTTTTAGATTACTTATATGATTATAAAACTAAAGTTAACTGATTAAATTACATGGTATTAGTCCGAAACGGAAGCGCAAATGCTTACAGCAGCGGCCTTATATTAAAAGGCTCACATTAAAAAAAATGTTTTTTGCTCATTTCAATGCAACATGCTTTAGCTCATCTTAATATGCAAAACAAATTCGCTAACGAAAAAATGCAAGTTCGCGCCTTTCTACATGAGACCGTTGGAATTTTCTTCTGAATTCGCCTGTAAAATTTGTTTTGCAAGACCCGAGTAAAAGCGAAAAATTTAATCTGAGAAATTGAAAGAGTACACCGAACACTGATTTCGGCGTTTTAAAGCGAATTTAATTAGTTATGAGCAACTTTACGCATTGAAAACTACAATTTTAGTTTGCAGATTTGAACTGAATAAAAATGTTTACTATTCCATGAACAATTTGGCCGCTTATAAATTTATTCAAAATTTTACATTGTAGCAAAACCTTTCTATTAAAATACATAAACCAAAAATTCAGTCTCTGCTTTCAAGCCATTTTCCATCCAATAAATTTTGCTAGACTGTGTGCTTCACCGAAAATCTATAATGATTGATTTAGGTTTTAGATTCAAACTTATTTATGTAGCCATACAATGGCTCCCTACACGACCTTTTTTTTTTGGGTTGTTTTATATTTGACTATTTTGTTTACTCATAAAATTCAGTATTTAAAACTGCTCAATCTGCAAGTATATGAAAACAATTTTACTTTATCACCAACAAGCAACACGTTAATTTTCCACACAAAAAAAAAAAAATTACGAAATTAAAGCGGAAAAATAGAAGGGATACTTCCAAGAAAACCCGAGAAAAGAAAAGTGTAAAAACTGATCCATATTTTTTCTCTAGTTGTATTCATTACTCTTCATTTGTGTCCAACTGGGCGGAAATGATGTATTTTACATCATAGCACAAACAACGGCAGCCAAAAACACCATGTGACATACATTTTCCTTTCTTTCTGGTTTCCTTCGTTTGAGTTGAAGTAAAACAAAACAAACAAAAAAAAAAATAAAAAAGCTAAAACGCTCGAAACTAGAATAAACAAATAAACACACACACAGATACAATTATGCATACACCAGAATCAGACTAGATACTACAAACACGAGCTTACGGAGATAATGAAAATTTACTATGAAAATTGTTGCTTTTGGGAGCGGTGAGCAAAAACATCTATTTTACGATGGAATGGTTAAAAAAGAAAATTTCTACAATCAATGTTAAAACTTGGATTAAGAATTTAATAAAAACGAAATACTGTACATCAAAGAATATATTATTATGACGGTTAGCTCAGTACCATGTATATAACTTTATATAGCAATTAATTTCAGGCTGGAATTTCATGCCTGGGAACTTGTTTAATTGAACAGTTTTTTTTCACTGATGCCTTCTTATTCAGAAGTTGGCCTTTTTGAATGGGTTAACCGATTGCTAGCTTTCGTTTAATAAAATATTTTTATTTATTGTAGCATCTTTAAGTTGGACAGTTTTCGTAAACTAGGTTTTACTTTTGAATGTTTGGAAATATGAATCCTTGGGAGGCACAAGACAACAAATTTATGCCAATTTAAGCAGCACAGAGTTTAGGTTTCAACTAACAATTTTTATGACCCTGAAGCTCTTAAAGTGCCTGATATAAAAGTGCTTAATTTAGGCTTAGACCTCGAAGCTGCTTTCTATGCAAATGCCCGAAAATAAGTGTTCGTATTAGCTATTAGTTGTAAGCTAGTCTAGCCCAATAAGCTTACCAACTTTTATAACCTAGTTGACAACATAATGCCAGAATTTAAGCGAAAACCACTCTTATAAGTTTTAAATCCTTTCAAATGCTGTTACTGCTGTGTATGCAATTATTCAACTCCACAAACTATGAGACATTCATACATGAAATTTGAATGTACAAGATGATGACTGGGGGCTTTGGTCCGAGTATCTGCCGAATGGTGAACAGTTTTCTAAGGGATCGAATATTTAAGGTTCGTGTTGGTGACGTTCTCTCTGAGGATGGTTCGGTCCTTGCGGGAGTTCCACAGGGATCCTTGTTAGGGCCTGTATTATATAATATCTTTATGTCAGATATGCCTCAACCTTCTGAGGATGATCTTCTTTTGGTGTATGCTGATGACGTTCTGATTGCGTCATCGGGCGGTATAGCGAGAGCAGTGAATGGCAGGATGAACCAGTACTTGTTTATTTTAGAGAACTTTTTTAAGAAGTGGGGGTTAAATTTGAATATGCAGACGACAGTGACTATGATACTTAAGGGGAGACGAAAACATATTTATAAAAATTGGAGGGCATATATGCCAGCTTTGCTGATTAACAGGGAGATGATTAGGGTGTCGGACAGAATGAAATACCTTGGTGTCACCTACCATGAAAATTTTGAGTACTATAGACATATAGACGACATTCTTGACAGGACGAAACGAATATATTCATCGTATCAGGGTGTGTTAAAGCGTAGGTGTGGTCTTGACAAGAAAGTTCGACTCTTGGTGTATCGCCAAATCGTGAGACCTGTCATCTCTTATGCCTTCTTAGTCTGGTTTGGAATTTCTTCAGCCCAGATGGAGAGGCTTAGGAGATGGGAAAGGCTAATTTTGGTATCTTGTCTTGGTCTTAGACCCTATTTTGGTACGGATGGGAGACTGCGTAGGCCATCATTTACAACGGTGTTGACTTTGGACGTATTGACGTTTTCATGATCGGAAATTCGATTAAGTTCTTGGAAGGTGCACGATCTTCTGACAACCCATTGGTTCGCCGATGCTTTTCTTTGGCAGCTGGTTTAGAGACCGTTCGGGTTAGGAACTATTTCTCGCCTGTAGATCTCTTGAATCCTAGAGATGGCGGTCTGATCTTCGACGGTGCAGACCTTTCGTTTTATCATAGGCGGATTAGGACATTGGAGATATCCAATACAGTTTATAATACTGCGCAGTAGTACTGTGCGGCTAGTTGCTTTGTGTTCTTTTTTATTTATTGTGTTTTTTTATTTTTTTTTTTTTTTTGTAAATATTGTTGTGTTAGTTTTAAGTTTTAGTGTGTAATTATTTTAAGGTTTTAGTTTTTAAGTTTAGCTTTAAAGGCCTCCCTTTTTTTACTTCCTTTTTTTGGGGGATTTTTTTAAATTTCAATAAATGATCTTTTTTTTAAGAGATGTATAATTTAAATATACTTTGTTAACTAAGTTTGTTTGTAATCCTTGATAAGTATTAGTACGTAAGGAATTTTGTAAATAGAATAAATTAAATTTAAACTAACTTTGTAATATTTTGGAAATAAATCAATCAATCAATCAATCATGAAATTTGAATTTTACAATTTTGTTTTCAAGTTTGCAAAACATTTAAAAATTAGATTTGTTTGAATTTGGGCTTAATTATTTATTTTCTTTAAGAGCCAATTGCAATTTATTAAAATGAATCTTTTTTAAAAATTTTTTTTTGTGTAATTTCTGGGGTGGCCAATACTTTGAAGATCCTTGTAGCACAGGGAAACATAAATTACAGCATATAGCATATAAATATATAATACTTTTGCGAATTTTATTAGCCATGTTTTTTTGACAATAAATTTGCTTTCAACTAAAAATGAATACTAAATAAATAAATATTAAATAGGATTACAGGGTGGTTTCAAGTAACAACTAAGCACCGCTAATTCTGCACTACCAACAACATAGAATCTAAATACAAGGATATCGAAAGCTCGTGCTCTGCTGTTCTAGAAATTTTCAGAAGTTTCCAATGCTACCAAGTTTTTTTTATATAAATAGTGCAACTGATTTGAGCCTGTGGTGAGTCTTGTTTAAACTCTGATACGCAACGAGCTTAGTCAAATAATGTTCAAGTAATAGCGTGTTACAAATAATAATAATTGTATCAGGCATGAGTTCTATGAAAAGATTTTCTTGTGATAAAATTATAGTGATTGTTAACGCGACTCTCAAAATTCACATGATTGCCTTTTAATCTGGCATCACTAATTTAATTTCGAAAAAAGTAGTTGCTAAAATATAATGACATATCTAAAAATTTAACGGAAGTTATATTGTCAAGAACGTCTTACCGCCTTCGCCATTTTTGAAGAACTTAATTGCCATTTTTTAATAAGTCATTTTTATTCTAATTGTGAAGCGGTCATAGGATTTTCCAGGAATTTCCATACCAAAAAGTATGTTGAATTAGTTATCTTTATTATGAATATTTGAATTTAATATAAATATGTATGTACATATGTATATTTTTTTTACAAAGGAATTTTAATAAAATTATATTGCGTAATGAATCAAGCCTTTTGTTACGTTTCGTAATTCATTCAAAATCCCGTGGAAATTGCTGGCTCGGCCGATAGCCTTCTCAACAGTGATCTATTTGTTTTTTTTTTTTTTTTTTGTTTATTGTTTCCATCATATTTACAAATTTAATTGGATTTGCTATAGGTAACAAGGTTTGAGTTTTTATCTAGTGATATTACAGCACATGTAGCTGTTTGAATATATTGATGGTTACTAAAATTTTTACTGCGCTTTTTATGGAAAAAATATACTAAAACGCCCATACTAAGGAACCGATAATGGTTTACAATATTTGTTCATTCAATGTTGTATTTTTTGAAAAGTGATTATAATTTACAACTATTGTAGCAAGTGTTGTAAAAATTTACAACACATAATAAGATGTTGTGGTCAAAAACTTACGACACCTAATTAACATGCTTATTATGAATTCCGTAGCAAAAATGCTATCATGAGTTCCGACGTAGGTAAGAAATTTTCGAAATTTGGGAGATTGGTATTATGAATTCCGAATGAAACGTACATTTGGCGTTTTTTTTTACCAAAAATTTGTACGAATTTTATTTTATAAAATTTGTTCTTACTGTTGGGAGAATACAAAAAGTAGTTGCAAATAAGAACAAATTAAAAATAAGTTTTTTAATTGAATAGAAACTATTTTTAAGTAGTTATAAAATTATATTTCTTTAATAATTAATTGGTATATTTTAAAATAATTATTGATTTTGCCATGATTTGAAACAAAAAAAGTAACAGAAACTAACTGCTGATTACAAGTGTTGAAAAAATCGCTTCATATACACCATTTGCAACTGCTGACAGATTACTTATAAAATAATTTTTTTTTTACGCCTTGTAATACAAATCAAGAGAATTCTAATTATTCCTCAAGTCCTTGCGCTCTATTCGCTAACAGCTTTTGTTTTAAAATTCCGCCTTCCTCACTGAAACGGCTGCAGCAACCAAATTCATTATTATTTCGTTTTTTTTTTTGAAAAATATTTTTAACAATCCTTAGAATGTAAACGAAACACATCTGTTTTTCATTTAAAAAGCTCAAGAGGATCTTTGAATCCGTCCGAATTCATGATACCTTTTTGTAGGAACTCGTGACGGAGATTTTCCATTACGAGTGATATTCACTCGGAATTCATAATAAGGCTGTAAGTGATGTCTTGCTGATGTTACAAGTTAAATTACGAAAAACTGATAAAATTTGTAAGTGTGCATATGAAATATGTTTTGCAAAAATATAAAAAAATTATTAACTGTTAAAATTTATTAACAAAATACAAAGAAAAATGCATCTGTGCACATAATTATTACCTATTTTTTTTTTGATCGGTTTTATTTTGTATTTTGTAGTTGCAATGGATTTAAACTGCAATGTACAATTTTTTGGTCCTTTCATTATCATCACCGAATTAAACATCAACATCAACATTAACATTAACATAAATTTTTATGGGTTTGTTTGTATTTTTCTAGCAAAAACGTTTTTCTTAAATTACTTTTTCAGGCTCAGGTTTAACCCTTAGTAAGAAGGTTTTTTATTCTTTTCATTTTTACCAATGCATTTCTACGCGGTAGCTGCGCTGTTATACAATGAAATACAACACCAAAAAAATCTCTTACGGTCAAAAATCTCAAAGGGTCGTCCTAAAGTCAGAAGTCTTAAAATAATAGAACGAAAATATATGACTGCTGTGAGCAACCTGTCATAAGGAAGTGTGCTATATCAAATATGAATCAGCTGTTAAAGAAAAGAAAAGCAATTTAAATATTTTTGTCAAAATGCCAAAAATAAGTGAAAAAAGTAAAATAATAGCCAGTTTGTGTGATAATTATCTATTAGATGTTTTGATAGCTGATTCAAGTAAATTTTAAATGAAATATACTCATATTTAGGAACAAATATACATTTTAATGCATTTATTTCTTAGGTGACGCTGTGATACTGTTAACTTATGACGAATCACTAAACACAGTCGATGAAGTCCTATTAATTTATGACTATTTTTGTTTGCAGCACAACAACAATTTTTTTAAACTATCATAAAATGTTAGTACTTTCTGACATTATGACAAAATATGACACAATATTATGACACAATATGAGATGGTAGAACTTGACAAAAAAATTTTAAATTTTTGTTTGTTTCTCGTTTGTGTTTGTGTAGTGAAAGTAATATACGGTTTACAGCCCAACCTAAATTAGCGCTTCAAGCGTATTATTGCCGTCTAAGACACCCATTTTGTATGAAAATGGGTGGTTTACACAGCAAAAATACGCTTGACGCGCTAATTTAGGTTGGTCTGTTACTTAGTGTTTTTTTTTTTTTGTATGCTAAGTTATCTAGTGCAGAATATAATATCGTTAAAATGTTCAAAACGGTTGCTCTGAGTGGAACGTAGCCGCAATTTATAGTTGTCCGCTACCGTGTGGCCTAAATGAGGCTGAATTTGAGTTTTATTCAGAAAAAAAAAAAATACATCCTGCCTGTTGCTCTGTTGAAGTTTTCTTTAGCTTACTTCTGTTGAAAATATAAAAAAATATCTAATTGTTTTTGTTATTGTCCATACAAATGTACGAAAGAAAACTTCGATCGTATTTAGGGGGCCAGGTAGTAACTACTACGAAGATTACTATTGAAAATATATAAATTGGGGCCTTCATAATACCGAAAAATCTTTTGCTAGCTTCTTGAATGCCAACTCTTCTTTTTGTAATACTAAAGACTTAACTATTCATTTGGCTGAACATTTAATTTTGGTAATTTTTTTTTTTTATTGTTCACTAATTCCTCCATTTTCTTTCTCACTGTTCTTTCAAAAGAATTTAATTTTACTTGAATAGATATTCGGTTTTTTTTTCGCTAAAGTAGTTTTTGTGCTTTAAATAACTTTGTCAGCTCTCACTTCTTTTGTGAGTTTAGGTAACACATGCCTTGAGGGTCGTTTGGTATGTACACACACCGACATACATACATATATAAATGTACATATTTATACATATGTATGTGTGGTTAAGGTTGTTTGTTTTATCGATTGGTATTCATACAGATATTTGCATAATTGTGTGTATGTGTATGGTTATGTGAAAACGTGTATATTTTGTACCAAAAGCAAATTTATCTCTGAATGGCCACATTATCAGGTCCTATAAATATGAAAGTGGTAAAAATAAAATGAAAATCCTAATACACATACAAAGGTACATGTATTTGAAATACAAGGAACAATAATGAAAATAAATTAAGCATAAACAACCATCCGTTTGATAATCCGCAAACTCATTCATGTGTTATTAAATCATTAACATAAATTTAAAAGAAATTTGTTGAACATATTTTCGGTTCTAATGATATGTAATCAGGTCGTTATTGGTTCTAATCAAGTTTGGCACTCGGTACCCTAAAAACAACCTTGCCGATTCGTATACCGCTACAGATGTGGAATGATTTACGTCGGTACCCAGCCAGAAGTCCTAACCTGCCTAACCATGTGTTATAATTCTGACGTAACACCACCGCGTTCGACAAGACGGTACAATTGCTCAGGTGGCAATTTATTTGCCACTGTTCTTGGCCCTTACAGAAGCGTAGAAGTGTTGGCAGACGTAAACATGTTAATATCGTCTACTACCATTTTTTACATCGCAGTACGCATATGACAATAAAGAAACAAAACGGAAGAGGAAAACAAAATATAAATAAATTGGTGAAAACTTTAAGATAAATTCAATAAATGTAGAAAATTTTAATTTACAATGGATCCAAATGTGTTTTTATAATTCTCATCTTCGGAATCGGAGTACAAGTCCAATATTGCCATTGTGAGAAGAAACATTCGTGATAAAAGCAATCCTTTTTCACTGCCAGAAGCTGAGTAAGTTGTGAGTTTGAAGCAAGAGATTAGAACTAAATGTTTCATCGTTTGTACATAGATTCAAAAGACGTTTTCGGCTCTCGAAGGAAGCTTTTGAACACGTTTTATCGAAAATAAAAATCTCTGGTCACATGGAAATAAAAATCTCTGATCACATGGGGAGATGCGTTTCGATAACAAGTCCTGTGATCCACACTAACAGCATTTCGATGACAAAACACTCGATTTCGAATGCGGTGATTTGGCCCCTGGTTTGCAAAAATAATTGGAAGTATAATTTTGATTTTTTTTAATTTTCGCGGCACTTTTTCGTGTACTATGACACTGAAAGAAATTAATACTCAATTTATTGTATACTACCAGGAAAATGAGTCCGCCATAAACAATATAGGACGGGCTTATCTTAGATGATTATAGAGCGTATAGTGAGGCCATGTGTCTGCCAAATAAGGGCTTTCAAAAGTTCTGCTGACTCCTTCTTTCTGCCGCTGAGTAAGAGTAGCATTGTGAATTAAATAAGCTTTTCTTTGAACATGACTTGTGTACGCTTCTTTTTGTTGACCAATAACCAAATTTAGAAGCCGAACAAGTATCTAGAAAATATTACCAAATATACAAAGATACGTATGCTTTAGTTGTTTTCTTTTCATATTTAAAAATAATCTATTCTTCACATGTATGTACTTATGTTTGCTTATACATACATATGTATTTAAATATTTACAGTCAAGTGTACATTGCCGTAGCAGCCGTCCCATACTTGACAAATTTTGTTGAGAAAAAAAGTTTTCAGTTTTAAACTCGTAATCGTACGTAAGTATGAACATTAAAATTTCTGCAGTGAATATTACCTCAACGCCAGTGTGTTCATTTGAAATATATTTTAAATAAATATACTTTTAAGAGTTTTGCTTTATTATTGCAACAAAATCTGTTTTAGCAAATTGTTTGCCTTGGTCTGTAAATCTACCAATATAATGAAAAAACAAAATTATACAAATAAGAATTTAAATAATAAAGAATTGAAAATGCACACAGAGGAAATATTGATATTGAGACCATTTGTTTTTGAAATTTGGTTAAGATCATTTGTGCTTATGTTCATACAAATTGGTATTATTTTGGGCAATAACAACTTGGTATCACTTTATTAGCAATCCTTCTACTTTTGATAGCGCAACGTTCTTTTATTATTTATAATGTTCACCCTTTAGGTGTTTTTTTTTCAGTGTATGGAACTCTAAGTTGCAATAAAACAACGATGGATTATTCGATTGACATGAATTTTATTTATCCGAAAGATAATCTTGTGGCATTACATTTTAAATATGATTTCTGGCATATGACCGCCACGGCTGGCGCGGATGTAGTCCAATCTGGACGTCCCAATAACACACCGAACGTTGTCTTCCAAATGGTCAAGCGTTTGTGGCTTATCCGCATAGAGCAATGATTTTACATAGCCCCACAGAAAGTAGTCTAGGGGTGTGAAGTCACAAGATCTTGGAGGCCAATTCATAGGTCCAAAACGTGAAATTAGGCGCTCACTAAACGTGTCTTTCAATAAATCGATTGTGGCACGAGCTGTATGACATGTTGCACCGTCTTGTTCAAACCACATCTCCTGGACATCAGTAGTAATCATGGCTTTATACCGATCACCATTGACTGTAACGTTCTGGTCATCATCGTTTTTGAAGAAGTACGGACCAATGATTCCACCAGCCCATAAAGCGCACCAAACAGTCAGTTTTTCTGGATATAACTGTGTTTCGACATACACTTGAGGATTCGGTGCACTCCAAATGCAGCAGTTTTGTTTGTTGGCGAAGCCATTCAACCAGAAGTGCGCTTCATCGCTAAACAAAATACGCTTATGAAAATCGGGAGCAACGGCAATCTCGTTTGGCACTAAAATTGTACTATTTGCAATGATGCATGATGCATGATGAATTGCCAAACCAAACTGAGAATAAATCACTTGACAGCTGTTAAATCGGTCGCCATCTTGAACAGTAATGCCAACTTAAAGTTCTATACATCGAAAAAAAAACACATTACATTAATACCGTAGCAGTCTTACTTTGTTACCTAACGTTCTTCTTTTGATAATGCACCGTCCTAATTGCGATACCAATTGTTCTTAATTTCGTAGCGTACCGCTATTAGTTTGATACCATCGTTCTGACTTTGATAACGACCCGTCCTTAAGGTAACACCGTTTGTTCTTGGTTGGCAACACCTGCGTATCGTTTAAACGGAAAACATTTTTATTTTAATTAATGGACTCTGTCATCCGTTCAGCGGGCTGGTTCAGGTCGGACCCAGCGGGAGGTATGTAGCGATATCTCTATACACCCTCTTCGGGTATCACAACGGGACCTTTTCTAGGACCCAAGTGAGCCGGTCTCATGAGCTGGCAGCCCACGTAACATGACATAACATTGATACGATTTGTTAATAATTTTATAACTTATGGCACTTTTGCACCATGTGCTCTTCATTTGATATCATGTTATGTTTGATTTGACAGCGAGACTTAACAAAATATTGTTTACAATTTGATACCACACGTTAAAAATTTTAGAATATATTTTTTCCTCTCTGTGTACTATATTTGTTTAATTCAAGCAAAATATGAAAATCATTTTCTCTCCGTTTTAATTGGCAAACATTCCCTTCTTAAATTGATTGCATACAATAAGTATTATTAGCGTTAAATTTCACAAACAAAACATTTTTATTTCAGAGCTATTTTTGCATCATTCTATTTAGAGATTATACTTACATAGCTTGGTATATATCAGAATGAAATTCATTGCCTTTTACTTCACACTTCCTGCCATCATCTTAAATAATAATAATTTGATTTTATAACCCATTTCTTCGATAGCAAATAATAAATAAAAGGAAGCAACAATTGAATATATAGTGAACGTATTGCAATAAAAAGGCCAATTGTTGAGCAAATATCATGAACTTGGCAAAAACAAATAAAATCTTATGGATGTGAAGCTATTTAGCACTTAAGGAAATTGTACAAATAAATTTTCTTGGAAACTAAGAAAATAATAACTATTAAAGTTGCATCCTGCTAAACGTTTATATTTTTCAAAATAAAAAAAAGGCTACACTTACTACGACCGTGGCGGCTATCTGTGCAATGGGAAATGCAATACCGGTGTGTATTGTCCCTAAATGGGCCCAAGTAAACAGAAAAACTTAAGAGCCATACAAAAGAACTCAATTTTCAAAATATATGTATGTGCATGTATGCGTGTGTATGAGAAAAATAAGAAAGTAATACCTTGTTCATACATGCATTTCTAATTCAGATAATATTCAGTTTATTGACATAATATTTCTTGCGTTCATACATACAAATATTGCGCTAACTCAATTAGTATTTGACAGCTGGAAAAAAGTTGTTGTTTTTGTTTTGGTAGTGAGAAAGAAAAAGTGAAAAATATAATTATTTTGTTTTGTTTGATTTTGTTGACATTTATCTCGTCATTCATCTCGCATTGTATACTTTTGCTTATTAAACACATCTTTTACAGTGTTGTGTTTCATCTTTTTCTCAATATTCAAAGCAATTTTGAGTTTATTAAGCAATAACTTTATTGATTTTTTGTATGGAATATTGAGCTCAATAATTGACTTTATTGCGATTATCTCAATAAAGCCGCATGTATGAACATGGTATAGTAGCAGAAACAATTAAAAAGCAATGCGGAAAAATCTAAGAACTTGTTTTAGTTCTAACGGGTGACTAAATTTTAAGGGTCGGTATTGAATGTAAACCACTCCTAAACTTAAATATTTCGTTTGCATTTTCTTCGACATATCGCAATTTTACACCTACTCAACTTGAACCATTGAAGATACACAATCGAGCAACCTCATTAATTTATGCACAAGTAATAATTTTGACAAACAAAGAATTGCACATAATTCTGAAAGCATAAAAAACACACGTAGTGTGTGAAGTATTTAAATAATTTTCACAGAAGCATTATTTTAACAATTACAGCAGGGCCTTGCTTAATCTTTTTTATATATTAATATTCATCCAGGATATGTACGAGGTTGGTTATAAAAATTGTGGATATTAAAAATGAAATGAAAAACCTCTATACACCATTAACACTTGTTGTAGAGGTTATAAATAGTAGAGTAACTAGATATGAATATAATTTGCGTAACCTTCTTGCTAATGCAAGATTTAAATGCAAACAAATACAAAAGATACCATCATGATATTCTCTGAAGACAAACAAATTCCTAGAAATATTTAACTTAAAAATTCACAATACCACAACATTATAAAATGTAAACTCCCACCATTAAAAGTTTTTAAACCTTTTTCTTTTAATTCTGTCACTGACATCGAAAACAAATCTTTTGTTGTACTGATGTGCCCTGATCAATTTTCCACACAAGTGTTTACAAAATTGCCAAGTAAATGGAAAGTATGGTCAAAAACTGCCAAATTTGTGTACATAAGTAGGAACATCAGTATGGCTGTCTGCACTGCATAAACATTTTTAGTCTTGAAAAAAGATATTACAAAACATCTCTTATTTTTATCAAAAATATTTGAAACTAAATAGCCTGTCAATTTTTATCATATTCTTAATGATATTCGAAATAAACTGATTTTTTTGTACATTAAGTTCTCTGACATATGAAATTTGAAACGTTGAAAGGGACAATAAGCAAGAAAATATTATAGACATATACCACATGCAAACATACATATATGTATATGTATCTACATAAATATGTTTGTAAATACTTGTTTGCATGCATATCGGCACCAAAAAATGAGACTGGCAAACAATTCATGGCTTGCATTTTATTACTTTAATTAATATAGTGTAGTACTTACATATATATTGACGTCAGAACAGACGTTTTTAAGGCAAATAAAGGGTGTTTTTTTCGATGTATAGACATATAAGTTGGCATTACTGTTCAAGATGGCGACCGATTTAGCAGCTGTTTATTTTTTTTTTTTTTAGAAATTATGCACATATGTACATTTGTCTATATATAAAAATAGATCTTTACAAGATAATCCAAATTATTTTTTAACAACAACAACGAAATGAAATTTATTGCGCTGCGCAAAATACTAGCAGAGCTACAAACTTCTCTCGAAAAGTCTGCAGATATTACAAACCTAGTAAGTGTGCTGTTATTGGATTCTTTGGATTTCAGGCAACGATATGTAAGTTGATATTCAGTGAAAATAAAATGATGGAAATTAAATTTTTTTCTTTTTGGATTATAAAATGCCTTAAACAGACAAAATGTTGTAAACCAAAGTTGCAACATTTTAAAATGAATTATTTAAAGTTTGTTAAATGTATCAAAATTATTATCAAATTTACTGTATTTTGTGAGGTGACGCAATAAAACACTAATACTGAATGTATATGTAAGAAATTAAAATTTTGTATTTGAATACTAAATCTGTTGTACTTGTTTTAATAACTCACATTCTAAAAATCTGGCAAACATTTGTAACCATGAACAAAACTATAGCTCTTCTGATTGTAATAACATCTGGTAAACAAATAAATAATAAGCCAGTTGTCACATGTGTTTTTTTTTTACTAAGCCAATTAAAATAATTAATATTCAACATGAAAAACTTATAAATAAATCTGTTTACTGTCATCTTTTCCAAAATCTACTCAAACTTTATTGAATTTCTATTCAAGCAATAAATGTTAAAATGTGTTTTCGTTTTCAACAACAGCACGGGGAATGAAATGTTTTTATGTTTTAGAAAAACTGGACGTTAAAGAAAGGTGCGTGTGACAGATTTCAGCTGACGCCATTATTGTGTGAATTTATACATCCACAAATGTGTTCTATTTTTGACAACTAAAATTCATTGTACTCCTACACTCAGAATATTTTTGCAGTCAATGTCCGTAGTTTATTCTAGAAGTAATTGGTGCAATTATTTTTAAATGACAAAACGCTTAAAAATTAATGATATTTTAATTTTAACTGATTTGTACAGTTGCTTAAAAAACTAACTACAGATAGATATGGATTTTTGGTCACAGTTAATAATGACAGTAGTAACTTATGTTAGACATGCATGAAGGAACCAAGCTAAAAATATGTATGTATATTTTTTAAACTCAATTCAATTCAATTCAATTTATTTCAATTAAAGATGCTCGCAAAATTAGTTTAAGTAGAGCATATACCCATATTTAAAAAGAGTTTAAGAATATTTCCTTGTTCTACTTAAATACATTTCCAATTCAATTCAATTTATTTCAATTTAAGATGCTCGCAAAATTAGTTAAAGTAGAGCATATACACATATTTAAAAAAAGTTTAAGAATATTTCCTTGCTCTACTTAAATACATTTCCATTTTTGTATTATTTGTACTTTTCGATTTGAGTTATAATAAATTGAAGGTGAAAAATTTCAGAAAATCTTTGTGAATTTTTTTTATATAAAACTTAAAATCTACTTGACTTACATACTAATCTAAAGAAGGGGCTAGCTCGTCTACATGATTGTATCCCAAATTGAGACATCTAAAATTAAAATTATCAAACAATTTGTGTATTCTGTCTACAACCAAGTCTACACCAGCCACACCAGGGTAAAGTCTACGAAGATTATGGATTGGCTTTAAAAGTTTGTTTTGAAGAATTTGCAGTCTTTTTATAGGACAGTATGCACTATTTTCCCAGACATATTTATAACTTGGTTTCTATATACATTTGTATGTATGCTACTCTTTACTTAAATTGCTGGTTGTTCAATTTGTTCTGATTGTTGCGATGGCTGAGTAGGTATGGCAGCTGTTTTGCAGTCCAGATATTGTTGATCGAATTTCGGCAAATAATTTGCAGTACTAAAATTATAAAATCATATTGAAAAAGGAGATAATGAAGGTTTTCCTTCTTCATAATTGAATAAAATTACGTAAAAATATCAACACCCAACAAAACAAATAAAACTTTTTATAAGTTGATTACTCACGTCTTAATTATTTGCTGTTAGAATAAAAGAAAAAAAAATATTATTTCTAGAACATCTAAATGGTTTGATTCTAGTGCCGATTGATTTTAAGAATATTTTCAGATAGTGAACGAATACAGAAAACGTAGCTTTTCATTATTTACTAATATTTTTTTTATAATGATAAATAGGACGAGGGCTGCAATATTTACGATAACGCTTTGGAAGCCGCTTAACAGGACGTGATAGAAAGCGGTTGTGTTCGACTGCTATTTTAGAAAGGGGAAAACAATGTGCTCAGTCAGACATTGGGTAATTGTGGCCTAGTTAGGACAAGGAAATCAAATTTTATAGAAACATTTTGTATAGAAGCTATTTTGATGAACAGAGATAGAAGATCAGTATGCTCAACTAAATTTTCTTAAAATGTGGTTGGATGGTAATGTGGTTCGGTCATACATTTGGGTCCACTTTAGGTAGTATGAACGAGAAATTCTAAACTTATAAGAAAGTTTTTGCATGGACAAAAAAATGTCAAAAAAGCAACATAATTGTAGATAGTCACCCAACTAGCTACTCCAGATACATGCTAGGGACCATGAAGGAAAATTAGAAAACATTTTTTGTAGAGAAGCGCCCCTTACGAAGCGGCATACGAGGTGGGGTGTTTCTGAAAAACTATTTAAAAAAACTAATGGGGATTGGTCACAATGAGAGTTGGTCTCATATTTTATATCTCTAAGAGCTATGCAGACACAATTATGAAGTTTTTCATGAACATTCTGGCATCTTACCGCTTTTCGACTCCGATGTGAAGCTAGTTACTTACGTTTATCGCATCGTCCTAATGTTTGGCTCTCATTTATTATTATTATTTTTTTTTTTTTTCGAAACTTAAATCTCATGCACTATTATCCATATAAAGTTTATCAAGATTTCTCTTATGATATGCGAGTTTCATAAGATTTTTTTTTTGGCTAAAAGCTCTTATCAAATTTCTTTTCATATTAACATTTGGCTTTCTTTTGTTGCTGATATCGAGTTTTATGATTTAAGTTATTAAAAATACAAACGAAAACTAAATTGCTATTGTTTACCAATATTCCAAAATTAGCGAAATACAAAATTAAGTTAAAAGTTTAAGAAAAACAATGTTAAGATGATCAATAAGATTTCGCAATGAAGAGCGAAGCGGGTGGTCTGTACTGCTGTTTAAAAATATCATACACTTAGTCACGGCCTGGGTTAGAAGCAATTTGGGCAGTGATGAGCGTCGTGGTCGACGTAAGGCAGCCATTGTGTGCACCTAAACCAATAAGTCTTCAACTTTACTTTTCTTGTCTTCTTTAAAAATGTTGGCCTGTTCAATATTCCTCACTATTGAGGATACAATTTTTAACGATGATAACTCATATACATAGTTTGACCGTAAAGTTAAAATTAATACCTAAAAACGCGAAAAAGTTTGAAACTGTTGTTATCACTGATACAATAGCAGCAAACACAGAAATTATTTGGAAATCAATTGGATGTTGGTGAGAGGATATAAAATATATTCCCATCAACAGGAAAACACAGTGATGAAATGGAGAGTTGGTCAGCAAGATTAAATGTGGACAGTCAGTAATGAAGAGCTGAGGTGGTAGGAGGGCTATGCTCCGCTGCTGCTTGAAAATAGTCCACAATTGACACTGTGGTCGTGAAACAGCCTTGGTATGTACCCCAGCCAGCAAGACTTCAGCTTTACTTTTCTTGTCTTCTTTAAAAATTTTTGATCATTTGAATTTTATCACAAAAAAAATCTTTTTCAATTTTGAATAAGTTAGATCGAACTCAAGCCTGCTAAAATGGTTAACAATTTTAAATCATAAAGTTCGACGATAAAGTTAATATTGAATAGTTTTTTTCTTGGTCGCTTTAATTGCCCAAGAAATTGCTGAGTACCTTTAAATTTTCTCGGATACTTTTTTGCAGAAATAATAAAAATCGTATTGGCTTGGCCTTAAAAAAAGCGTTTTTAAATTATATTAAATTACCTACTTAAAAGGTATGTTTGTATTAAAACATGCACTTTGATTTACGAACGCATAAGTGAACAGTAATAAATACCAGTTAATTTAAATAAATAGAAAATAGCACAAACAAATGTTAAACAAACAAAACCATTGAATTCTTAGTACCTTGTTTATAAAACATATTTTATGTTTATGTTTGACAAATACTATATAGAAATTTGTAATATAGGAACTTAATAAATATAAAATATTGTTTTAACGACCATTAATATAGGAATTTAACAAATATAAAATATTGCTTTAATGACTATTAAAATAAACATAAACACCGGTATTCATAAAAAATAAAATGTTGCTCAAATACATTTTAAAACAAATTTGATATGAAAATTATTCTTCTAAAATGTATTTCAACAATGTTCTATTTTTTATGAATACCGGTGAAAAAACATTTATATAATTAACAAAACAAAATCAAGTTTTCTTAAATTCTCTCCCATAAAAATTAAAAATTGTAATTATTAGTTTGGTTTTTTTCTGCTTGAAGCCTTCATTGGGCTTTTACTAGCAGTTCTTGTTTTGAAATTATTGTGATATTTAAAATATTCGTGATATGCGAGATTTTTGCACTGTATTAAATTCCAAATTTTGAGCCATTGTATAAGGAAGAATAATACTATTGCCAACTGCTTGCTAACGGCGGCAAAACTATAGCCTCACTGAAGCTATTGTGGATGTGCTCAACTCAACCCCAAGCCAATGAAAAGTAATATCGTTTTGAAAAATTTCGAAAAAGACAATGTCGTATGGTATATCAGACTTTTATCGTATTATTTTAATTCTGTATGAAACATTGTATTCACACTGTCACACTTGATCTTGTTATTTGAGTTTTTGACAAGAATTAAAACACAGTATGATAATCTAGGCTGCCCTTAGATGTCATTTAAATTTTTATTTCATCTAACTATAGCCACTTTTTTTATATTTATTTAGATTTTAATAAGTTTTTATGATTTTCCAAGAATTTTATGATTGCTATAATGTGCAATTTCTATGTAAACGTAGAAAAAATATCTGGTTGAAATGACAATATTCGAGGAGCAATGTGTTATTGCTGAAATATACAGTTGCAAGCAACCATATAGTAGGCCTAAATCTTAAAAATTAGTTTCGAGAAAGCCAAACTTTTTAGAATTTTTCAAGTCTACTGATGAGTTGACTAGCACCAACGAAATGTCGTCGGCATATAGACAGCTGAAAAATACAGCAAATATTTTTTGAAAAGGTTCATTTTTGGACCTGAATTAATACATTTCAATTGGCTCTTAAAGCAAATAAATAATTAAGTTCATATTTGAATCTTTAATTTATCCAAAACGTCTTCTAAATTACCAATTTCCTTTTTTTAAGAAATTAGTCTTTATTAAAAACATGGCTTTCTCGAAACTAATTAAAAATTAAAGATTTTCATATTAAAAAATTCCATACAGATTTGAAAAGGCATACCTTTTCAGTATATTTTTTCGCTTAAGCTCTAAACACATAGACGACAGCAGACTGCAAATGCTGCCAACTTCATGTGCAGCCAACTTCAAATGCTACTCTGAAGTCGGCTTCATAATTATTTTGAAGACAGCAACAACATAATAATCAGCTGGTGTGTAAATCAATTTCGAATTTTTATAAATATTACAAATTCAAAGGTGAAAAGTATAAAAAATGAGCGAAGAAAATTTAGCGAATTTTATCACAACAATTGTTAAAATAGCTCAGACTACAGCTGAAGTGTATAAAGCCCATAAGACGAATATTACAAGAAACCGAAGATGGTGGGTTCGCCCAGTAAATATAACCCGTGATGAGGAGGGCATTTACAAAACATGTGTACAACAGCTCAAGGAAAAAGATGAAGAACACTTTTTCAAAGCAACCAGGATGAAAATTAAATAAAATATCACAAAAAATTAGCTCAAACCAAAAAAATTGTTTTGATATTGAAAATGAACAGCTGTGTATTTTAGCAATGCTAATTTCAGGGATGCCGTATTTCTTATTTCATAATGAATAAAATTGAAAATATTGATGAAAAATGTAATAATATCACGAAAAAACTATAAAAACACATACATTTATTTATTTATGGTATTTTTGCAATGTTCTTTTGTGTTTAATATTAGAAAAAAGTGTTTGTTCTAATTTGTCCAATTTATATATATAATGGCAACACTATATTTGCTGCCCGTCAAAATAGAAAATAGCCTAAGTTGGCAGCAGCAGTAAATGCTGTTGTGCAGTCGTGCTGCCCTGCTGCCGTCAAAATAATCGTTTTCATTTAAACACATGCATTTTATTTTTGACATATTGCTGCTTGCTGTCTGCTGTCGTCTATGTGTTTAGAGCTTTACTGCGAATTACATAGGAGTTTTATTAAATATTATTTTCATCCTGTCTTGTTCGTCTTTTTAACAAACTTGTTTAGACAGATGGAGCTTTCACATAAATGTTGGGTTCTGTTTGTAGAATATCTTGGTATATATAGATCGATGTTGAAATAAGTCGATGGCACTAGAACACATACATATCGGCCAGTTGCCCTTACGCGTCTTTATTATCCTTTTAATATCAGCGCTGATGTTGAAAAACACCTTCGCTGGTTACAGTGCTACAGAACCTGCTGTAATGCTTCAAAAGTGGATTATCACCCACTGATTGCCTGTTATTTCAAAATGTTACAGCAAGCAATATTTTTTAATACCACTTTTTTCGAGCTATTTTCTTGTATAATGTAATACTTTTCAAAAAAATCACTCAACGCGTTTGATCATGCAGAGCTCGGGAGTTACAGCAAATAAAAAACTTGAAGATGAATTTGCACTGATTATTCGACAGTTTTAGTTTTATAAAAAAAAAAAACAAATCTGCTGATAAACATCATTTACTTTTTGCAAACCATACTTTTGGACCTTAATGTCACGAACCTTGTTCTTTCAGGATGTTAATTGTTGCTCGCAAACAAAAAAATTTCGTGATTTTATTATTGGTTTTGTACTTACATACAGTTAACTGGATTAACATTACTTGCGGAATTATTTCCCTCAACGATTTTCAAAACTTTTTTCCTTCCAAACAAACTGATCCAGTATAATGAATATTACAGCTTTAATAAATTCCATTGCAAAGTAATTCAAGGAAAAATGTGTGAAAGTTTTTTTTTTCAAACCAAAATAAGTTAATGTTTTAATGAAATTTTAATTGTATTGAACTATTTTATTTACATACATTTATATTGAATTACTTTTTCAGGCACAATTTCAACCCTTGGCTTGGTACTTTTTTAATCAATTTAATTAAGTAAAGAAAAGTAAAGTTTTTATAGTTAGGTGGGCTACCGGCTGTTTCTGGGTAGCAAACACCCGTAATCAGTACCCTATGAACTTTGGACCACTCTTGCATTTTACCCACTCAGCAACCAAAACTTACGCAATTTTACTTTCTATTTATATACTTAACCAACATTAACCAAGGCAGTGATCTTTTTGGAGTCTCTTTTTTCTTTTCTTAATTAATCTTGATTAAAAAAGTGACAAACCAAGGGTTGAACTTGAGCCTGAAAAAGTAATTTAATATAAATGTTTTAATATTAAAAAATGAACTTAATTATTTATTTGCTATAATTATTTATTTGCTATAAGAGAAATGTATTGTTAAAGGTCTATTTTTAGTCCTAAAATAGTTAGCTACTAACTACTTTAAAATGGTAACCATACACTTGTTGTGAGTTAATAATTGCGGTTTTCACGCTTCGTATTAAAGTACTATTGTAGATCGTGGAGATATTTTAAATTTAATAAATCTTGATAAATTTTAAACTCCGCAACAACAAATCTCATAAATTTTAAATTTACTACACTATAACATCTCCAATGCCAAAAAGAGTTGTAGATTTACTAAATGTAGTAAGTAGATTTATTTACAAGTATGAAACAGCTGACATATTTGTCGCCACATTGTTTTTGCTGGCTTATTATATGCCCGTGAATTATAAACATTTCTTAAATTTGCAATAGAAAAGACCAAAAAAGGTGAAAATATTAATCCGAAATTCAAACAACAAGAGAATGGAATTGAATCCTGCTCATATATCGCAGTATTTGTAAGAATCTGTTGTCATCTAGTCCAATTAAAATGTCTAAGGACCACTTCATTGACTTCGGAACTGAACTAAACATTCCGCGACGATACGATGCCACTAAAATAACGTTATCCTTAACCTCGTCCAAGATATGCTCAACAATATACTTTTTGTTAATAAATAAATATATGTACCTTTGCACTTCAGCATTTCATTAACTTCTATTTGTTCAATAGCACTTTGAACCAAAAAGTTAATAATTTTTGAATTCACTGTTTCCTTAGAATTTTTTTTTTTTTTAGAATATATTTCTTTTAATATTTTACGAAACGCCAATTGAGAAATTCTTTTGTTTACTTTTGACGGTAAAATATCTAAACAAAAGTCAGCTGTCTCAACTTTTTGACAATACCAAACAAGAAGTAGCTCGCACTTAGAAGATTAAAATAGTATTATATTTAAAAGTATAGTATTATATTTAAATAGTATTATATTTAAATAGTATTATATTTAAAAGTATAATGCGAAGCGTGAAAACCGCTAATATTAAAAATAACAACAGATCAATAACAAGCGAAAGCTTGTTGCGGCTGGTACCGCAAAACAGACAACCAAGAAAACTATACTCAAAGTCTAACCACCTAAATCTACTAACATACACTCCCTACTGCGGGGTATTAAAAAAGCCCAACAGTAAAAATCACTATAAATTAAAATTGTGCTGTTGATCAACTTTCGCTTGTTGTTGTACCGTTGTTATTGTTAAAATTATTAACTCACAACACACTTCTGCACTAGAAAATTTTTTTCTAAAGGCCGTGTCAGATAAAACTTTTGCTTCGCGTTGCGTTACATACACGCTTTGACATTTAAGATAAATGTACATGTTTATATGGCACTTGTCACATACATTTTATTTGACGCAAAGCAAAGCAAAAAGTTGGGCATCTTTCATCTTTTTGCACGCTTTGACAATTAGCTGCTTTCATTTTCTCTTGGCGTCAACAGAAATCAAAAAAAAAAAAAAATTCCAAATAAATAAATTTTATAAATTTAATGAATAAATTCATTTGAAATACATAATAAACAAAACTACAAATAAGTATATATGTATATAAAATATTTTATATATTCAATATTTTATTGATAAACAAACAATGCGCGGTCTTGTCAAAGTTTTTATTGTGACATACACTTTTTGTTTTACGCTTTTCTTTCAAAGTTATAAACGTCACGCAAAGCAACAAAGTTTTATCTGACACGGCCTTAAGTCACCCTCCCGCTCTCACGCTTGATTTTCCTTAATTTCTATCCACTACTCAGACTTGAATCACCCGCGACACAGCATTTTCACGACAATTGCACATCTAAAGTATAAACCATGTTTTTTCTTTGCGTGTATATGATTTTTGTTGTATCGTTGATAATAAATTTTGATTAAAAAATCACGGTTACTAGATCTGTTTTCGACTTGCAAGTTTCAAATATAACGTTTATAAACAATTTCGCCAATTATTTGCTATTTTTAGCTGTAAACACAGAGTAGAAGGCTTACTTTATTTTCTGAAATCTCGCACAAGAAATTGAAGAAAAACGGACTTATAACCGTGCCAGATCTCTGCTTCTTATGAAAGAAAAGTAATTTACTTACGGGCAAAATTATTTTCATTCAATTCGCAAATTCGTTAACAATTTCCAAACCTATTTAGCATGTTAATATTGCCGAATTTGTAACACTTAAAATACTTGAATGCTTTCATTTGAGTATAAATAATGGGGAGAAAAAAATATGAACAAAAATTTGGGAAAATGACAGAAAAATAAATACCATTTATTTTTTTTTCCCCCAGCAAAAATATAAGAAACCAGCCACCCCATTTTCTTCACCATCGTCGACATTGTTAAGCATAATATTTTGTTTGAAAGTCATTGCTTGCTTGCTCTTACCATAGACTTTCATCCACAGTCTACGTGTGGCACGTGAAGCCTATCAGGGGAGCAACCAAGCAAAAACTACATGCTGCAGGTTTTAATGGCAAAAACATCAACAAAATAACATTAAAACAAATTTAAGATAGAAAAAATATAAAATACACCCGGACGGTGTTAAGGTTTTCCTTTATAGCTTCACTGTTCTTGTAACCATTCTAGCAGAGCAGGCTCTTTTGTCTTCATTGTACTGATTTTCTAGGAAAAAAATGGCTTTAGCATTCCCATTGCACTCATCTTGGCAATGTTTTGAAGTGGTAGGAAAAACAGCAAAGGAGACAATAGAATTAAATGAAAGCTTAAAACAAGAGAACCTGCTGCTCAGCGTTGCCATTTATTGCGGAATTGTCAAAAAATGGGCCATTTGTACAGTTAAAAAATTCTGTTTCTATTTTATATTATTTGGTAGGTTATTATTATTTATTATTATTAGTATTATTTATTTTATAATAGGTTATTATTATTTATACTTTCCTATAGTTCCAGCGGATAAAAAAATCGTCTTTTTAGAATTTGGTAAATATAACCAGTTTAGTAGCATTTACACACAACAATATTCCTTGATAAAATTTTGAGAGTGATGGAACGTCAGCAATCAGTACCAAACTGCTGTGCAGCTCGTTTGAATTTGTATTTTTCTATGTGAATTTGTATGTGTCAAGAAGGTACCTTTAACAGATAATTGACAAGAGTTTTTTACAAAAAAATTGCTTAGTGTGAGCCGAGATTTAGGCGCTGAAGTTCAGTAACAAAAAGTAGGTATGCATGTATTTTTAATAAACTAGATTCAATTTAGCCAAGATGTCAAAAAAAAAAAAAAATCTGGACACAAAAGCAAACAAAAGAGCAGATGTAAAACTAAACCAGAAAGAAATGAATCAGCTGTTATGAAGCATATTATTCTTAGTAGTTTTCTAAATAAGTGCTGAGTAATTATTTTTCAAATTAAAAAAAACTGTACATACAGTTTACAAAAAAACAAAACAAAGTAATAAAATACATTACTTTAGTTCCAAAAATAGATCTTATTCGCTATAACATGTTGCAAGACGTAAAATGCTTTCGGTAAAAAAAAAATTGTTCGAGCATATCTGATTCTCATTTTGTTCATGAGAATTTTGGAATAAGTAGTTGGGCTTCAAACACTCTTTTTAAATGAGTTGTTTAGCAGCAACGAAATGTTGGCGGTATATAGACGATTGAAAAAAGACAGAAAGCATTAAGGTCTATTTTTTAGATCTAAAGTAAAAATAGATCTTATTAGTGTTTTCTGTATTTTTTAGCCGACATGTAGGCGTCATATAGCAGCCTCAAAAAAAAAAAAAAACAGAAAACATTGATAAGGCTTATTTGTGGACCTAAAATAATGTATTTCAATTAGCTATTTTGGCAAATACAAAATTAAGTCCATTTTTACAATGGATTATACTTTATTAGTTTTTCTATATATAATGAAATAAGTACACGTAAAGAAAAAATATAGTTGAGGTAACCATATTGAAAGAGAAAGATATTATTGTTGAAATATATGGTTACAGTGTAACAATGCTAATTCTGAAATATAATATGAACGGCAACCATACTATTGTTTTCTCATGTCCAATGATACTATTGTGGTCTCCAACCTTGCTATTTTCAAATTATGGCTGGCTCACAACTACACTAGGAATCGCCCTGAAGTAATGCCGACCAGTTCCTTGGTAAATATATTTCCCATAAGGGACAAGAGAGGAGAGTGTTTTTTTGCCATGTTAATACCACAGAAGGTGACAACCTATGTAAATAGAAAAAAATTATACCTTCCAACCAACACAAAAACTATTACAGTCCCCTATAGTTTGTTTATTTCATGCACAAACTTTGCTTACCATTTAATAAATCAGAAACAGTGTGTTTAGCATCAATAGATTATGATCAAATGTTCATTATACATTGGCTGTAGTTTTAGTTTTTTTTTTATCAAAAATAATGTAACCATATTTCAATTTCACGAACAGTAACAAAACCAAGGTCAAAGCTTAGCAAAAAATATGTTTATAGTAAGCAAAAGTTCGTGTACTGCGTTTTAAATGAAAATAACTTATTTGCCACAACTTTACATATTGTTATAGAGAACATTATGTTATTATCGCAATCAGACTTTAAACTGTGTTTTCTCTACGTGTATTACAGTTCTAAATAACCAGATGTGGGAAGAAAATTAAACAATTCCACAATTACAATATTTATTTAAGGTTTCTAGTGTAACTATTATATTTTCTTGTTGCCTGTATTAAAACAAAATATTAACACAATTTATATAATTACTTATGCTTGTTCTCTAGTTTATTTCATGTGACTTAGATTTGTTAAGTAAAACAGAACAACAAAACTAAAACTCCAGCTGTTTATCATTATAAACTTATGCATTAATTTAAATTTATAGTCGATGTTATAAATTTATTTTATTATTTATTTGATCCCAAATCCAAGTATTAAATGATTGCGCGTAATTATAATACTAATTAATTTTTATTATTCGAATTTTTTCTTATATAGTTACTTTTTTATTAAGTTTATCAGGCTCAAGTTCTTTCTGTATTATTTTTGTAATTGATATTATTTAAATAAGACAAAGAAGACATCAAAGACATTTAGCAGGGTGTACAACTAGTTGTTTCGAAGCTGCCACAATTTCTCGTCAGCACCCGTCCTTGAACTCTGGGGCTCATGTTTCTAAAGCGACAATCATGCCACTCAGCCATCCAAGTTGTTGCATATTTTTAATTATATCAAACACACCATTTTCTTTAATTTTTATTTTTATATTTATCACAGCATTTTTACCGGGTAAGAGTTAATATAAAAAAACTAAATAAATCAAAAATATTGTGTTTAATATAATTAAAAATTTGGACAGAAAATATACAACAATTTGGGTGGCTGAGCGGTATTATTTAGAACTTAGACTCATATAGTTTATGCACGTTTTGGCAGTAACGCTGCTTTTAAAACTGCAAACCTTGGTGAAAGACATACGAAGTTCATTTTAATATTTTTCGGACTCTTCGATAATGACTATTTTATTATGTCGTTGCGGAACTTTTTTCCTCATGTTGAAATCTGGCGAAATATCGATGGAGCAATTAAAATTGTAACGGCCAATTCTACATACATATATATGTATGTATGTACATAACAAATACTGAAATGAAATAAGAATGAACGGCATGTTTCACAAGAATGTTTCGGATAGTTGCAGAGGGCGAAACAAAGTCCATTTGAATCATCAGTATTCTGAGATGACAAATATCATTAAAGAAAGACAATAAAGATATGTACTTTGTATTATTTTGGGTCGAAATATACTTTTTCCTTTCTTTTTGGGCCTTCTGTATTCCATCGACATTTCGTTGAGGCACTCAACTAGTCGCTATACTCGAAAAAAAAACTTAAAATAATACTTGCCAATTCCACTATACTTTTTTTCATTTCAACCAGCTTAATGAAAAATAGAAATGTTCAAGAAAACCTTTAATACAGAAAATAATTTAATCACATTGCAACAATTTAATCACTGTGTTTAGTTTCTTTTAGTAACATTCAACCTTTTCACTAAAGAGATTTCTTTAAAGATGGCATAACGGAAGAAATTTTGGCAAATGCAAAAACATGCGGCAACACTGCTGCATTTACAACTATAGTAGTAATACAAATGTGTGTTAAATAAAAAAGAAAATATTCTGATAGCAATTCGTTGTTAAGTAGACGTACAACTTTTGTTCTGACTACTGGCATGGAATAGTAGGCCAGGAAGGTATTTCATCAAGGCTTTGTATATGGTTGAATTGGAAATTTTTTGAGAAAGTATCTCTTACTGAATAATATGTGAAATATATGTATAGCGTAAGTTTTTTAAACTTACGCTAAATATACTAAAATATACTAAAATAGTCATATCTCAAAAAAGACTGTTTTGCTATTCAAACCAATTTCTACTTTAACAATATTGTAATAGCAAGTAACTATACTCAACAGCAACAGTGTATAGTTGTAACCAACTGTCTTACTCATTTATTTAATCAGCTTGGTTTTTTCTCATGCGAATATTTATGCTCCTCTGTAAACCACGAAAAGAAAAATAGTATTTACATAAAGTGTTAACGAGTACCTCATTTTGAAATCTTTTTTCAAAGTATAGCCGCGTGATATGGGTCGAGTGAATGAGAGAGATCATGTGTCCAAGATGATATTACTATTCTGCAAGAGAACACTTTTCTACATTCTTTTAATTACATATATTTTAATTATAAGGATTTTATTACACTTAGCGCAAATCTGCCTTCAGTTTCTCCCAATTACATAGAAAATATTTTATGGTAAAATTTTGACCCATAATTAGTGGGCATATTTTGCTATAGCTCAACAACAGCTTCTTTGATTTATGTAATTTAAGCAGTTAGAATTGTAAAAACAGACTTTCTTTTTTTGTAGTAACTTTCTCGAATTATTATTATGAAGGATGCAGTAAGGAACATGAAAGATATAGCATGTTCGGCTTTTGTGAATTTATGTCACAGTTTTCTTGGTAATAAGGATCTGAAAACTAACAGGAAATCATACAAGAGCTGTTCTCTGCCTATGAAGTTTTGAAACATAATATGTCATGCTATAAATAGAAAGTTGTACCAATGGTAAATTATCGGAAGAGACACTCAAATTAAAAAAATTGGAGTGATGATGAAAAATTTCATACAGTTAAAAATTTCATACAGGTATAAATATTTTGGAGCAAAAAATAAATAAATTTTTTAAGTGGAAACTATTTTTTCACCTGTGATTTCTGAATAGCTCCGAACAAATAATAACTATTGCTGTTATTATCACAAGATCATATTTCAAAAACTTGAAAAATAACTATTTCCTTTATATCCTTACCTGAGAGAGGTGATTTTGCAATATTACCTATAAGTGTATGCAGATGTTGCCGCCTTAAGGTGGGATCATACGATTGCTGCAATGCACCAATTTTTGTTATATTTTGTATGCCAATTGTGTGATAGCACAATTTATTGGCTCATGCGGCAACAAAAGCGAATATTGTTCCTATTTATCCCAATCAAATACAACCCTGATGCGACAACCCTTTGAACACTTGACATACAACTATTCACCAATCAAAATTCTAAAAATGCACCAATATTTTTGTGTTCTCATGCGGCAACCAAAGAAGACGATACGCGCCAATAATATGCATATGTATACATGTATTTAGTTCCAAAACTGTTTAAACGCGTCTTCCAAACATAATTTTTGTTTTTCAGTAAGTAAAATTGCATTGTTGTTACTGTTATAACAATTGTAAAATTCTTGCAGTTTGAAGACCTGACAAAGTCTGGTCAGGGGACAGAAAACGGCCAGCGCGCACAACATTATAATAATAGTCGAAGCAATTTTCTTTCTTTTTTAAGGAACAAACTTTTTTTAACTTCTTTTTTATTTTTGCAAAACAAAGTTTGTCATCAGCTACAACAGGTGTTTCTCAGAGTTGCCGTGTAAAATAACAATCGTGTGCCTATAATGCGGCAATTATTGGTACTAAATTGTTTTGCACCAATTTGCGACGATAAAACTTTAGCACAATGTGACAATCATGTGATTGCAGAGAATTTGATTGGGATACATTTTATATTGTGCTCCAATTCAGCCCAATAAAAATTGTGTAAAATTGGTGCATTGCGGCAATCGTGTGAACCCACCTTTACACCGTTTGAGAGAGAGAGAGAGAGAGAGAGAGAGAGAGAGAGAATATATTAAATATGAAAATTTATTGAGTTATGAAACGTTAATTGAGCTATAGTCGTATACTTGGCTAGCTCTTTAAGTTAGAGGCCGAAATTTGCCAGATGTTTTTGTTCAAAGAACATTTTGCCTACTGGTCGATGTGTTTATGGTTTGAAGAGTGTTATAAGAGGGAAATGAAAATTCCATGAAAGCTATATTGAGAGCTGTATTAAAAACTAAAAAGTAATATATGTAATGAAAAACAGTTATGTTATTTTTGTTATGTTGAATAAATTTTGTGGTAAATGAAAAGTTAATTTTCATTTAAAAGGCATTTTTGGCTTTCTTGTAAAATATTTAAAACGTTAGGTAGAGCTTTTTGCATTTCCTTTGATTTTTAGTCTTGTTGCCGCTAACCATAAATAACTTATGCACTAACTTAAGGGTTAACAGAATGATTAAGTAGAAAATTCATCAAAAGAAAAGCCAGCGATGCAGTTAGTTTTGTTAACTCACTTAACCAATATTAGACTCTCTAGCCAAGGAATGAATATCTGGTGGTGGTTATGCAAAGACCTGCAATATCTACAATAATGCCCATATATAATTAATTTAATAAAACTTGTTATAGGAGTTTTAAAGAACTAATATAATATTTCTTAGTATCGGATATGTGTGAAAATCGTGAGAACATGGCTCTCTCAATAAGATGCAGAATCATCGAAGATATTTTCGACATAATTTTACATATTGAAATTTATAAATTTGTGAAAAACAATACTGATTTTTTCGTGACTAGAACTAAAAAGATCACTTTTTCATCCCTGGACAAAAGATGCAAGAATTCCTTGTTACTAGATGTTAGTTTACTATGACGTAAGAGTTGTTGATCATCTTCAGATCTGATTTGAACTAAAAATAGATTATATTGATGAGAAATACAAAAACTAACATCAGTCAGACTCACAATATTATTGTGTATAACCAAATTAATTTGTAAAATATACTGCAAAAAAAATATTACTGAGTTAATTACAACTTGCATTTAACTTTTAGTATTATGGAAAAGCAAACCTTATTACAATAAATGTCATATGAAACAATTTAATACGCTTTCGCCAACTTTTTTGTACTATGAATATGAGGAAAGAACGAATTCTGTATGTTATCATGACAATGAAAATTATTTGGTAAAATATGAAAATAATATGGACAGTTTTTGTTAAGAGTTCTTATTACTATTTCTTTTTTTGTAGTCGCTTGCATAAGGTGGGGGCTAGTAATTGGTAAACGAGCGTGTTTGTAAAAAAATGTGGTTTGTGTTGTTGTTGTTATCGTGACACATCATTTCAGTGTTTTCAATTAGTATCAATTTTGTAAATTTGAAGAGGTAGTCTGAATTGTTGTAATCTGGACACAGTGAAAGAGTTTTTATTAATAATTCTAATAATTTCTCTTTTTATTATGATTTTTGCATTATTCCAATGTAATTTCATAGCTATCATGAATCAATTTCTTTCAAGATATTTCCTTGTATAATTGAATTTCAAGAAAAATATCATATCTTTATTTAAATCAATGAAAGTTAACATTAGAGGATTTATATTTTTCAATTCTCATTTTGTTTTTGAGCCACATTATATCTAAAGTCTAATATTTTACCATTTGCAAAGGATTTCAGCCTTACTGGCGAGAAGCATGAGCAAATGTTGTCACACATTTTGTTGTTTGTCTACTTTTTTGGCATGGAGTATATCTATGTTTTTAAGGTTATTCGTAACTTTAATGAAATATTTTATAAAATTAATGTTCTCTCCAATGAATATCATGAGCAATTTATGAATTTATGATTTGTGTCATTAGAGAAATTGAATATTTCGTTAACTGAAAAAAACCAAAGCGACTACCCCCATGGCTTCTTGACTACAAACAAATAAATCTCTTCCTTAAGTGATTTAATAAAAGGCATACAAATCCATTGATATTCCAAAAATATTTGAAGAACAGGATTAATATATATATATATATATATATATATATATATATATATATATATATATATATATGTATATATATATATATATATATATATATATATATATATATATATATATATATATATATATATATATTAATCCTGTTCTTCAAATATTTTTGGAATATCAATGGATTTGTATGCCTTTTATTAAATCACTTAAGGAAGAGATTTATTTGTTTGTAGTCAAGAAGCCATGGGGGTAGTCGCTTTGGTTTTTTATATATATATATATGTATATATATATATATATATATATATATATATATATATATATATATATATATATATATATATATATATAAACCAAAATAGCAACAACAATAGCAGTAGCAGTAAAACTGCTACAACAAGCAAATTTAATTCAACCAAAAACGGCAGCAATAATTAAGAACTGCAACAACAACAGCAAACGCTAAAACCTTTCAACAATTAGGCCGGTGTCAATTACCAGCCCAAATCATGGGAACCACTGACACTGCGAAATGTTAGGGTGGTGAAAATCGGGCACAGTCAGCAGCTGTATGGGAACAACAGTCGGTTGGGATTCCCACGATCGCAGTAGCAGAGACAGGCTGTCGACAACCTTTAAAAGCCAGAAGCAGCCAAAAAGAAGCAGCAGTTAGATAGCAGTAATCAAGATCATTAGTAATCAAGATCATTAGAAATAAAAGTAAAATAAAAATAAAAATAAAAATAAATTAAATCAAACTACTAAACTAAACAAAAGTGTGTTTTCTTTTCCTTCTCAAAAAAAGATATCCTGCGATTCCTACGGGACCCTCCAGGGCCAAATAATAAAAAACTATAAAAAGAACCTCAACAGTTACCGTTATTTAACTTAATCTTATTCTCACAATCGATTGCTATATACCAAGCTACTAGGATTATCCAATCAAAACAATTGAAACATGCTCTCTGTTCAGTTTCTCTATCAGCCTTAAATGCTTTAATATAAGAAGCACTTTAATCGACAAGAAAAACAACTTGATCAGGAACCATCATAACTTAAGGAGAACAAGTTCACAAATTTAATTGCAAAATCTTAACTCAAAAATCTTATGGAGCAATTTAAAAAATACTTTATAGACAAAAACAAACACTTTTTGCAACCATTTCAATCGTATCAAACTATAAAGATTAAAAATACAATATCAATCTCTATATCAAAATGGACATATAAACAATATAAACAGATAAGATATAGTAAAATGTTTAAGAGCCTGACCTGTAAACACCAAATACACACATGGTATTATACTCAACATTACCAATATACCGAAATTTAACTGCAATATACACCGTCCAAAAACTGTCGAACACTTTTTATTCAATTATCCCGATTAAGCTGTCCTCGGGCAAAAGGTATTCGATAGGAAAAATACACTTTCACCAATCTCTTATCAAACAATAGTCAATATTAAGCTAATTATCGAATTCGTTAGAGAAGGAAATGCATATTTATAAGGTGATCTAAATAACTATACATCACTAAGATTGTCCCAATCGAGCTTATGGTATGCGTTGCTATAGCTCTATATTTCGTCAATTAGCTTAGAATTTTAATATTATTTTAATTGTATGAATTAATAACTATTTTGTTAACTTAATGACAAAAATGTGTATGCTAGTGTTTAACAAAATTATCTTTGATAATAGTTCAACGAAGCTGATTTTATTGGTTCAATGAATTCCGACGTTGGTTGAAAGCTAAGGGAGCTTATCATTAAATTAGTGTCGCAGCTTATGAAATTTATAAATAGAAGTCTTTCAGCCAAAGGTTATGGATACTAAATAAACAAATGAATGTCATTCCAGGTCCAAAGTGTTTTTGGTATAACATTGGTTATTTCTTTTAATTTGTTTTTTACATTACTGTTTTTTGTTTAATCAAACATGCATAAATATCACTAAATATTTCCTCTCCCTTTTCCAGCCAATGCAATAAATTACATTTTTTTTCGTGTATTATTATAGTATCGCAAAGTTCATTAAGCACTTATCTGGCAGGTCTATACTTCATCGAAGTATGTTTGCTTTATTTAATTTTAACTTTTGACTATATTTGTTTGTCCTGTTCAGATAATTTTATGTGTCGTGTAGTTGTTAGTGTCATATAAAGTAAAAAAACTCTACAGGGCTCATACTAAATTACTGCTGGGCATCAAGTCAATTTCCCCAAAGTCGTTTATCAATTATTAGCAAACAATAGAAATGCTTTTTGCTAGATACTGTGAATAGACAATTGTATGGACGAACGCTTAATAAACAACAAAGGATATCAAATGAATTTTAAGTGTTATTTTTAAAAGTTTTTTTTTCTATACTTAGTTGTTGCTGTCAGCTTATAATCATCAAACAACTAAGAAAAAATATATTGAAATAAAAAGCCAAAACTGCTTCAAATGGCGTATTTGATAGACATCAATTGATGGCTTAAATAACTGATTTGTAAATTCTAATAAAAATTTAAGTTCAATGGATACAATATAACTATTGGGTAGTATATAAATAAGAAACATCAGAGTTTTTTTCAATATTAAGAAAGAGGGCGAACTAATGTAAAACCATAAGGAATGATGTCGAAAACTTAACTTGAACCTGATTAAAGGTTAAATTATTCCTGACTTTGCCATAAGGCCATACCATAACCATAGCCATTACCATAATTTTTTTGTCTGGCAACAATTAGTGCCGCCATAGCCGTAAACAGCTGTTTATGTTTTAGTTTTATAATTTCAATAGTGCAGTAGTAGTAACACAACAAATGTATGTATATATTTTGCAATCAGCTGTTTATGGTTATGGCAGAAAACCAAAATTCAATTGGTATCTATGGTTATGGTTATGGCTATGGCATTATGTTAAGTCAGCACTGTTCATTTACAATGCTGCCCATAAAATTGGTTCGACCAGCTGTTTTATATGGTTATGGTTAAGTCGAGACTAATTTAACCTTAAGAGCTTAAGAATATTCGTTAAAAAGTTGCAATACAGTGCTAACTTGGTGCTTTTTTCAATTTTTCGCTAGTCTTTTATGTGAGTTTGCTAAGTATTAAAATTTTATGTGTTTAATAAACATATATCTTATCGAATTTTACCAATCATGAAACCTTAGTTTTATAGCCCAGTAAGTTATTCATGCTTCCGTCTTAAATTATGCTAGATAAATAAGAATAAAACCGATTTCAAAAACATTTACAGTGTTGTTCAGAAAAAATATTTAATATTGGTATCATCTGGATATTAGTAAATTTGAGATTTGCGCTTAATAAATAGTTATTAGCAATTCTTATTCAAAAACCCCTTTTTAACTAATTAGTAATTTAAGAACTTTTTTCATTTAAGACTGGCAACAATATTTCATTTATTTGCCAAATGAATTCTAATGGTGGAACGTGAGCGAATAATATTTATCATTAATCGCAACTCGTCAATTGCTTTATTTAAAAATAATATGAAATGCTTAAAATATTTCGCTTAAAATATTTTGCATTTGTCTTTCAATAAAAGAAAATACTTTTTTTATTCAAGATAAGCATCATACATATGTATATGTATGTACATGTACTTACATCCTCAAAGAAACAACCAAGAGAAGAAAAGAACTCGGTTATTCTTTTATGTTTTTGTAGGCATCACTAATATTTTTATTTCAATATATACAAATATATCGTCACCTGAAATGTTGTTGTACATTGCCGCTACAACAACAAATACTAAAAACAACAACAAGTCAAAAACTACCAGGTGTCCCCATGCAACGAAAAGTTGCAATTAGCTATAACTCTCGAACCGTAAAAGATAGAAAGCTGAAATTTACATAGTGTATGTATTTATAGATGCTTTACAACAACAAATGCTAAAGACAACAACAAGTTGAAAACTACCAGGTGTCCCCATACAACCTAAAGTAACAATTAGCCGTAGCTGCTAAGCTGTAAAAGACAAAGAGCAGAAATTCGCACAATATATGTATTTACATATGCCCTACAACAACAAATGCTAAAAACAACAATATGTCAAAAACTACCAGGTGTCCCTATACAACGTAGAGTAAAAATTAGCCGTAACTCCCAAACTGTAAGAGACAGAGAGATGAAATGTGAACAATATATGTACTCGCATGTGGCCTACAATAACAAATGCTAAAAACAACAACAAAGTCGAAAATTACCAGGTGTCCCTATACAACGTAAAGTAACAACTAGCCGTTACACTCGACCCGTGAGAGACAGAGGGATGAAATTTGGACAATATGTGTCCGAAATGCTCCAAAACAACACTTGCTAAAAACAACAACTGTAAAACTACCAGGTGTCCCTTTACAACGTAGAGTAATAGCAATAATTCTCGAAACGTAAGAGATAGAGAGTCGAAATTCGCACAGTGTATGTATTCCCAGATGCCTTACAACAACAAATTACAACAACAACAACAAGTGGAAAATTACTAGGTGTCCTCATACAACATAAAGTAGCTTTAAAAACAGAGAGATGAAATTTATAAAATATACAAATGTATTCACATACGCCATTCCATACATACATTACATATACATACGTACGGAACCCTAAGAGTGCGAGCCAGCCTCGTACTTGACTTAATTTTTACGAATGCTGGGTTAATCTTCAAACGGAATGTTATCATAAAATAAGTGGCAATCTGCAGGTATTAATATTTTCTGATCTTTCATAAAGTCGTTAAGACATTAGGACTGAAAAAATTTAGGAGAACATGTATTTTGATTTGCTCTACCATAATCAGTAAAAACCCCAATTTTGTTTTCTTTTTGTTGTTACGCCCTTTTGAATTACACAATTTCTTGAATATTTCCAGAAATTCTTGTACAAATATTTTCAAATGTGACAAAAAATGAACAATCAAAACGGATGTATCATTTTACTTTAGAGTTAAAGTAGGGGGTATACATATTTTAAAATTTCAGCATTTAATACACCGTTGTAGCCAAAAAAAAGCAATTTTCGTTATTATTGAATATTAAAACTATAGCGCAGTTCATTATTTGGTGCAAATGTCTTGCGTAAGTGCGAATGCGAGAAATCGTTGCTTTTTCTTTGCAACCCAACAACAAAATATACAAGGTTGCACTCGCAATATTTTTGCATTTACGCACCGCTAATTACGTGTTGCTTTTTTCGCATGAGTATTGCGTTTGCAACACTGACTCTCGAACAGCTGACATTTTAAAACAAAGCAAACAAATAATAGTAGAGATGAAGCCAGCAGCAATTACCAAAAAAATAATAGGTGAAAAATTAAAAATTGTGTATTAATTTATCAGCTGTTATTTGGAGTGCAATAAAATTTGCAAATATTTTAAAAAGGGTGCTCAATATCAGTTGCAATATAATCGCAAATGCAAATAGTCGCAACCAAAAACGCACCAAACGCTGAGTAGCGCTTATATTAATTTTTTCTGAATTACACTGTTAGAGTTTAAAATAAATAAAGTACAATAGCAACAACGAGCATCGAAGTTTCTATTTGTGTCTAATTAAGAATTTCTTGAGGCTAATATGGTAAATAAGTTTGGATTTAAATATAGCAACTGATGTCAACAACGAGCTTAGTCAAAACAAGTATTTTAGTAAAGTGTTGCAAATAACAGTGGTAAATGGTAAGTAAAGCTTTGAACTGCTAAGTGATGTAAATGTCAAAGATGTTTGTTTCATTATTATTTGCAATCAAAAAATCCGCAAATTGTTTGTAATAAAGACCAAAAGCATAACAATATTATGTATGCAAATATTATTTTTGCAAGTGTAAATTATACTTATTTTTTTGCCTTTATTGTAACTTAATTTCTAGTTTGTCTTGTCGAGCCTTAGGGCCATTTTTTTTTTGCATAATTTCCATACTCATTGATCATCTACTTCCATAAAATTGATTTCTTTATTTTTTTCACACAGAAGAGATATAGAAAAATAACTTAGATATTGAAAACCAAGTGGTTAGTAATTTATTTTCTAAAAAGAAAGTCATCTCAGGCTAAAATAATCAGAAACAAAAAGTTTACTTTATAAGCAGCTTTAATTTAAGCCTATTATATATTGATGTATGTATATTCATGTGTTTTCTTGAAATGACTTATAGTAGTGAAAAATCCTTTTATGTGATGTTCAATTCATTGTACTGAGCATTATAAATTTTAAGCATTATAAATTTTAATTTTAATGAGCTGCATCATTGCTCACATTTCAACAATTTGTTTTGTTACATGCGATACTGTTCTGAAAACATTTTGTGAGGTGCTCTAGTTTTATATTGAAAGTCTACACCTGAAAAAATTAAGAAACTCATTTTATTCTCTGTCAACGTCTACAACATGTTTTATACCAAAAGTTAATTAAAGTATGAACTTAATTATTTATTTGCTTTAAGAGCCAATTCAAATGTATTAATTTAGGTCCAAAAATCAACCTTTTTAAAAAAATATTTGCTGTTTTTTTCAGCTGTATACACAGAGAAAAAAGCACCTAATAAAAAAGAACAGAATCAATAAGATATCTCTATGGTTTTTTTTCAAGAAGGATTCCTTATTATTTTAAATGGGAAAACCTTATTGAAAAAACAACAATTAATGAAATTAAAAAGATGATTTACGTGTATTTATATAGGAAACTAATAAAACCAATATGGAAAAATTAATAGGATAACCTAATAAAATCAATAAGAAATCCTTATTGTATACAATTTACAAGAAAACCTAATAGAATCAATAAGTTCTTCTCTATAGAAATTTTGTTTTGGTACCATGCAAATCGGAAACTGAGTAAAAACAAACGTGAGTAACAAGTTTTCTTCTTGGTTTTATGTGTTTTTCTTGTTGAGACAATTAATAAGATTTGCAACATGGAAATAATAAGAAATACCTATAGAAAAATCTTCTTTTCTCTCTGCTGGGATACCCCTCAGCCTAAAAACGTTTCAAAGAGAAAATCTTATTGAATCTATTAAGAAGTTTTCGTTCTGTGTATATGCCGACAACATTTCATTAGTCAGTAGATTTTTAAGAATTTTTCAAGTCTACTAATGAGTTGATTAGCACCAACTTTCATACTAATTTTAGTTGTCTTTGAAATACTGCACCTGTAGATTTTTCATTCAGAATTTTCTGCACATTAGTGCTTATTTGTAATTGGTAGAAATAAAAGTTTTGAAAAACGTTTTACTAATGCAACGTATGAAGACCAACATCGTGGGGGACTAGAGCTATACCTACGTGTATAGCCCTAATCTGTAATATTTGTTTATTAAATATGGTTAATATTGTGTAAAAAACAAATATTGATAAATCTTACCTAAGTGTAGGTGTCTGGATAGTAATTATTTCTTGTTGGGATTAAGAGCGACTGTATATTAGATGTTTTTTTAATAAGTCAGTCATAATTTCTTATTTTAATACATATATTTGGGTCTGTTCTAGAATCCGAATTCACTCTAAAGAGGATTACTTTAGAATTTTTGATGTTCTGCAATCCGAATCCGCATGTTTTTATTCGTTTTCAATTAGAGTATTATAGGGTGAGTGAAAGTAAATAGAATCGGCTTTTATTCATGCAAGTGATAACTTTTTTAATAAAAACAAAATTTTCTCTTTTAATTTGAAGTGTTTTTATTAAGTATAATAAAAAAATTTTAATTTACACACAATTATTAGTAAAAAAAAAACATTTTCTTTAATTTCTTCCAAAAATGTTGTATATTTTGTCAAATGGCACTTGTGCAAAACAAAAATACAAAAATTTTGCTTATGATCGAAAACACGAAGTTGCCCTACCTAAAGTTAAAGTTATTAAAGTGTGATATGTCAATGTTTTTTGGGCTAATGCTTAATGCAATCAGAATTTATTGAACAAGAAGAATTGACATTTTAATGGAAATTATAATAAATTTCCTATATTTAGTTTAATTTAAGCAATATTTATATCAATATGATTGTATTTAGTGGTCAAATTCCATTGTAATAGTCCGGAAATACGTTCTTTTTACATCATATGGTTGTCATAGATCGTAGTTCATGTGCTCATAGCCGGCAAACTGCCGCGCCGGTAATTTCACAACCTTACTTACACCCGTCGCGGTCAAGAGCGACTGATTGCTGCTTGCGGTAGAGCTGCTTTCTCAGAATAATCTATTAATGTTTTACTTTTTTTTTTTGGCGTATTTTAACTTAATTTTGAAATTTATCTGCGTGATTGTAAAAACATTGTTTAGACGGTCGTCAACCGTCGGTTTTTGGTTTGCCACCGGCGACTGTTTGTATGTTAAGCTATCTTTTATCATCGGCTTCGTCCTCTGATAGTTCTTTTCAAAACATAAAAACCTGTTGTTTATGTATTTGACATTTAGAATTTTTTTTCGAATAGAAACTTCGAATATCTAAAAACATGCTGAATTGAGAACACCAATTTATGAATTATTCGGATTAAAAAAATTTTGCTAAATCAATCCGAATCGGATTCTAAAACAGACCCGATTATGAAGAATAGTTTTGAAAACGCAATAATAAAATTTAAATCGTTATTTGATAGAAAAACGTAAGAAAAATAAGTACTCGAAAACAATTTGATTCGCATTACCGGTACATCATCCTTTAGATTTTATGTTTGATGCGCTTATTTCTTTTCTTTAAATCAATTTCGTGTGCAAATTGAATATAAATAATGTTGAAAAAAATATAAAAACTTGTTTTACGGCATTTAAAATCTCGTCGGTGGCATCGGACTGTGCAGAATCCGAGAATGGCGTGCGATATCATTTCAGCAGGAATGTGGCATATATTACAGATTTGCTTAAAAAAAGGATGAACTAAGGGCTGTGGCAGTTAGTGGAATGGTGGAAGTCATTCGGCTAGCTATATATTGGCAAAAAGTATATTTTAGACAAGTCAAACTTTCGCCAAAAAGAAGATTACAAATTATAAAAATATTACACACCACTCAAGAATTTGTTTTAGATTAGGTCTTTCTGAGTAAGTGAGTAATTTGAAGAGATCACTCTCAATAAAAACTTTCATAAAAAAGTACACGAAAGGAAAGTAAAATTTATCAGGCATCTTGCTGAAGAAATTGTAGTGCTATAAAATCTACATTTTATCCATGAATCTATTCACATACTAAATAACATATTTATAAAAAATATTTTATGTTTACTATATAGACAAACTTAAAAAAAAAACCAAAGACCAAAGTTATTGCATATAGAACTTGACGCTTGCCATAACATAATTCTGTCAATTAAATTTTACACAATATTTGTCAAAATAGCGTAAACTAAGCTTAAAAAAATATGTTTGCAAATAAACTATTTAATATATTTTTTTCATCAGCAGAACCTAGGCTAAGTCTGCATAGAACTATAAAAAATTGTTTATAGTAAGAATTTATTATTTCTCTTCACTGTCGGCTTAGTCGAATTTAATTCGCCGCTGGTTGAAATCTTGCTTAGTCGGCGCCGTCAGATGAGCACATTGGCTTCGATGCCTGAAGGAACGATGAACGCACTTAATACTTACTGAAAGCTAAATGATCCTATTAAATGTATAGCGATTAACTATAATTACATAGAAAGTACACTATATTTACAGATTTCAATAAAGAGGCTGCTTGAGAGCACAGCTGTTAGATTATTGTTGAAAAAGTCTGAAAAAAAAAATTATTGTTTGATTTAACAACTTGTTTCCTGAACATCATTAAGAATAGAAAGTTCTTATTTAGAAAATATATTATAAATGGTATACGCATATGCTTCGAAAGAATAAAGTTTGTAAGTCTATTTCTTTAAGGTCCAAATTCACAAAAATAAGATAGCTGGGCCATAAAGCTTCCTCGAGTACTGAGATATGTGATCATATTTCCTCAAATCAAAAACATACCATAGAGTTACACTGAGATGTGTTATTCCTTATGAAAAGATTAATTACTCTAAGTAAGCTGTGCTAATTAAAATTTGAACTCATGTTCAATATGTGTTTCTGCGCTATATCTTTAGAATATCGGTATTGTTATTTTCCCAATATGTATGCATTAATTTAATTCAATGTCTGGGCAAGCCATCCATATTTTTTAATGAAAAAAGAGCAATTTGCTCTTTCTCTCCAACATTTAGTACTATTTTAAATTTTTAATGCAGGCTAAATGTTTTATTTGTTAAGCTTCAAAGGCCGAATAAAAATATCATTCTTTAGTAACTTTTATTTAAATATTTCAAGCGCGCCATTAAGTGCTTTTTCGCCAAACTGCATTAAAATTTAATGATGTGATTCCTCTAAAAAACGCCATGGCAGGACCGTCTTTGTTATGTTTATATGTAAATATTTTTTTCAAATGTTTTTTCTTTCAGCTTTTATTCCTGTGAACAATTTGGCACAAAGCCAAATAAATGAAACCTCCGTTTGTGTATGAATTTTGTTTAAAATGACTAACAACGACGAGTACAACAGTTTGTAAAGTTTAAGCATCTGTATGATTAGGCCAATTGTCGTAATATAAATTAACTTTGAGTTGCTGGTAAAATTTGTACACATGTATTACATAAATTCTGTATTTTCCAACGCAAATTGTTTATATATACATACAAACGGTTTTAGATTGTTGTTTATGGATTGCATTTTATATGTTTACATACCAATTTCATATTTATTTATTTTTTTTTTTTTTTAGGTCTCTTGGGTGCGACATCGTGACATTCATTTGCTTACAGTTGGTCGGTATACGTACACGTCGGACCAGAGATTTGAGGCAATGCATTCACCGCATGCCGAAGACTGGACGCTTCGTATACGATATGCCCAGCGCAAAGATTCAGGAATTTATGAATGTCAAATATCAACAACACCACCCATCGGCCACTCGGTTTATTTGAATATAGTGGGTGAGTGATCATTTGAGTCTATTTTTAAATATATTTAATTGCAGAAAAGAAAGTTTCAAGTATTGCAAATAAATATAAATAATAAAATCTTGTTGTTACTAAATAAGAATTAGATGAATGTTCATGCAACAGCTAAAATTCGATTGGCACCAGATTCGGTTGTAATTATGAATTAGTTTTCGTTGTGCAGTTGATATGAATATAAAAAATTAATTTGAAGTTTACTTGTACCAGCACAGTAACTGCGCTTAATTTTACCATTGTCATGTTTAATATTAGATAAGTCATGTGCGGTTTGTATACAACTGTCCTACGACAAAAGTGTATATTTTGGCAGTAAAATTAGGTATTGGCAAATAAATAAATAAAATAAAAAATAAGCGTTTTTTGCATTTAATTTGTCAAGCATTTATTTTCATCTAATCACTACCAGATAATTTATTTTTATTTTATTTTATTTTATTTTAGATTTATTATTTGGCTTTTTTTCGACCCCTTTTTTATATTTTATATATATATATATATATATATATATATATATATATATATATATATATATATATATATATATATATATATATATATATATATATATATATATATATATATATTTTTTTTTTTTGAGCTAAAGCTCTTTTATTAAAATTATTTAATTATTTTTGTCGATATTTCACTCTCCTTCGGATAGCTTCTTCAGGACAATAATAATGAAAAAAAAAATAATGAATATAAATATACAAATATGAACTTAATTATTTATTTGCTTTAAGAGCCAATTGAAATGTATTAACTCAGGTCCAAAAATGAACCTTTTCAAAAAATATTTGTTGTATTTTTCTTAACTACTTATTCCATAATTCCCATGAACAGAATGAGAATCAGAAATGTCCCAGCAAAACTTTAACACGGCAAACATTTCTTTTTTCGTTCTGTAACACTTCTACTTTTCTTTGCAACCTTCTATACAACGAGTCACCATTGGTTACTACGATTAATTAATAATGAATTAATGAAAATAAATATATGAATTACTTTTTTTTTAATTTTTTTTCATTTATTTATTTTTTAAACAAACACAAAACTACTTTAGGCAGGAATTGAACCTACGACCTCGAACACTCTTGGTACAGCACTCTACCAATTCATCCATCGAGGCGCTCAATGTTAATGTTAATGATAATATAATTGTAAGTGTAGAACTGTAAAAACTTGTTATTTTAATATATTTTTTAATACAGGGGTCCATTTGTCACATTCGTGATATAACAATTTCCATCGCTTATGCGGTGTGTTTGTTGTATAGTTTTGCTCTGTATCGCACGATTGATATCGTATGCGGCCACTTGACTAATATCTTAGTATCAAGCTAATTGATAATTTTCAGCTAAAATTATTTTTTGTGTGCAACGAAAAAGTTATAGGACAGCGCTGTGTTTCCAGAGAAATCCATCTCAATTGTAGCCTTAAATGTTTTGTTAACCAGCAAAATATTTCTTAAGATTATTTTAAACAAAAAAAAAAAAAAAAAAACAAATAAAAAAAGTCCCATTAAACTCGTTGCTAGAAAGCAACCAAACCCTGCCCTGTAACTTAACACTACAAATACAAAATTAGGCTTAAAACTACAAATACAAAATTAGGATTTCCGGAAAAATTGGGAAATAAATAGTGGGAGGTCAATCTCAAGAGATATATTAATTGAAAAACTATTTAAAACTATTTAAAAACTATTTGAAAACTACTTTACAGCTTCAAATACGATCTGAAGCTGTATTAAATAGTTTTTCAAATAATTAAAAAGATCAAATAAATATTATAGAGATATATTAATATTATATGATATTACAGGTCTGCAGCCATATCTCATGATTGGATGAAAATAAAAAGCTTGACAAATTACCAGTTAAATAATCACTAATTTTTTGATACCTTATTTCTTTAAAATATATGCTTATTTACGTTCTTCTTACTTTCCTGTTTTTTGCGGTGCTATCCTTTTTACCACATCTGTATATATTTGGCCAGCCTTGAAAATTCCATTCTCGTAACTACCAAGTTAGCATGTCCTAGATACCTTTACCTACGTTTATTCAAAATATGTAGTAGTTCTATTATCTCAAAATAGTGAATGCAAAATAAAAGCTTTTTTATAAAAAGGTTTTATTTTAATAAAAGTGTTTGTTATTGTTAGATTTTATAAATGAGCTTAAGGTCACTCAATTTTCAATAAATATATTTTCTATTTATTGATAAATTTTTTCGATATTTCGATACGCCTTTGTGTATCTTCTTCAGGAAAATGTGTTTTCTATTATTTTATAAATTTTCAAGTTTCAAAACAAATCTTAATGACAAACTAAATGAAAAATAAAAAGGGTTTTACATTCATAAATAGGCTTTACATACATACTTATTATCTATACAATTATATATATCTATACTAATGTTAATAATTATTTTATACATAATAACGTTTTTTAACATAACATTTTTTTTTTTTTTTTTTTTTTTATGAATGTAAAACCCTTTTTATTTTTCATTTAGTTTGTCATTAAGATTTGTTTTGAAATTTGAAAATTTATAAAATAATAGAAAACAGATTTTCCTGAAGAAGATACACAAAGGCGTATCGAAAAAATTTATAAATAAATAGAAAATATATTTATTGAAAATTGAGTGACCTTAAGCTCATTTATAAAATCTAACCAAGCTAAATAAAAAGGTCGAAGAACGAGTATCCAGAGTGTTTGTTATTTTTATCAGCACTAGTATTTTTGAAAAATTAATAGCAACAAATAATTATTATTTTCAGAGAATCATTAATTTACCCGTTTTATTTTATACGTTTTTATTTCGACACGTCACTAAAACAGCTGATTAATTTATGTTATTTATTGATATTTATTTTTTATAGATTTTTTCTTTACTTTACACTATTTTGCAAAGCTTTAATAATTTTTGCAACTATTTCAAATGACATTGAATATACAAAAGTAGAAAAACAATCAAGCTTTAATGTAATATGCAGCATAAACTTCTAGTTGTCAAATTCGTAAAGGAATTCAAGTTAGAAAATGTTGTTGCGAGGAGTATTTTAATTTATTAAGCGCCTTTGTAAATGTTTATTTAACTCTTCGCCATTTCAACTTTTGAGATATTTTGCCTATTAAAGCCTTATGCAACAGTTAGGAATTAGACCGTTAAATATTAAGGATAATATGGAAGCTCAGTAATTTTGTCTAGTACACAGTAATGAGCCGGATGTTGTACTAGAGTTCACGTGTGTGTTTTGTGTAAAAGAAAAATCATTTTTCTTAATTTATGTGTAATTTGGTATATTTTACATGATTGTGCTCGTTTCTGGCGGGACTGGGATGCAAAACCAACATTTAATTTAGGGAAGTCCACAAATTTCTTTCTTATTTTGTCTTGTTCGAATTTTTCACTTTTGCTGCAGTCTCCCAGCGACTTTTGAATGTCTGAGAATGTGAATGGTTGTAAAAGTGACCACAGGGTATTTATCTACACAAGTATGTGTATGTGTTTGTATGTATTTCGGATTTTTGTCAAAATTAGTGGTTTGTTACGGTTCTAGTAACAGGAAACTAAAACAAAATTTTATATAATTTCAAACATATGTTTGTCATTTATTTACAAAAATAATTGCATAAAGTTGAACAATCATGGAATAAAAGAGCAACACAATGTTCTTGCTTCAGCAGACTGAAAACCATGAAAAGTAATATAGCAATAACAACAGCACTAAATGTTACTGTGATTTATTTAGCGTACAAAATCGCTTACGTGAGTCCTGTCAAAAACAACCTTTTGAAAATCTGATGGAACCCAAATAAAAATGGAAACCATATGAAGAGTTTGTATCTGTTACGAAATATGTGAGATAAAAAATTTTTGTTAGAAAAGTGTAGGAACTGACTCGAACCCATAAACTGTAAATTATACTCAAGAGAATCATCAAATTTTGCAAACGAAAAAAAAAACACTTTCTGAAAAAAGTTTGAATAGCTAAAAAATAAAACCAACTAGAAACAGCAAATCAAATCTACACACTGCCATTAGCTGCAACATAAAACCATAAAATACTTATGACTTTCAGTAAAAGTAAAAAAAAGCCAAAAAAGTAGTAAAACATACACGCACCAGAAGCATTTGCTACAAACGTTCATTATCCAAACCAACAGAGTAGTTATAGTTGAACGAAAACATTTTCCTTCCTTTTTTTAGCCATAAGAACATTGGCGTTTGAGTGAAGAAAAACATTTTCTTTTTTGCATGTGCCTGCCTATCTTGTGCCGTTTCGTATTTTCCAGGTCAGATACGACCATCAAAACCATGTACACAACATTTTTCTTTTCAAACAACTGCCATCATCGTGGTCATTTTTACACAAAAACATGTACGTACATCTACATTGTATTTACATTACATTCATCAACATTATTGTTGGTTGGCATTTGTATTTAAGATGATGACCACGTTAAGTCACATGGGGGAGACATTAATTTTTTCAAAACCACAAAAGGTGGGTGGGCGATAACTCTGAGCATTTGTAGAATGAATTTACTTTTTACTAATTAGGTTGCAAGTTAAAGGTTATTTTTTGTAATTTAAAATTAAAGTCCGTTTATGACCACATTTTTGATGCTAAACCACATAAATACATTATTTTTTGTTTAGGAGCCACAAGTTTATCAGTAACGGCAGTATAATTTTGAGTAGGATTGGGTTCAGTAGATGTGTTAGTGATCGTAATATGCAATAACAAGGGCACTATTGTGGAACATCTAAAGAAAGACACACTACACGTGACATAAATAAAGCAATACGGGAAAAATGAATGCTGAGCATTATATAATTCAAACCCGCTGAACTGCTCGTAAGCTGTACTTAATATTACTCTACGAATTCTTCTGAAGGAAGCATCTAAAAGGGTTTCACCTGAAACACAAAATAAAAACCAAAAAAATTAAACCCATACTATACGGACAAATTGTATATACATATATAGCCTATTTACCCCCAATTTTTGACTTGCATTTTAAATGCCATTTCAATTTAAATTTGATTTAAATACAAAATTGAGTCAAACAATTGCTATTTAAATCAAACTTAAGCGGCCTGCCGTGCCCATTTAAAATAGATTTTAGTTTTTCGTACTGCCATATGATTTTGACAGTTTGGTTTTGTTTTGCAAATTAAGAAAATTGCACATGTTTTTGTTTGTTTCATAATTTGATTTTTTATTATTTCCAGAAGGTAATCAACTTCTGTGGCAGTGAAATTGGGAGTCCTTTTATCACTTTTACTACTCATTTTAATAATTTTTACAAAACAATTTATTATTTTCTAAACTTTTCACAATTTCACTTGCTCCCGAATTTGTTTAAACAGCTGTTTTTTATGGAGTTATCGATAATTTTTTGACACTTACATTGTGCTGCCGTACTTTTATTACAATTAACTACCAAAAATAATTTTAGACTGTAAAACAGAAAGCTATTTTAAATCCAATTTAAATTTTAAGGAAAATTTACTAATTTCGTATTTAAATCCCAAGTCAAAAATCGGAGGTTAACATAAGCCGTTAATTATGCCTATTTCTTGAGCTTATAATATTTTTCAATACTACTGGCAGTTTTTGCAATCATATAACTAAAAATTATTAACTAGATATGCTTCTTGCTTCCGCATCAAATAACTCTAGCTAAACAAGTAAAGATTGTGTCAACGCAAGGACTAAATCAAAACAAGTATTTAAATAAACACATACATTATTTATTAAGTTAGTGGATAAAGCTGTGAAGTATTAAGCGATAAATAGAAGAGCTACGTGGTGTATTACCGTTTACAATTAAAGATTCCGCAAATCGTTTTTAAGAACCAGAACATGTAGAAATGAAAAAAGCTCTCATATAAACAGAGAGCAAAGAAATAACAGTCTTCTGAGATGATAGAATATCATCCATAAAAATTACTGCAAAAAGATCATTGCTTTGGTTAATGTTAATTAAGTAGATAAATAGAAAGTAAAATTGCGTGAGCTTTGGTTGCCAAGTAGTTAAAGCGGCTGTGCCAAAATTGTGAAATTTGACACATCTAAAGTTCATACGGTGCTGCTGAAACAGCCGGTTGTCCACCTAGCCATTAAAATTTTACTTTTCTTTACTTAATTGATATTAAATAAGAAGTGACTAACCAGGAATTGAACTTGAGCCTGAAATATAAACTTTAAACTTTAAAACGTAACAGCATTGATACCGACAGTATTCGAGGAATGCAAATCAGAAAGCATTTGCGTTGGGAAAGAACCGACCTTCATAAATCAGTTTGTGGAAAAACTAGTGTTACAAGATTTTGAATAAAGAAGCAATGGAGCCTTTTCAGTAGAAATGTTATCAACTTAAAGTTCTTTATATTGAAATTCCTATAAACTAAATTTAATATATAGCAATTAACAATGCTCTTTTTCAATTATCTTAAAAGCACTTTAAGATAATTTGTTGGCATGGAAACTATTAAAATAATAATTAGACTGAATTGTAATACCATATTCGTTTAAAATTGAGAATTACTAAAAAGGGAATAAAAGTATAATAAACATATATCTATAGCGGAAATCACCCCTGGTTGCACATCTGCAATTTTAGCACATGTAGCACAAGTGTGAGTTTCTTTTTCAAGTTCTTAGCAAAATAATTACAACAGCTGATTTTAGAGTAACGGAAAATATAAACATTTTCTTGAAAAATTATGAGATCTTTTAGTGTTTCAAAGCTTTCGCAGCATCTTTTTAAAATTTTTAAGCTGAATCTATTACATAAAATTTAAATAATTTTATTCAATTTAGATCTGTTGTTTTCGTTTTGATTTTATTATTTTCGCTTAATGAACCTTCAGCTTTCACATCACTAAGAAGTATATTTAGAAACTGAAATACAAAAGAAGACGATTCCTTAAAAAGGTTTCCATTCATAGTACTTTTGTCCTCAAAACCGCTAATAAGACATATTAATAATTTTTGTTTGGCTTGGCCACTCATGGGAATAAATTTTTGACCACTTTGACTTTAACAGAGTGATGTCATCTATCATCCCCTATTGCCTTATCTACGCGATTACTTTTTAAAATGGTCAAAAGTGTACATTTTGTATTTTTTTTATTATTTTATTTACTATTTAACAAAATTGCGAACAAAATTTCTAACTTCTTTTTCGGCTTCAGCCCAAAGTTTTCTTTATAATTCCATTTTTATTACACTTGTCACAGTGTGACATAAAGTATTTGAATTTATATGTTTGGGTGTTAATTATCTTCAACCAATAAATAAGATAACTTAAGTTGAATAAAAAGCGATACTTGTATATAAACAAAACTGGGTTTTACGTGTCATCATGACCCGCCTAGTTGTGTTAATTTTGTGATAAATAGCTGTATGTTTGAGGCTGATAACACGGATGACTTCCTGCACTGTTTTGATTTTTAGATATCGATGTGTGTCCTCATCTTTGATGTGCCATTCAGCGTTGACTATAGTTTGCATTTTTTTTAGATTGGATACCTTGAATAATTTTTACACTAAGTGTGATTGTAATGCCCCAAATTTCTACGCCTTGCTTGCTGATTGGCGCTATAATGGTGTTGTATATGAAAAGTTTGTTTTTAATGGATAGCTTCTTGTGCTCTCTCCATAGCAGCCAAAATAATTGTCTGAAGCTGTTGTTTAGTCCTCTTTTCTTCCACTTCATTTGATCTTGGTGATGTAAATACTGGACAAGTAGTCGAGTTTAGAGTCAATTATCATGCCAAGGTATTTTGCTTTTGTATCTGATATGATCGGTAAGTCATTTATTTGACGCTGGGCAGATTATTTGCTACCTTTCTGCTTATGTGGATTTGTTCTATAGCTGCTTCCTTGTATTTTCCAACTGCGAAGCCAGTCTAACGTGCTATTGAACAGAAAGCTAAGATAAACATATGGACCTGAGATCCTGCAATTATAAAAGATTCATTTCAAAGGATAGAAGTCCTTAGACTTGAAAATAATTTTATTACTTATTATTATTATTATTATTTTATTTTATTATTATTATTATTATTTCAAAAACAACAGCGTGAGGGCTGCTTCATTACTTTCGAACACTTTTAATTTAATTTAGAACATCGGAGGGTAAAGGTTTTTAAGGCTTTTGCTTGTATGTTAAAAAATTTAACAACAGCATATTAAAAATTTTGTATGGAAATTTCTTTAACTTTGATATTAATATTTTTATTTATAAAGTGAGTTCGGCTTGAGGTCCTTTAGCAAATAATTTTAGACCAAATTTAAATCGATAAATATTGGAGATAATAAAATAATTGCTATATCAATTTAAATTTGTTGTAAAATTATTTACTAAAGGACCTCAATACTTTATCTTTAGTAAATTCCTTTCAACCGTTCAACTTTCCAATATTAGAATGGGTGTTTACTTCTGAGCATCGATGCTAATTTTGATTTATTACCAATTCAGTTGACAACCATCGGCTGTCACAAGTTCTCACTATTTTTCAAAGCTAACAACAATAATATTTATCTATTTGTATCAAGAACACTTAAGAATAGAATTCTTTTAAGTAGCTGTATATCGGAATAATAGTTGTGTGTATATATACATATATCGATATTTTGTTTGCCTCGAACTTGATTTGGAAAACCAAGCATATGGTTCCGTCGCTAAATACTCAGATTGACGAGGTACGATTTTTGATGCATAAGAAACAGATATCTAAGTCAAACGAGAAATGCACTTCTCAAATATAATTTTATAGCTTTTTCTTTCAAATTGGCAATAATGCAATGCGTAACCCCTGTCATTACCTCTGTTTTTTGTGGGAAGTTTGATGAATGAGGCTAAAGGGATCTAAATGAATTAAAATTAGCTGAAGCACAAGCTGGGAGCTAAATGTGAGTATAGGAGCTAAAACCCAAAAAAGTTGCTATATCTAGCTCCCGAAGATCTAAAATAATCTCGTTGGATATAACTGGTATACACACTCTTGCGTATACATAACAATTGTTCTACGTAACTTGTGTACAAGAAACACTCATACGCCAGCGTGTTAGAAAGTTTTTGCAACCAATTGGAAAGATGTTGTTATCGTTAATTAAAATGGATTTCGCCAGTAATTGCATTCTGTAACTGATTTTAGATTAAAACAAAATGTATACCAAATGAAAAAAAGGAATTACTTTACTATGCTCCTTTTGCGGTGTTCTTCTAAAATACATTTTTTTTATGTAAACACCTGCACATACATTCAATACTGGCTAAACAGCCGACTAGGAAACAGGTAAATACATTTTAAATTTTTTGATAAATATAATAAACAATTTTTATTGATTTCAATTTGGAAAGAGCAAAAAACAAACATTTTTTAAGTAAGAAAATACTGATAGATAGACACTTATTTCAATCACATGTCTTTGTTTTTCACATGAAATGAAACAATACAAAAATATTTTCTTTTGTTTCAATAATTATCCGTCAAAGATTACGAAAAAAAGAGTCCAGTGATTTTTAGTGTGCAATATGGACAAGTTGGTTTAAAGCAAAACTCAGGTAAACCTTCAAAACAAAGCACATTTGGCTGAAAATAAAAATTGAAATAAATGAGAGCAACCAGAATGTTTAAGCAATAAAAACTACATTGCTGGGGCATGTTTTTGGGTTTAAAAATATTGTGAACCTCAACATGGATGTGTGTTTATTCAAAAGGATATAATTTAATCAACGAAAATCATAACGGAAGGGAAAATATTTTAGTAGGAATAAAATTAATTCTAAGTGTAATTAAAGTTAAATTTATGCAACAACATTTGAGTGTAGAAAAATTACGAAATTTGATTTCTTAAAATCTTAAATCCTTTAAAATTTTTGCAGGTATTTACAATATTATGAAACAAGCGTATAAAGCAGTTAAAGATTCTGTACACTAAATACATTTTTCTTCAACATAAGTTTCATATTCATTTTAAGAAAACAAATTATTATAGTTAACGGTATTTTATCAAAAACTTCAAAAAAAAAAAAGAAAATAACAAAACATCGAATCTGGTCTAGTAAAAAATTAGCTTCAGTGGCCTGAACATGCTTACTCACTAAAGGATAAAGTTCTCTGGTATTGTGAAAAATAGCCTTACTGGTATAAAAAAGCTGGGGTACTAAAGGATAAAGTTCATTGGTCTGGTTAGAAATTAGCCTCACTGGTATGAACATGTACTAAAGGAGAAAGTTCCAAGTCTATTTATTTACCAAAAGGGTACATATAGATTTGTTTGCTGAGCACATTTTTATAACTTGCCATTTTGTAAATGATTTGAAAATCTGCTTATCTGAATTCATAACTACACGGCTAAGACCTATCTTTTCTTGCAACTAGAGAAATCCAGCTTCAAGTTACAGAAATACGTAAAAAATAAATTACTACTAATTTTTTTTTCGTAAAAGAATTTATCCTTTTTGTACCTTCTACCAACACAGTATACGCTGATAAGATTATTTAATCCATTCGCACTCTAATCAATCCCAAGTGGGGTCAAAAGTTCCATAAGCACGGGTCTTTTTACATCGAGTACACTGTGATTGTTTTAAGTACGGATTGGAATGGATTCATCTGCATTATAAATCTGTAAATATGCATAATTTATTGTGAAAAGCGACATATTGAGTTCATGCCAAAGATACATTAAATCAATTGATTACAATCTCGAGACGAGGTAGTTGGTACGATTTCTACTGATTACATTTTCTCGCTAGAGAATTTTGCATACAAGAGAAATAACGACATAACAATTAATTGATAGACTTATAGAAGAATATTCTACACTCAGAATATTTTATTCTAGAAGCAATCAGTGCATATGTAGCATACATACCAGTGTTGCCAGTTTAGGGGGTTTCCCCTAGATTTGGGGTTTTGTTTTCTTTTAGGGGTGAATTTGTGGTGTTAAATTCTTTCGGGAAAAATTTAGGGAGAAACAATTTATTTTTGGGGTATTTTTAGGGGATTTCTGTGTTTGGTTGAACGGTAAAATGGCAGGAGTTAGAAGATTTTCCAATTGATAAACTTGAACACCGGCATTCATAAAAAATAAAACATTGTTGAAACACATATTACGACAAATATTTCATATAAAATTTTCTCTAAAATGTATTTGAGCAACGTCTTATTTTTTATGAATACCAGTGGAAGACTTTTACGATTTTTAAAGTAAAATTAAATGAGATATTTTATGTTCATCTGGTAGCTTCAAGCACATAATTTTGCTACTGGTAATTTTAAACACTTTTTTTTGTTAAGTTGAATGAATTTTTTCCTTATGGGTCATTTCTTTAAATTTTTTCCGTTTCTTAAGAATAGGAAAAATTTAATTATCTAAGAACCTATTATAAAATTGAAACTCTTTTTACGAAAATGTCAAAAGATCGTAAAGAGCGAAGAAGACTTAGAATTTACTTAATATTTTTGGAGAAACTTAAATTTTTCTAGATACGCAGATAACTATTTCCAGCTGCCTATAAATATGTACTTAGATCTCAAAATATGTGAATACATAGAAATCGAAAATTTATAATAAATATACATACGCCTGTAATCATAACATATGCACTGAAAAATACATATAATCAGTTAAGTTTTACTTCTTTTAAATTGGGGAAAATTTAACAATTTTATGCATTTTACGCATTATCAATGCATTAATATTGGTGATTCACAAACTAAAGCAGAATGATCACCCAAATTTTTTAGGGGGATTTTGTAGAAAAACATTGAATTTTAGGGGGTTTTAACATTTTTCTGGGGCGAAGAAATACATTGACCTGGGAACACTGATACATCATACTCTTTACTTCAATTGATTGCTGTTGAATTTGTTCTGATTGTTGCGATGGCTGAGTGGGTATGGCAGCTGCTTTCAAGTCGAGATGCTGTAATGTTCGAATATCAGCAGAGGCTTTGCAGCACAAAAATTAAATTAGTGAACTAAAAAGACGATAATACAGATAGAAAACTATAAATAAATAAAATGACCACCCAAGAAAAAATAAAAAAATGTTTATAAATTGGTTACGCATTAATTATTTGACAGTTAGAATAAAGGAAAAATCCTTATTTTTACCGATTGTGTTCCGTAGATTTCTTAACATTTAAATCTAAATTCAAATGAAGTAATAAGTTAGTTTAAATGAAAAATAAATAGGACGGTTTTTAAATGAAGTTTCATTTATTTCAAAAAGCGTTTTCAGTTAATTTTACTGACAAAGTTTTCTGAGTGTACTCTTTTTAAGCTATAACAAGATTAATATTCCTTGGTAATCCTCACCTGTTTTGTCTTGAGTACAAATGTGTGTTGTTCGTGCTTAAGTTTTCAAGCACAAATCGTACAAAAAGCAAGTGCAAAAAAACCTACTTTTAGAACGAGCTTTTTTTCTGTGTACGGGCATACAGATTTGTTTCTTGAACATCTGTTTTTAAAAACTGGTTATAACAGCCAGTAACACATTTATTAACATTATTTTGTACTAGTCGGCTTTTTTTCTTGCTTGTCATTAGAAATAAGTGAAATTGGTCTTCGCATTACTCTGATATAGATAAAACGTAAGCCACTTTTACCCAACCAGCCACAGATTCTCATTGAGTTTGGTGACCTTTTGCCTTTATATACGGTGCTTATATTGTCAAGTCACAGTACTTAATATTAAGTTTGTTTGACTGGTCTGCACTACGATTAGACAATAAACAACAAAGAATCTAATTGGGTTAGTGCGCATGTATTTAAAACAGTAACAACCATGTATACAACAGTACTAATAATTGTTTTTGAAGTGAACCTTTCTCAAAACTCCTGGCTGGGGAATTTCGGAGATATCCATTTTTAGGGTTCCGTACTCATCAGAGTGAAATGGAACCCTATTACGGAGACAAGTACGTCCGTCCGTCCGTCACAGCGTCCATTCTCCGAAACGGTAAGAGCTAGAGAGCTGAAAATTTCACAGGATGTTGTTGTATCTTGCCGCTACAAAAAAATACTGAAACAACAACAAGTCGAAAACTACTAGGTGTCCCCATACAACGAAATGTTGCAATTAGCTATAACTCTCGAACCGTAAAAGATAGAAAGCTGAAATTTGCATAGTGTATGTATTTATAGATGCTTTATAACAACAAATGCTAAAGACAACAACAATTTGAAAAATACCAGTTGTCCCCATACAACCTAAAGTATTAATTAGCCGTAGCTGCTAAACTGTAAAATACACAGAGCTGAAATTCACACAATATATGTATTTACATATGTGCTACAACAACAAATGCTAAAAACAACAACAAGTCAAAAACTACCAGGTGTCCCTATAGAACGTAAAGTAAAAACTAGGCATAACTATCAAACTGTAAGAGACAGAGAGATAAAATGTGAACAATATATGTACTCGCATGTGGCCTACAATAACAAATGCTAAAAACAACAACAAGTCAAAAATTACCAGGTGTCCCTATACAACGTAAAGTAACAACTAGCCGTTACTCTCGACCCGTGAGAGACAGAGGGATGAAATTTGCACAATATGTGTATTCACATATGCTCCACAACAACACTTGCTAAAAACAACGACAAATGTAAAACTACCAGGTGTCCCTTTACAACGTAGAGCAATAGCTATAACTCTCGAACCGTAAGAGATAGAGAGTCGAAATTCGCACAGTGTATGTATTCCCAGATGCCTTACAACAAAAAATTACAACAACAACAAGTGGAAAATTACTAGGTGTCCCCATACAACATAAAGTAGCTTTAAAAACAGAGAGATGAAATTTATAAAATATATATATATATATATGTATTCACATACGCCATTCCATACATACATTACACATACATACGTACGGAACCCTAAGTGTGCGAGCCAGCCTCGTACTTGACTTAATTTATTTTATTTATAATCCTTAGCTAATTTAATATATTTATTGTTCTGTTGTTTGCTTAAAGTCTAGTTTATTGAAAGTTCAAAGTCGTTTGCGATTAAGAATATTTACATTTTCTCAAGATGTGTGTGTAAGAAAAAACTTACAGAACTTTACGTTAACAACCTCTTTATGTAGATTTTGGCAATCCGTACAAAGGTAAAAAAAACAAGAAATTTCAACTGAAAATTTTTCTGTTACAGGTATAACATAACTATTAGAGCAGACTTGTTTTCGTCAACAAAAATGAAAATTATTGTTCATACACATATGAACTACGTTTTTTTTTTGCAGAATATTCACAACATAAAGAGATTAATATCTTATTTGTAATATATTTCTCTACATAAATCTACAAAATTATTTTACCATGTAGAGGTAATTGTTGATTTTCAAACCATAATTTCCCTAAGACCTCCATACTGGGCATAAAATGAAAAATTTATGGAATCAAGACAGCGCCAAATTGATATATAGCACCAAATTGATATTTCTAAATGAAATTTTGTCTAGCGTTTTAATCGTTGAAACTATAGAGCCCAACTTTGGTTTGTTTTAAGCATTGTTTTTCCGAACTTTCGGCCCAAGCTTTAATGCTGTTATAAATTAATTTTAGAAAGTGATATGTATTTTTTTCTGCTTCCAAGTAGCTTCTCCGTTCTTTATTTGAAAAATAAACAGCCCTCGATAGAGAAATAAAATGAAATATGATATGTGAGTGCATACATAAAAGCTGATGTCTGTATTAACAGCTGAACAAAACTATCAATAGCTCTAATAAATTCTCACATCACATATTGAAAAATTGACATGTTTGTAGGAACACATTCACTTAAGTACATATTGTGCAAACACATTTATCAATGCTACTCAGGCAAACAGTTCTAAGTCTGCTTAAGTCGTTTTTTTTCTTTTTTTTTTAGTTCACATGGTGAGAATTTTATTTTAAGCACCCAAAAGGCTCTGCTTTACCAGAGTTATTATCTCTATGTCAATATGGAAGAGCCGATATATGAGAATATTAAATATATAACTTTTAAAAACTACATATGCTTTTTAAAGCCAACGGCTTTATCGGTTTAACGGTTATCCACAAATTGTTTCATGCATATGCTTAAAAATATATCTGAATTATGCAGATTTTTCTTCATAAAAATTTGTGCTACTTTTTCGTATCGACACATGTTAATACAATTTAAAACAATACAAAAGAAAAAAACTATGTCTATCAAGATTGCCGCTCGCTGACTAAAATCAAAATTTCACCTATTTGGCTCTTTGCGACCTTTTTAAAGACTTCCAGTTCTGTGAGTTTTTCTGCTCTGTTGTAACCTTTCTCTCTTTTTGTGTGAATCGATGCAAACAAAAGGGTTCTTTTCCAACGTAATACCAATTTTGGTGACATAAGTGCAGAAAAACAAGCGCAAGTTGGTAAATTAAATTGGAAAATACTTGATAAAAAATCATATGAAATTTTATTTAATATAAAATCCCCACTCTAGTTAGATGGATTTTATTGCCATGCGTTCGAAAGGGTATTTTTTTCGATGTATAGGACTTTAAGGTGGCATTACTGTTCCAGATGGCAACCGATTTAACAGCCATCAAGTGATTTATTCTCAGTTTGGTTTGGTTATTCATCATGAATAGACTCACGCCTGAACAACGCTTGCAAATAGTGCAATTTTGGTGCAGTGCCATTATTCCCTATTTTTATAAGCGAATTTTGTTTAGCGATGAAGCGCGCTTCTGGTTGAATGGCTTCACCAACAAACAAAACTGCCGCATTTGGAGTGAAGCTAACCCTCAAGTGCATGTCGAAACACCGTTACATCCCGAAAAACTGACTGTTTGGTGCGCTTTATGGGCTGGTGAAATCATTGGTCCGTACTTCTTCAAAAACGATGATGGCCAGAACGTTACAGTCAATGGTGATCGGTATAGAGCCATGATTACTAACTTTTTCATTCCTGAATTGAATAACCATGATGTCCAGGAGATGTGGTTTCAACAAGACGGCGCAATATCTCACACAGCTCGTGCCACAATCGATTTATGGAAAGACACGTTTGTTGACCGGCTAATTTTACGTTTTGGACCTGTGAATTGGCTTCCAAGATCTTGTGATTTAACAGCGCAAGACTACTTTCTGTGGGGCTATGTAAAGTCATTGGTCCATTTGGAAGACAACATTCGCTGTGTTATTGCCGATATATGGACACAAATATTGTTAAAAGTCATCGAAAGTTAAACATTCAGATTGGACTACATCCGCGCCAGCCGTGGCGGTCAAATGCCACGAATCATATTTAAAATGTAATGCCACAAGATTATCTTTCGGATAAATAAAAGTCATGTCAATCGAATAAGCCATCGTTGTTTTATTGCAACTTAGGTTTCTATACATCGGAAAAAAAACACCCCTTACTTCTCGTGGCAGCTGTGTAGATATGATAGCTATTCAACAGCCATTAAGTGTGCTATTCAGACCACATGAAAAGTAGCGAAAAAGTTTGCAGTACAACAATAAAGTAAAAGAAATGTAAGGACAAAGAAAACCTAGTACTACTACAATTAATAAAAATAAGAATACACTAGAGCCCCGACTTGCGTCCTCAGTGGGGACCGGAGAAACGCGACGCAAATCGGAACGACGCAAATCGAATCACTTTTTTCTATATAAATGCACTGAAATTTAATTTGTTGGGGGAAAATATTTAAAACAAAGCAAAAAATGTTGCACTTTTGATAAAAAAATACTAGTATAAGTACGTTTTTATTTATTTAATTTACTTCAACAAATCTTTATATATATATATATATATTATAAAGAAATAACAAAACCATAAATTAAGAAAAAAAAAAACATAAAAATGACTCATGTTTTACGTCCTTAAGGCATATTATGGTGAATCGCACACTAAATTTTTACCATAACCAGACAGCTGCTCTTAGCACCACTTTTATAAAAAAGAAAAGGGGATTCCCCTTTTTTCACGCAATCTGAAAACTTCTTAACATACAGGTGACGATCGTTGTTGCCAGAAGTTGTAAAAACCAATGAATTCAAGATGCTAAATACATACTACACTACTAATGCTAAAAATGGTAATCCACAATGATGCAGTAAAAAATGTAACCGTGTTTAGCGACGCAAATCGAAATCAAAACGATGCAAATCGAATCAACGCAAATCGGGGTCAAAACGACGCAACTAAAACCGATGCAACTTGAAATCGCAACGACGCAAATCGAATTTTTCCAGTTTTAAAAAGCGACGCAAATTGGAACGACGCAAGTCGGGGCTTTAGTGTACTAAAAAATAACCAGCAAAATCCCAAAAATATATTATTATCATTTTGATTTTTGAATACGAAATCAGATTTCGCTAAAATGGAACACTAATTGTGCAAAATCACCGCGGGAAAAGATTAATTCAACCCTGTTTTCCATACCCAGGAAAAAGATTGGTTGAAAACAAGTTAGGTCCCTAATGTATTAGTTGGATTGACTACATATCAACTTAATCAATTGATGTTCTGTAAATCTAAGACACAGACCATGATTGTTACTTACCATCACATTATAATTGTAATTAATGTATGTTTTTATTTCTCCATTAATTTTGTTATTAGTTAGAGTCATTAATAATCAACTGATTATTTTCGACTAATATATTGCCCATTAATTTTTAGTACCAATTTTTGGTACCAAGAACTAAATGTTTGTGTTTATAAATATAAGTAAACAATAAAAATTGTATCTGTATAAAATTCTAAATATAAGTTCAAATTACACGATTTTTTTTGTTGTTTTTTTTTATTTTAAATAACTTTAAAAAAATTGAATTTTGCATCCTGGTGTTTGGCACTAACTAGTGGCCACACTAACTAAATAATTGGCGATCTGATTTAAAATTAGCTCTACCAAAAATTCTACCTTCCTTCTAATTATTGTGGTCACTGAGTAGCCATGGTGGCTGCAGTGTGGTTGCCGCTCGGATCTTGCCAGACAAATGATGCAAAATAAAACAAGCGAAGCATAGAAAAGAAAAAAATATGAAAAAAATTTAATTGCAATGAATAAAAGTACAAACAAACTAATAGAGGAAATCGTAAACAAAATATGAATAACTAAATATAATAAATAAACTTCAGAATTTCATGTGCTACCTCTGAATGAAGTGACAAAATAGAGTGAGATAATTTTGCTTTTACACAAGAATCAAATAATAGTTAGTGCAACTGTAATAATTCTATTGCCAAATAGTTTGGTTGCCATAATGAATATGTTTCTCTGCACATGTGTTTTACACTACTGTTTCGAAAATGTGGTGAAATTTTCTGCGAGTCAATGTGAAAAGTTATTTATATTAATCGCCAAATATTTTCGTATATCATGAATTTTCCTTGACAATTATTTGAGCTTATATGAATTAGTTTCTTACCATATTTATTGCAGATAAAGACGAGGATAACTCTAAATAGGCAAGAGATTAAGACTGGCATAGGGCCCGTCAATAAACTACAAACTATCAAAAGGATGGCAAGACGTCAAATATCGTCACTGTAAAGTAAACGCCAACAAAAGCGTAGATAACGAATAAAATGCAAAACCTTTTTCAAGCACCACTAGTCGTTATATTCCACATATGTTTTACAGTTCAGTTTAATAGAAGCAAATGGGCAGCTGTATATCCAACTTCGGCATATTTAAAGACAAACGAAATGAAGGAGAAGTTATATATTTAGACTTAGTTCATTTTATCTATATCATCTTCATCTAAAAAGAGTGTATTGAAGCATCTCTTATTGTAAGGAATGTGTAAATAGTACAACAACTTTAGCATAGGATTTTCTATGCATGCAGATGTATATATGTACAATGGGGTGACTCACGATTATTTCATTTGTTATTATGAGGGTTTGAATGCAAATAGGAAACGTTCAAAAATATACCCCTCCCAACTCAGCGGCAACTTTTTTTTTTTTTTTTTTTTAGACTGGGATCAGTACTCACTGTTCATTTTGGGTATACATTGATGAGGGCTTTAGTTGCTTATTTTCGATTTGCATCAGTACTCAGGGGATGACCACTATTATGCATTGCATTGTACTACAACTAGGAAAATAGTAAAGAGGGGTTGGTGGGTAGAAAGGGAAAATGGGAGAACAATTAGTGGAAAATAGAAACAGAACTTTTATATTTTTAAAGCTAAGTCAGTCAGGCTTAACTATAACTCGTCGACTAATTGATATTTTTTATATCTGTAAATGCCAAATTACACTGTACAACAGTGAAAATGGATTTAAGAAAAAAATCTGTAGGTTATACGTATTTTGGTACTCTTAACCCAAATCTGCTTTTAGTTTTTCTTTATCACGTAATTATTATTATTATTTTTTTTTTGATTTTTAAATTATAGAGTTATGCCCGTATATATTTCACCATAATTCGGAAGACCCTTCTCCAATTTTAGTGAGTAGCACAGCAAAAGATGCACTATAAAATTTTATTTTAAATACTAGTATACAATTTCTTTCTTTATTTTTCCGTTTAAAAGTTATTCGGAAATCAATGGCGAAAAAAGATGCTTGTAATTTTATGAACAAATCTATACATACAAATTATTACAATTAGAGATACCTGGGGGCAGGTAATATCGATCGCAGTTAATATTGTCTACTACTATTTTTTACATCGCAGTACGCATATGACAATAAAAAAAAAACGCGAAAAAGGAAAACAAAATATAAATAAATTCGTGAAAAACTTCGAGATAAATTTAATAAATGTAGAACATTTTAATTTATAATGGATCCAAATGTGTTTTTATAATTCTCATCTTCGGAATCGGAGCAAAATCGTGACAAAAGCAATCCTTTTTCATTGCCAGAAGCTGAGTAAGTTGTGAGTTTGAAGCAAGAGATTAGGACTAAATGTTTCATCGTTGGTACAGAGATTCAAAAGACGTTTTCGGCTCTCTAAAAATAGGTTTATCTTAATTAAATATCTCTGGTCACAGGTCGACGAGCGTACCGCCCGTATTGTAGCTTGCCGCTACATTGTCCCTTTTGGCCAGTGACAGCTTTTAGCACAACTCCGGGAATGATTTTTTATTCGGTTTAGCACAAAGCGGTAAAAACTGTAACAAATGAAAAACACTACTTAGTGGGCAATATTTTTCTTGGTATTCACTTTCCCTTAAAACAATAAAATTATCATTATTTTTTTTAAACTAATTTTGCGAAAATATCAGAAAAATACTTACATTTTTTATTATTTTTTTAATTATTTGTCGCTTCTTTGCTATTTTATTTGTTTTGCTGCTAAAAGCTGGATTTTATTTGTTTTCGATAGTGTAGTACAACATCGATTAGATGCGTTTCGATAACGAGTCCTGTGATCCACGTTAACAGCATTTCGATGACAAAGCACGCGATTTCGCATGCAGTGAATTGCCCCCTGCTTTAAATTGTGAATAAAATGTGGAAATTCTTTTAGTATCACTTTTTTTTTGACAAACGCTGTTCCAAAAGGCCTTGTTGAAATAAGCTTACAACCCCTCTAGCAATCAAACATACGTGCATGTGTATACGTATGTACTTTAGAATGTGTGTATTCAAAAGATCTGTAGGAAAATGCTATATATATTTTTTTTTGTTCTGAAATGGTAGCATCTGCTTTGAGTTTCTAGTGACTAAATTTATTTGACATCTGTCTCATCGCCATTTGCATTAACATCAATCCCTGTCATTACAGTATTTATGTGAAGACTAAGCCAGCTCGATCCAACCCTTTTCATGTGCTGTATTCAAATTTCAAACAAACATTTTGCGCAACATTGAGAGATAAGCCATTATGTATAATGGTTATTAAACGTAAATTTGTTTTTAATACTTTACACAAGTGAAAAATGTATTAATTTCAAGTTGTTATATATTAGACAAGAATAAATCAAAAATTAACATATTTGTTTCACTCTTCTTGTACCCCATATCGGAAGCCAAATGATGTAGAAAAAAAAATATCCCAGAAATAAGCATTAAAGAAATTTATTCTGCTTTACTATAGAAACATGAATTGATTTTAATTTAAGAGAAAAAAAAAACATTTACTTTTTGTAGAAACTACTTAAACAAATTATTTAATGCAAATATTACTATTTGAGAAAGGCTTTTTATATTGGATTAAAGTTAAGATTTCATCTGTTTGTTTATATACAACAGCTGTTGCTCAATAATAAAACAAAACAAGTAAGAGTGCTATATTCGGCTGGGCCGAATCTTAAATACCCTTCACAATGGTACATACATTCTGATTGGTTTTTGGTGCGATAAGTTGTTTTATTTGGCTTTTAAATGGACCGATTTTTTCTGAATTTCAATATCAGATCCACTACCGGGATTTAACACAGGCTGCAAAACTTTTATTAAAATAATTCTTAATATGCTCAAGTTCAACCACTAGGTGACACCAATTCTTTTTAATATCAATGAAATAAAGAAAAGCAAAATGTATTTCTTAATTATTTATCAGTTAACTTTATAGTAAAATTTATTTAACAAAAAATTGCATATAATTGCATTATTTTTGAATTATAATGTTAAACATTGCCATTAAGTGTGATTTGCTTTTCAATTTACTTACGTATGTGGGTACATGCATACGTATGTATGTATGTACATACCTATAATAGAAAACTCTAAAATAAATTTTTTGTTATTGAATATTTTCAGTGTGTTCCATAAAACAATGATTATATACATACATACATATATACATACATACATATTTACATTGCTTGCTTTTACAAAATTATTTTTTTCTTGTGCACGTTGTTGATGATCTATTGCGTATCATCATACACATGTGTGTGTATGTACATATGTAAGTACGTAGGGAAACCCAAAATGATTTTTTGTGTGAATGAATTTGAAGACGCAATTGTTCAAAAGAATTTCATTGCGTACCCTTTTTTCAACAATTCTTTATATCACTTTCATTTTCAAGCTCGTGTATACATATGTATGTACATACATACACATTTTTACACCAAAGCAAAAAAATTGTTTATGCTAACATACTTGCATGCATACATACATATGTAGATACATACATACCTACATACATACAAACGTATCTACATACATACATACATACATACATACATACATACATACATACATACATACATACATACATACATACATACATACATACATTCATATATTCATACATACATACATACATACATACATACATACATACATACATACATACATACATACATACATACATACATACATACATACATACATACATACATACATACATACATACATACATACATACATACATACATACATACATACATACATACATACATTCATACATGATCGCAAATATTATATACATATGTATATAATATTATATACATATGTATGTACCATTATGATTGATTTTTGGTACCAAGAGTTGGGTGCATATGGGCCGATGTCCAAAAATTTTCTAATTTTGCCCCTAAACAGCCTGTATGTACCATTCCGACAAATTTTTAGTGCAAAAAACTGTTTCGTTTAGCTTCCAGGCCCGACTTCTTGAGATATCGGTAGGCGCTATTTCTCGAACATATATGGGCCGATGACAAAAAGATTTCCAGTTTTGCTTCTGACTAACCTATATGTATCATTCTGATTGATTTTTGGTGCCAAAAGTTGTTTTATTTAGCTTATAGAGCCGATTTCTTGAAAAATCGGGAGACGCTATATCTCAGGTATATATAGACCGATTGCAGACATTTTCAAATTTTGCTTTTAAACACCTTATATGTACCATTCTGATCGATTTTTGGTACCAAAAGTTGTTTTATTTGGCTTTTAGAGCCGACTTCTTGAGAAAACTTGAGGCGCTATATCTCGAGTGTATATGGGCCGATGTCCAAAATTTTCCACGTTTGCCTCTAAATAGTCTATATGTACCATTCTGATTGATTTTTAGTGCCAAAAATTGCTTTATTTGGCTTAAAGAGCGGATTTCTTGAAAAATCTGGAGTCGCTATATCTCAGATATATATGGACCGATTTCAAAAATTTTCCAATTTTGTTTTTAAACACCTTATATGTTCCATTCTAATCGATTTTTGATACCAAAAGTTGTTTTATTTGGCTTTTAGAGCCAACTTCTTGAGAAAACGGGAGGCGCTATATCTCGAGTGTATATGGGCCGATGTGGAAAAATTTTCCACTTTTGCCTCTAAATAGCCTATATATACCATCTTGATTGATCTTCGGTGCCAAAAGTTGTCTTATTTGGCTAATAAAGCCGATTTCTTTAAAAATCGGGAGACGCTATATCTCGGATATATATGGGCCGATTTCAAAAATTCCTTCATTTCTAGGATTTAATGAGCACAAAAAATGATATGGTTTAGTTTTTAAGAAAAAATTTTTTTCAAAAATCTGAATACAAAAATTACACAAAATATCCCTCAAAACCCGGTTTTTTGAATATATCTCGGCTATACGTGGACCTATCTTACTGAATTTCAATAGCAGACCCACTACCGGGGTTTCACACGTTTTAGCGAAAGAATGAGGTTTCTATCTCAAACCGTTTTCTCAGAAACGGTATTTCAACGACTACAGACGGACAGACGGACAGACGGACAGACGGACAGACGGACAGACGGACAGACGGACAGACGGACCGACGGACAGACGGACAGACGGACAGACGGACAGACGGACATCGCTCAATCGTAATCGCTATTGATGCTGATCCAGAATATATATACTTTATGGGGTCTTAGATGGATATTTCAATGCGTTACAAACGGAATCACAAACTTATATATACCCTTACACATTTATGTGAAGGGTATAACAAATAAAAACAAAATTTCAATTAAGGAAATCTTTTAATGCCACAGCAAATTGGAAAAAAGAAAATTTTCATAGGAAACAAAAAACCTTAGGCAAATAAAGGGGAAAAACCGGTCAATAAAACAAACCTTAATGTATGTTTTTACACAAAATAATAATAATAACATTAAACATTTATAGTAAACCCAACTGAAAATAAATAGAGTAAAAAAAGGATGTGGACCAGCAAATAAAAAAGGACACGCATTGGATTTTCGCACATTATATTCCGTGTGATTATGCTAACCCAAATTGGTATATAGCAAATTGTCGTTGAGGTGGCCTTAAAGGGAAAAATCAAAGGCTGAAATTCAAAAGAAAGTAAATAAATAAACAAAAACTATAATAGAAACTTACCATTTGATACACAATGTATGTCAGTATACATTAATCTAATTTAATGGAATATTGTATTTGAAATTTGTGTTTCAAAATTATTATTATTGTCACGAATGAGCCCAAATTGATTGAGGTTCTTCTAGCCAATCAAATGACTCAGTGATTAAAGGAGACATGAAAAGTGTACTTTTTAGCTTGTTGACAACTATATCTTCATATACGAACTACGTTTCAGCGGCGCACAGTGGCTGAAAATCCTTTATCATTGGCCAAAAGTCGAATTTTTTTTGTCAACGATTTTTAAAATTTTTACGCCATTATGAAGCTAATATATAAATATTGAGGTTTATTGGTTTAACTATTGATAATTGTGGGCATGGCATGCTGTCAAACTCTTTTTTTTAATTTCAGAAAAAGGTGTATTTTATATGTGTTTTGTCAAAAATAAATGGTTACTACTCGCAAGCAGTTATCGATAATGGCCTGCGGCCTTTTTTGTAATGTTGGTGAGATTATAGGCTTTAAGGTGGGATCATACGATTGCCGCAATGCACCAATTTTTGTTACATTTTGTGTGCCAATCGTGTGATAGCACAATTTATTGGCTCATGCGGCAACCAAAACGAATGTTGCTCTTATATGTCGCAATCAAATACAACCTTGATGCGGCAACCTGTTCACACGGTTGACATACAACTAATCACCAATAAAAATTCTAAAAATGCACCAATATTTATTGTGTTCTCATGCGGCAACCAAAGAAGACAATGCCCGCCAATAATATTAACATTCTTATATTAAAGTGGATTAATATACATACATATGTATACATTTATTTAGTTTCAAAATTGTTTAAACGCGTCTTCCAAGCATGATTTCTGCTTTTTAATCAGTAAAATTCAATTGTTGTTACTGTTCATTTTTTGCTTTTTCAGCCCGCACAACATTATAATAATAGCCGAAGCAATTTTCTTTCTTTTTAATGAACAAACCATATTTTTAACATAACATTTAATTAATTTTTTTTTTTTTTGGGGGGAAAACAAAGTTTGTCATCAGCTACAACAGCTTTTTCTCAGAGTTGCCGTATAATACAACAATCGTGTGACTATAATGCGGCAATTATTGGCACTAAATTGTTTTGCGGCAATTTGTGACAATAAAATTTTAGTAAAATCTGACAATCATGTGATTGCAGAGAATTTGATTGGGACAAATTTTTTGTTATGCCCCAATTCAGCCCAATAAAAATTGTGTAAAATTGGTGCATTGCGGCAATCGTGTGATCCCACCTTTAGTTGTTATAAGTGGTTACTGCTCTAGCGTTTAATATTAGGGGCGTTATAAAATATTTATGAAACTAATAAATTTTTCTGAAAAACTACAGATTAGTTGAAGATGACTGGAAAAAAAAAATAATCCCATGACGGCGATCGTTCAGTTTCTGCTTGTACTAATATTAAGTTAATTATTCAAGTTTTAGATATTTTTTTTATTTTTAGTTTTTTTTTTTTTTTTTTTTTTTTTTTTATAAAAAATTATATTATTATTCCTGAAGTAGCAGTTGATGATATGTTTACAACATTGAATAGTTTTAACTCTAATATTAGGTTTACAATCGAGAAGGTGTGCAATTCAAGGTTGCCGTATTTAGATACAGTGATAATTAGGGGAAAAAATAGATTAATTTTAGATTGGTATCAGAAATCAACATCGTCAGGGAGAATAATTAATTATTTTTCAAAACATAGTAGAAATTTTTAACACAGGTAAAAATTTCGTAGAAAGGGTTCTTACAATTAGTGATAAAGAATTTGATGATAGAAATATTATTAAAATTAAGAATATACTGAACGATAATAACTTTCCTAGTTATTTGACTAGTAAGCTTGTGAAACAATTTATAAATAGGAAACCTCAAAATATGAATATTGCAAGAGAACAAAAGATTTTCAAAACTTTCACATATATACCAGGATTATCAGAAAGATTAGCAAGTTCTAATATATATGTATAACACGGAAAAATATAGAATTGCTAATAGAAGTTACAACACATTGGATAGAATTTTTAGTAAGACCAAGGATAGGATTGATAAATGGGATATGTCAAATTTAGTGTACAAGATTCCTTGTCGGGGTAATGATCAAGAGAATTGCAATAAAGTTTATATAGGTACTACAAAGAATAAATTAAAGAAAAGAATCGCAGGGCATAAATCAGATCAAAAGAACAGGCATATTAATTCACAAAGAACAGCATTATCTTCTCATTGTCCTACGTTAAATCACTATGCTCACTTTGAAAATGTTTCAGTATTAAGAACGGAAAATAATTATAAAAATCGTTATATGTTAGAAATGTTAGAGATTGTTAACACACATGCAGCACACAGAATACATTTTAAAGTAGATACTGACAATTCAGCTCAGAGTTATAGATATTTAGTTAAGAAAGATTAGCAACTTAATATTGTTTAAGTTTAAGATATCTTAAAGGAAATATTTATAAACATTATGTTAGTCTACGAGCAACATTTGAAATGTTAACTTATTATTTTTTAATATTAAACATATTGTATACGTTAACATGGAAAATGTTGGTCGAAGAACTTGTATGTTAATTTGTATTTTGTTTTTATATTTATGTTGTTCATAAATGTTGTTAATACATTTTAAGGCGGGAAATTTATTTTTGAATGTTTATTAATCAAATTTTTTCAATAATTTGTTTTTGTTTTTGAATTTTATAATTATTTTCCTGAAGATGCCAACAAATTGTTGGCGAAATATTAAAAATAAATTAATAATTGTTTAATATTATTTTTATAAAAAAAAACCAAAGATCAATAGCTTGAATAATTAATATAACATTTATAAAAAATAATTTGACAAATTTATGTACATATATTTATTTGCAATATTTCCCCAACTATTTGTACGCATCTTCAGAAAAATAATTATAAAATGTTTTTTTTTGTCTGAAAATGCTCATAAGTTGTTGGCGAAATAATGAAAATAAATAAATATAATTGTTTCAAATTATTTTTTATAAAAAGAAGCAAAGATCTAAAACTAATTAATTTAATAAACTCAAGATCAAATAAGATAAAAACAAATTTCTACTTATATTTTAATCATAGAAAATCGTTTGAGGTTGCAGGTGTGATAGCTTTTGAATTTTCTGGTGATTTGTGACAGACTCTTTTCGTTTTTAACAGATGTCGTCAATGTGTGCTTAAAATTTCCTTCTCCATTGAATTTAATTCAAAGTTGAAAATTATGCTGTGCAATTGAAAACAGTGTTTGCCCACAAAAATTTTTAAAACTTGGGGAAGAAATTTTTAATACTCCGAAATTAAATAGAAATTATGAAATACTCCTAGTAGGAGAATTTCATTTAGACAAAATTGTCCATCCGAAAGTTTTTATGAAAATAATTTGAATGGGTTGCATTTGCTGTCACCTGGAAATGTTAATATAAACGAAATAAACAATCTGGTTTTTGAAAAAGCTACCTGCCAAATAAAAAGTTACAGATCGATTGACGCCGTGACTAATGCTAGGAACCCAACTGGCACGAACGACGAATTTTTCGCCGCGAATATTCGTCGTAAAAAATAAAACACATTGGTGTATATGAAAATGCACACTGTCACAGCGACGCTCGAAATTTGTTGCACACGGCGAACTTGAAATAGATTTATTTCTATTTCTTACGCCGGCCAACGACGAACAAATCAGTACCATGTGGCCATTTCGGTTTTAGTTTTCAAGTCTTTTAGTAAAAACAGTTAATGTTTACTTTAATAGTTTTTTTTTGCATTTAAAATAAAAAGCCAACATATAAGATTATAAAACAGGTTTGTAGTGTTTATTTTTTTGTTTTTGGTAATGCTCAATTTATAGTAACTAATTTTTTTAATATGGTCACCTCACCTGCTGTTCAACTTTAATAAGATAAAATTAAAAAACTGAGAAAATGGATACAAGTGAAATTATATTTGAACTTCATGAATGTTTATAGAATCTGGGATCATGTTCATTATTTTAATTATTTTTACAAAATGTATTAATTCAGGTCCAAAAATGAATTTTTTCAGAAAATATTTGCTGTATTTTTCAGCTGTCTATATGCCGACGACGTTTCGTTGGTGCTAATCAACTTATCAGTAGACTTGAAAAATTCTTAAAAGTTTGTTTTAAGAATTTTTCAAGTCTACTGATGAGTTGATTAGCACCAACGAAATGTCGTCGGCATATAGACAGCTGAAAAATACAGTAAATATTTTTTGAAAAGGTTAATTTTTAGACCTGAATTAAAACATTTCAATTGGCTCTTAAAGCAAATAAATAATTAAGTTCATATTTGAATATTTTTACAAAATTTTAAATTCTTTGATTCATTTAGTTTTTTTTTTTTATCTTTGAGCAAACCATAAACAACTTTATCAATTATAACAGATGTATTTGTTGTTCGTCGTTATTGTGATTTACGCAGCGAATTTGAACTGGCGTATTTGTCGTGCTGGGCAAAATTAGTCGTTCGTCCCAGTTGTGTTGCTAGCATAATATCGAAGAGGCAGCTAATTACCCACAGGAGTTTTGAAATCCACAAAATCGTTTTGAAACGAATTGACGTTGGAAAATTCAAATCTTACTTTTGAGAAATTTAAGCCCCCTTTAACACTGCGCAATGGGACAACACTACTTAGTAAAGACTCAAGCGACAATTTGGTTGTAGCGATCATTATCACCAGTCCAGCAAATACACAACTAGCTGATATACCCAGGGTGCCGATGGTCCCCATTGATATGCGGATTCCACTCAAACGCCTTCGATTTCCAGTAGAAATATGTTTCGTGCTAACAAATACCAAGTCCAAAGTTGGTGCTCCACAAAATCAATAAATTTTTATGCCAAAAAATAAAACAACATCATAAATCGTTTATGGAAGAGCTCTAACTCAATAAACTTTAGGGCTTTTGTGCTGTTAATATGGCAATATGGTTAATATTTGAGCTAAAATATTCGTAAAAAAGAAACTTTTTATTTTCTGTTTTTTTTTTGCATGGAATAACCACCGAGTCTTATGGGCAGATGTGAAAATTGTTTTCACCATTGCAAAGCTACACTATCAAAAATAAGGGAAGATTTAAATCCAAAGTTCATTTATTACCCAAGCCAATAATCACACCCTTTCAGTAACCACTTGCATGGCTTTGAGTGGGTGAGCTAAAACTGTAATTTTTAAAAGTTTTCGTAAGAACTCGTGCGAAGCAGGAGTGGGCCGCTGGTATATAATAAAGATATGAGCAAATATTGTTGGACTGTGTGTATGACACACTGGAAGCTTGCGGTAGTATATAAAATTGAATCGAAGCCTTAAGCAACCAAATTACTTTGAGCAATTTTCGTTTCTTAATACCCATCCTTAGCGCAATGATACCTTTTGGGTTAACGTTCTGATTGTGGGCCGTGAAACATAATGTAAACCCTGTCTAAATTTTAAAAATGGTGATTTATTCTTTCCAATCTTTAATGTTCACAGGCTGGCGGGACTCTACTCTTTAAGTAAATCTCTTAAATGCAAAATTTTTGCAAAGTGTGCTTTCTTAACTGCTATGAACTTTTTTTCAAAAATATAAAATTGTTTCTTTTACCGTTTTACAATTGAAACCGATACAAGAATTCACACAATTTTTTCCTCTTTTAGTTTATTGGCTTAGTACTTACTGAAAAATAATTTTCCATATCCACACATAAATGCATGAATGTTAACATATTTGCAACACAAAGGAAAACTTGTGTAGAAAGCAGTTAAAGCATTAAAGAAAAAGCTCAATATGTATGCAATCAAGTTCTAAAAGAGAAAAAAAAAAATTGAAATCAAATTCAAACATAACATTTTTAACTATCCTTAAGGATATATAATAAAATTGTGTACTGAAGTGAACGATGAGAAAACATGCATGTTTTCTCTTGCAAAACAATAAATAAAAAATACACCTTCCAACACTTGTACCTGTGAAGTGAATTGCTTTTATAACAAAAAGGAATCAGTTTTCAATTACAGTCATACAATTTGTACAACAGCTTCAAGCACAAATTGAAATTGTATGGGTCATCATTAAAATTAATTTGACAAGATGATGGGATGATATAAAATCCATTTAATATTATGTCATTCATAAAAATAGAGGGTTTTATGATGGTGGTCATATTGTGTGTATATTTAACAAAATTTTAGAAAAAGTCTGAAAGAAAGGGACCACTCATAAAATAATAAATTTTCCTACATGTATGTAACGCAAAAGAGGGTGTTTACAGCGTAAAATGTTTTGCTTTTCTAATGAATAAAGGGGTAATGCTTTTGATTTTAATTAATTCGTTTTGGCTAATTTATGCTTACAATATTGCTCCTGAGATTGAACTAAATGTGACACACCAAAAGGCGATGGAAATATTTACTGCCATCAATTAAAAGTGTCATAACCATAACCAGCAGTTTGTGCTAGCTACTATTTACTCATAAGCAGTAATAAATCCCTCTGTTCAGCCAACAGCTGTTTATGTGTAGCTTAAGAAGCCAAAATTTAATTAGCTGCTGTGTTTTGTGGTGTTTTGTCTGGTGGCATACAATTAGTTACACAGTTACTACAAGGTTAGTCTGAACAGCTATTTGATATACGCGTTACTCAGTATTTGTCTGTTTTCAGTGCTCGATAGAAATAGCATCACTACTACCGGAATCATTTTCGATTTGACTGTGGTATATCCATCAAGTTTTCTTGTAAGTTTTTATTTTAAGTCTGTAGACCGTTGTAGTGGAATTTTATTTCAAAATGCTGTTGTTTTTAAGCAGAACTGCCTTTGGGCGTTCAACTGGGGCTGGGCAGAAGTTTTCTGCTAGGCAAGTCTAGACAAGAGCACACTGACATAACTATTCGTACATATGTATTTCAGCCGATTGACCACAATTTGTGACCAGTTAGAGAAATTCTAAAAAGGTAACCTCATGTTTCGGGTTTTTTATGCCGCTTAATCTATGACGAGGGTATACAAGCTACCCGCAATGTTTGACTATAAATACCACATTATTGAGATGCGTATCATCAAATTGTCCAATTCATCATACACGTCTCTAGCCAGACAATAGAACACCAACTTGTCGCACATTAGCTAGATTCAACTTGCTGTCCGGGAGATAAAATGCCAGATATGAACCTGCCAATCGATAAGATACTTGGTGAGAGCAACACGTCACACCATTACCTCTAAATATCATTCAAGTTTTCAGGTGGTACCTTATGCTCTACGGTATCTTAGTCCATATCTCAAGTGAACTTACCTTTCCTTGTAGCTGTCCATACGGCTAGGATCTCTTGCCTCTCCTTGTAGCTGTCCATACAGCTAGGATCTCACAGTACTGGCCTGGTGCTTTTCCAAGAGCACTAGGCTTTAAACTATACCCGATGTCCAACAGGTTGTCTGCCGGTGAGGTATACAATATTTGCTTGTTTGTTCATAATTGTTTACCAAATGAAATTGAATGGATCTTATACTGCTAAATGTTTTATTTACCACCTGTTACTCAATATGAAAGTCATGCAGTTGTTCGCATTTTCAGTGAAAGAAAATTGTTTTGGATTTCTCTATGATGTTCTTTTATTCGAATGAAGACACAATCAACAAGCCGAAAAAAGTTAAGGGTTTTCATTTAAAATATGATTCCTCTATTTTGGTCACTTCGTCAGCACTGCAAACACAAACGTCAAAATAAATTACTTGCTGTTTTGCTATAGAGTGAGTGATTTCTAGAAAAATATTTCTTAATTCAGGTCTAAAAATAGACATTTCAAATAATTTCATGTCTATATGCCGCCGACATTTCTTTGGTGCTAATCAACAACTCATCAGTAGACTCGAAAAATTCTTAAAAGAATGTTTGAAACTTAACTACTTATTCCATAATTCCCATGAAAAAAATAAGAATCAGAAATGTTCAAACAAATCTTTTTAGGGTTCCGTACTCATCAGAGTGAAACCGAGACTTCTACGACCGTCCCTCCTTCCGTCCGTCCGTCACATCGTCCATTCTGCGAAACGGTAAGAGCTAGAGAGCTGAATTTTGCACGGGATGTTGTTGGGCCTTGCCGCTACAACAACAATTATCAGAAACAGCAACAAGTAGAAAACTACTAGGTGTCCCCATACAACGATAAGTAGCAATTAGCTATAACTCTCCTACCGTTAAGTATAGAGAGCTGAAATTCGCACAGTATATGTATTTACAGATGCTCTACAGCAAAAAATGCTAAAAACAACAACAAGTTGAAAACTATCAGGTGTCTCTATTAAAGTTAAAGTAACAATTAGCCCTTACTATGGAACCGTGAGAGACAGAGGGATGAAATTTGCATAATATATGTATTCACAAATGCTCCATAACAAATGCTAAAAGCAACAACAACTCTAAAGCTACCAGGTGTCCCTTCACAACCTAAAGTAGCAGTAAAATATAACTCTCGATCCGTAAGAGATAGAAATTCGCACAGTGTATGTATTTCCAGATGCCTTGCAACAACAACAACTAGTCATATATCCCTTAGGATATGTAAGTTTTCCATACGTACGGAATCCTAAGTGTGCGAGCCAGCCTGGTAACTACTTGACTGAATTTATTTTTCGTTTTGCAACTCTTTTACTTCTCTTTGCAACCTTCTCTACAACGAGTATAGTATTTTTAGACCTGAATTAATACATTTCAATTTGCTCTTAAAGCAAATAAATAATTAAGTTCATATTAGAAAAAATATTATATTTATTTGTTGAAAAAGAAGGGAATAAAACTAGAAAATTCACATATTTTTCATTTTTATTTTATTTAGTAAATATATTAAAAATAATTATCATATGTATGTGTGTAGTTTTCTTAAACAGTTCACTTGTTCGCTGGGTGGAAGAAACTCCTGACTTTGCTAGAGCAATGCCAGTGTTCAGTGTCTCAAAGTATGTCTATAAAAAAATAAATACCTTTAAATTTTAAAACATCTCGAAAACATCACTTCCAAATGTTTGCTTTTTTATTTTGTACTTATTTATGTATGTATGTATTTGCTTTGGATTGCCAGATACACCTGACGAGTTTTAAGAAATTTTTTTTTTATACAAGAATAATTAAGTATTTTTTATTATTCAAATATGAACATAATTATTTATTTGCTTTAAGAGCCAATTGAAATGTTTTAATTCAGGTCTAAAAATTAACCTTTTCAAAAAATATTTGCTGTATTTTTCAGCTGTCTATATGCCGATGACATTTCGTTGGTGCTAATCAACTCATCAGTAGACTTGAAAAATTCTTAAAACTTTGTTTGAAACTTAACTACTTATTTCATAATTCCCATGTTTAATTAGGTTTTATAAATGAGCGTAAGGTCACTTAATTCTCAATAAATATATTTTCTATTTATTGATAATTTTTCGATATTTCGATACGCCTTTGTGTATCTTCTTCAGGAAAATTCATCGGAATTATGAAATAAGTAGTTAAGTTTCAAACAAGCTTTTAATAATTTTTCAAGTCTACTGATGAGTTGATTAGCACCAACGAAATATCGTCGGCATATAGACAGCTGAAAAATACAGCAAATATTTTTTGAAAAGGTTCATTTTTAGACCTGAATTAATATTTTTTATTATGTTTTCTGACCTCATTTTCGTTTGATGCTATTTAACTCATCAGTAGGCTCGAAAAATCTTAAGCCGTTAAGATTTTTCGATGTTTGAAAATCAACTACTTATTCCAAAATACCCAGGAAGAAAATGAGAATTAGGAATGCTTAAAGAGTCCTTTGATAGAGAAAAAATTGTTTCCTCTTGCAACACTTTTACTTTTCTTAACTAAATCTTTTTCAATATTATTGTCCAGAATAAATAATTAAGTTTACGTTTGAATGTCGAAAAATAACTCTTAACTGTGGGGTTGAGACTGATTCCGTAAAACCATAAGATATTCTAAAAGAGCTCATCAATTTTCTTCCTCAACATAAAGTTTGATCTTTGGTTTTTTTATAAAAATAATTTTTATAAAAATAATTTTGGTTCGTTTCCTCATATATGTAGTCATAAAAATTAAAAAGACATTGTCATGAGTCACTATAAGTAAAAGCCGAGAAAACACTTAACTGAATGCTTAGTATAAAGGTCTTCCTTACTATAAAGTTTTGCTGATAGTTAGATACGTACCTCTATAACTTGCAAGGTTTTAGAAAGAAATTGGTTAAAAAATAAAAAAATTTATTAGAATTTTGTGAAAAGCATGCAATATGTAAAAATAGCATACTAATTACTTTCAAAATAACATTTAAAGACATTTGCCATCAACATTTGGTTTCGAATACAATTGAATAAATAGAAATATATGTATATGTTATTTACACACATCTTGGGGAGGAAAACTTCAAAGATTTTAAGTAAACAAACTTAAAGATTATATGCATGTAAATATATAGCCTTACAACTACATGATAACAAAACCAATTTTATTCGGTATCTCATCTTTTCAAATACTTCTAATTTGTGGTATCTATTATTACAATAAAAAAATATGTATTTGATTGATAAAAAGAATACAAACAACAAACCAAATAGGATTTATGTTTTTCATAAAATTTTCAACTCATGCTGTTTCTGCGGAAATATATTTCTGATTTGAGTATTCTTCTTTTAATTTTCTAGCTCTTTGTCTGTTTTTTTTCCGCATGTTTTATTTGGATTTCGTTATCATTTGCGGAAAGCGATTTTAATAAATAAGTTCGGGGAATTTAGTTTTCGTTTTAATTTCATACAGTTGCATTACTTCAGCGTGTTGTTATTGTAACATTTGTTCTGGTGGATTTTTCATTATTTATTTAAACTGTGTGGGATTCAGGGAACGCAAGAGTGAAAAAACAAAATTCTTATTTTAAGAAAAGCAAACAGTTTGATGAGACGTAGCAACATTTCTTTCATTCAAGATTTTGAATATTATCTTTGCAAGACTAAACATATGCTTACCGAAATTGAGTTTTAAAATAAATTTTCGTTACAAATGTTTGTAGGTGAAAAAAAAACAAAATTCGTTGGCTACATACTCCCCATTAAAGTAGAAATAAATTAAGTCAAGTACGAGGCTGGCTTGCACACTTAGGGTTCCGTACGTATGTATGTGTAATGTATGTATGGAATGGCGTATGTGAATACATATGTATATTTTATAAATTTCATCTCTCTGTTTTTACAACTACTTTATGTTGTATGTGGACACCTAGTAATTTTCGATTTGTTGTTGTTGTTGTGATTTGCTGCTGTAAGGCATCTGGGAATACATACACTGTGCGAATTTCGACTCTCTATCTCTTACGGTTCGAGAGTTATAGCTATTACTCTGCGTTGCAAAGGGACACCTGGTAGTTTTACAGTTGTTGTTGTTTTTAGCAAGCGTTGTTGTGGAGCATATGTGAATACACATATTGTGCAAATTTCATCCCTCTGTCTCTCACGGGTCGAGAGTAACGGCTAGTTGTTACTTTACGTTATATAGGGACACCTGGTAATTTTCGACTTGTTATTGTTTTTAGCATTTGTTATTGTAGGCCACATGCGAGTACATATATTGTTCACATTTCATCTCTCTGTCTTTTACAGTTTCGGAGTTAGGGCTTATTTTTAATCTACGTTGTATAGGGACACCTGGTAGTTTTTGACATGTTGTTGTTTTTAGCATTTGTTGCTGTAGGGCATATGTAAATACATACATTCTGCGAATTTCAGCTCTTTGTCTTTTATAGTTTAGCAGCTACGGCTAATTGTTACTTTAGGTTGTATTGGGACACCTGGTAGTTTTCAACTTGTTGTTGTCTTTAGCATTTGTTGTTGTAGCGGCAAGATACAGCAATATCCAGTGATAACTTCAGCTCTCTAGCTTTTACCGTTTATGAGAATGGACGCTGTGACGGACGGACGTACTTGTCTCCGTAATAGGGTTCCGTTTCACTCTGATGAGTACGGAACCCTAAAAAGGAAGACAGGACTACATACTTAGGTTTTTTTTGTGCAGTTACAGCTTTTAGTTACCTTTTCTTTGACGATGCTAAGTTTCAGGGTTAGCATGGACAAACGGCAAAGGAAATTATGCCCATTTGAAATAGTTTGATGTTCTGCCATTTTGATGTCTAGTTATCGATAAATTGGAATTTTGGCTGACTTTAGAATTGTGAGAAGTTCCAGATTCGAATCTTGACAGAGGTAAGCAAAATACGAAACAAAATTGAAACTTTAGTGAAGCAAAGTAAAATAAGAAATTGTTAAATTAATTATTCAAGTTTTTGGTCTTTGGTTCTTTTATAAAAATAATTTTAAGCAATTATTTATTTATTTTCAATATTTCGCCAACAATTTGTTGGCATCTTCAGGAAAATACTATTATACAAGGTGGCGCAAAAGTAATCCTCCTATCAGAAAATACTATTAATTTTTCGATTGACCCCTAATGTCAGTTCTGTTTTGAAATTTTGTGTAGTAAGCACATGCGAAATATACGTTAATAAACAATGTTACGCTACACTGCTCCTGAACGCGGAATATTGGTGACTGTTTATTTGCCCAATAATCGGTCGGTGACTTTGGATGAGGCCCGTTTCCATCTTAGCGGGTACGTAAATAAGCAAAATTTACGCTTCTGGGGCACTGAAAATACGTGTATAACCCACGAAGAGCCATTACACCCGCTCAAAGTCACTGTATGGTATGCTGTTTTCGCTGGAGAAGTCATCGGACCTTTTTTCTTCGAAGACGTCACGGGCGAAACGGTTACTGTGAATGGTGAGCGCTACAGAGCAATGATCAACGAGTTCTTTTTGCAGCAACTTGATGAATTAGGATTAGAAAGCATGTGGTTCCAACAGGACGGTGCTACGGCACATACTGCACGTGCGATAACCGATATGCTGAAGGATGCATTTCCTGGGCGCCTAATCTCCCGCTTTGGCGATTAGCATTGACCAGCGATCTTGCCTGATTTGACCGCTGCAGACTTCTTTTTGTGGGGCTTTTTGAAGTCGCGGGCTTATGTCAACAAGCCTCAAAGTCTTCCAGCTCTTAAAGAGAATATCCGTCAAGAATGTGAGGACCTATCGCCGGAAGTTTTGGCCAATGTGATAGAAAATGCTATAAAAAAGGCTCAAATGACAATCAACTGTGGCGGCGGCCATTTATATGACATCATATCCTCGACTTGATGTAAAAAAATTAAAAGACCAAATAATAATAATCCACAAGAAGAATCAAAGTTTTTCATTTTTTTTAATTACAGCCAAAAAACATCAGCAGGTAATTTTTGCGCCACCCTGTAGATGCCAAAAAATTGTTGGCGAAATATTGAAAATAAATAAATAATTGCATAAAATTATTTTTATAAAAAAACCAAAGATCAAAAGCGTGAATAATTAATTTAACAATCTAAAGATCAAATAATATAAATATAAAAAAAATAATAAAAAAATAAGAAATTAAAAAAACTAAGAAAAAGAGCAAGATTCCCTTCTCTAGAGGGGATTCCCCTCTCAGAGATTCTAAGCATCAGACTGATGATTTAATTTCATAAACCCGTTAAAAGAAAGTGCCAAAAGATGGTCAGTTGGCCCTCAATACAAAACAGGTAGACTGAATTTTGTGGTGTTCAATTAGTGGTGTTTTGGTAAACTGGAATACAACAGTCCGGCGATTGTTATCATATTAGTGTTGTGAATAGATTTTAATTTTGATAAATAATATGTTCGAGTAATGTTAGTTGTATCACAAAAACATTATTTCAATGTTGTGCTGGCTGTTTTAATATGTCTTTGACTGCTTTGCTTTTGGATCAATATAAACTTGTTTAGGCGCAAAATTGCCAGGAACTAACAAGGTGCCAATATCCTCTGTGTTTTTTGTTTTGTACCTTTGAACAGAATTAACATTCGTGAGTTCAGAGTTCTGTGCTAAATACATATATTTGTCGAAACTACTCTAAACAAATTTATTAAATAAAATTTACTCTCAATGAATAAATTATATTTTTCATACATATTTATTTATTAATATTTACCTTTAGACTTCTAATTTTATTTAAGTAGATTTTAGATAGATTTTAGGACTTACAGTAAAGTTGGTAAAAATTTAAGATTTTGAAGCTGCTGTTAATTTTAATGGATTTGTTGGTGATGATGATAAAAAAATTAATTTCAAGAAAAGTGTTTGGGAATTTCCATTTCTCAATGCCAGCAACATTTAGTACAAATGATTATTTAAATAAATTCACAATATCAACTTCAGATAAGGAAAATACTACATTGCAAAAAATTCAAATGTAATCGCACATGTAAAAAGAAAAATTGCCCCAGCAATCGGAATACTATACAAATTAAGGAATAAATTAAAGCAAAGGCCAAAATTAATGATATATCAATCCTTGATTTAATCACATCTGAATTACTTGGCTATTATTTATGCTTACAATAAAAATAATAGTGGGCTCAGATCTCTGCAACGTATGCAAAATAAAGCACTAAAAACCATTTATAATTTACCGATACAGTTTTCAACTGTATCATTATATAAAGAGGTATGTAAAATAATATTGCCAGTACATGGGTTGCATGTATACCAAGTTTTAATGTTTGTTTTTAATAGTATTAATAATATTGGTTACCATACTATAACGTTCACGCAAAATCTAACGAATTTTAATATTAGAAATAGATCAAATTTTAGAATTCCTAGATGTAGACTAGAAATAACGAAACAAAGAATAGACTATATTGGTGGAATTGAATTCAATAAATTGCCTACATCTTTGAAACAAATTGATCGAATATCAATTTTCAAGTCCTCTTGCAAGGAATACTTATTAAATATAATTGAAACGCTTTGACTTTGATATAAAATGTGTAATAAACTTGTGTCGAACTAGTTTTTTATTAAATTTTGCCACGAGCCGATTTACATAATGAGGGTTCGACGCAAGTCAAGTCTAGTTTGTAATACCCATTATAATCTTCCTAAGTAGCTAATATTTTGTTTGTACATTTTTTAATTGTTTTGCCAACTTGCCTCAATAATGCCTTTCTGGCGCTGAGGCCAAATTTAAATATGTAAAAATGAATTTTGTTCAAATAAAGTGCGCAGCTACATTCATATGGATGTTTATGTAGCTGAAAAAAAAAAATAGTTTTCTTACTTATTAATGTTTGTATTTACTTATTAAATGTCTGCATAAAAAAGTAATAATTGTCCAAACTTATGGGGACAAACTTTTGTTGCTTTATCACTGCCACAGGAAAATGCTGCTAGCGAAAGCACTTATTTCACCACATTTTAACAAGAGAATGAAATTATCCTATTTCACAAAATTTTAATATCACAAATGTAAAAACGGTTTTACGTTCCAGTGTATGGAATCTTACTTTACATAATTGAGCTCGTTACTATACAAAACTAAAAGGATTTTTTTAACTAACTTTTTTTTACAAACGGCATATCCTTATATTTACGTTAAATTTGTGTTAAATATTTTATATATTGAATGGATTTTACATTAAACTTAAACAAATTGTTTATTCATCGAACACAGTTATTTTTATATTATATTCTTAATCAGGTTAAGTATTTCAAATTGTTGCTCATGACTTGTTAAATTAAAATAAAAGAGGAAAATTAGCGCAAGCTATTAAATAATAAAGAATAATTTTAATGCCTACATAATGAAAAATACATCCTCTAGCTCTTAAATATCAATTGAAAGATACATTTATGTGGCATATTTGTTTGGTAAATACTTTTTGATATGTTTCCGCACGTCCTCATCAGCAACAGTAGAGCACAAACGGTCAACTGCGTTTTGCGATGAAAATCATATTTTGTTATACTTGTAATTGCAGTTCAGCTGAACTATTATTATACATATATAAATTGATAATATTTACAAACAAACAAAAGACCAAACCACGTTTCAGTTTTTGCCATTTTAAGTTTTTACGTTTCGTTTACTTCATTACTTTCAAATTTCATGGTTTTTAGAAAAAATTTTAATAGGCAATCAAGCTGAATACTTAACGTAGCAGGCACTTCACTTTTGTTTTCGATAAAAGTAATTTAGTTCGTGACCAAAATATTTTTGTCATTTATTTGGAAAGCTTCGCTTGCAGAAGTGTCAACAGAGAATTGTGAAAAGAACAATGAAAAATACATTAAAAATTATAACATTGCCTTAACCTTAAAATTGTAGCATACTTCAACACGAGATCATTTAACGTAGCAAAAGTTACAAAAAACAAAAATGAATAAATAAAATAATAAACAACGAGTTAGGAATATATGAGCCTTTGTTAGTAATTTTTTTATTCACCTAAAATATGTTTAAGAATTGTTTGAAACTGAGAACATTTATCACGGTTAATAACTCCCACATGGTTTGCTCATTCACTCGTGTATTAATTATGTCTTTTCAGGCATTTTCTTATTTACTTGTAGACAATTTTTAAAACTTTTCCCATTTCTAGAAAACTGTGCAACATTGTATAGGACCAGACAATTATAAATAAGTACACAAGTGTACATATGTATGTTTGTAAGTTCTAAATCTATCATCATACATTACTACTCGTATGTACTATGTATTTATTTCAATAAAATAAAATATTAATCGACCATCGAGACATGGGCGTATTATGAATATTCTGCTCACTCCTCATAAATATTTATTATACGCCAAATATGTGTAAAAGAGTAACTTCAGATAGCAAATTCAAAACGAATGAGCAAAAGTGTTTCTACATTATTTCTACAAAAAACTAATAACAAAGTTAATATTTTCTTTTATTTGTAACTTTTTTCTCATTTCGAAAATGAAATGCTTGCAAACTTTTGTTTGAACACAATAAAGATATTAGAAATTTTATAAAATATTATCAAATCCAACGGAGCGTTAAATTATCATTTTGGCAATTTCAATGAAACGCTTCACAAGTTGTACAAGACATTAGTATAAAAATGAAAGAAAAACAAATATTAATAATGTAACATAACGCATATTACAGAAAATTGAGAGATAAGACGTAAGCAACATAAACTATTTTTTTACTACCAAAGTTTTGTTTCATCTTCCCGAATAGATTTCCCTGCAGCATACATGTGTCACTTTAAGCACAACTTTAATATGAATAGTTTAAACATATATACTACCTTGTTCACAACAAGCTAAATGAACTGGCCACTTACAATCAGATTACTCTAATATGGGTGCCAGGTCATGAGGTGCACAAGAGTAACGAGTTAGCTGACACCTACTCAAAAAGGGGAGCCAATCTGGCTTTAGTTGAACCCATTCCATCCTTAGGCCTTAACAAGCTCCTTCTCAAGTTAGAGATCAGAAAATGGACAACATTCATCACAGATAAACTGTGGAACGACACTAGGGGTCTGGAACACTCGAAGAAATTTCTTAGCTTTGATGCGAAGAGGGCGGACGTCGCTCTAAAACTAAATAGATAGAATCTACGGACACTGTGTGGGGCGCTAACAGGCCACTATACCTGCAGGAAGCGTCTGCACAGAATGGGACTATCCAGTATGGCAATCTGCAGATTTTGCGGAGAAGAAGAGGAGTCAATGGAACACTTGATTATTGAATGTAGGGCACTAGGCCACAGAAGACACAGGCTGTTGCAGGCCTATACATTGGGTTCACAGGACTTGCGAGGGCTGCCACAGAAGGAGCTAATACTCTTTCTTGGTGTTTTAAACTCGTGAGGGAAAAGGCTGGCACAATAGATCATCTTTGGTCACAGTGCAAAGGGCCATCCTGGACCAACCAAGTAATAATAATACAATAATACCTTGTTTCTTTCATTGTTATTGAATACTATGTTGATAATGGTTGGTTTGAAAATATCAGATCTAAGATTATACAGGCAGTTTTTCTTAAATCACATTTTACATTCTTTACATTCACATTTTTAATTCTTTTCTGTGGTCTTATTATACATTATTAATGGTGTTTTTAATTGATTTAACATAAACATACTAATCAGATATACAATACAACTTCAAGAGTTAGGAATATAAAACAAGTGTAATTTAAAAAAGCAAAACAAAGTAATGCCGATTTTGATAAAACCAATACAATTTTTACAGTAATGGTTGAAACTCTTATGTACATAGACACAAAAACAACGTAGTAAAGACTAAACTGACGTTAAGTCTTGCTGCATATTTATTATGCTAATTGTACCTTAACTCTTCGTAGTAAAAAACCGCTAGAAAACCGCTCAACTAAAGCGAAATATATGTACATTCGAAGATTGTCCCCGTAATACGATGTGTCGAAGCACCAATCGAAATGGATAAAGATGGTTTCAAAATAATGTAATCGATGGTTTAAGCTAACTAGCATTCAACTTAATTCCCATTACAAGCCAGTGGCAAATAGTAAGTCTTTGTGGAAGAAATATGTATAATAGAGACCACCTATAGGCATTAATACAAGATTTATACAATAATAGAACAGACACTTGCTAAAAACGTATGAAATCAATTCAAACAAGTTCCTTAGCTATGATTAAAAATTATATATATTCAACTAAATACTAACCGAGAAAAGGATAAATAGAGAAATATTCTTTTTTTTTCAAACTTTTTCTTCTGGTACTAAAAACTGTACAAGTTTTTAAAGTAATGCCTTCATTTTACCTTCAACACGAAATTAAGAAGCCTCTCTGCACTGCACAGGAACAGCTCCCATACCCTTGTAATTCCTCTATCATGGTCGATGGTATTCTTTCCGTATTAAACAATTCTTCTTTTGTGTCATCTGACCGCAATGCGTTACCCTTTTTGATTGGTGGCCATTCTAAATGCACTTCAGTGATATCCAATTTTTTTTTGTCCATGCACGTAGAAAAACTATGTACTGGAGGAGAAGCAACATATTATTATTGAAACACATGGTTGAATATATTATGGTTGCAAAGCGCCATAAAAAGGTTGTTAACAATTGATTTATGTGTAGTTGCAGCCATTTTATATGGTTGGCTCAACCATACTTATAACCAAATTGTTGCCGCAACCATAATTAAACATGTTTTTTCTTTGCGTGTGTGCTTTTTAGTCACTTATGAAATTCTGTGCGCCCTCCTAGATTTTTAATTATTCTTAATTGAGAACTTTTTCGTTACTTAAGTGGTAGCATCAAAGCTCTATTCTTTCCCAGTGGCTGGCAGACGATGTAAAAAATATATGCCTTCAAGCATGATACAGAGAAGTTACCTCACAGTGACCAAGAGAAGGGTATGAAGAAAATTGAATCAGCGTTTCCCAATAACTATAGAGGACCTTTAAGATTTAATTAGATTGCTTTAAATAAAAACGAACATATATGTATGTATAAACATAAACTATCATGGAAGGTAGTGAAAACCACAAGGAAAATAAAACAGGATTTAGGTGTGGTTTGGGTTTGGAATCTTTTTATTTAAAACAATTTAGCAAAAGATTGCTTTCAGTATTGTTTCTGTTTGAAGATTATATTTAACTTAAAATTATTTTTGAGCTTATATACTATTTATGAGAATATACTAGATTGCATTAACACTGTAGGAAGGTTGATGGGAAATTTGGTTGAAATTTGATTTTCCCTAAAATATTTATTGATTCCCACAGCAGCAATATTATGGTGTAACAAAATATGTATGGCATATTAAAAGAAATAAATAAATAGATTTTCTCATGACAGCCTTAAATGTGCTACACACACACACAATACATGTTACGCGCCGGTAATTTCGCACTACATGAATTTGTATGAAAAACAACCGTTCAAAACTTACGTGGTAAAGGGGCATGAAAGTTGGCCAGCTAGCTCAAAATATTGGTCGTTAGTTCTTAACCCTAGTTTTGACGCGAAACACATAGCATATTCTCACACCCGTAGAACATGCAAAAAAAAATACTTACTACTTGATAGACCGATGTGGCCATGGTAAGGTGAAACACCATGTAGGGTACATTTCTCCCTCCCAGAAATTAAACATAAACTCCTATGACAGACTGCATACCCATTAGTTTAAATCTGTCCCTAAAGAAAAACTGACTAACGCTTAAACATGTTCAATTTTCAACTTGGCCATCACTCCCTAAAATAAATTATTTAATAATGCATTTTAGAGTTTATGAAAACAAAACAAATTCATATTTATTTAAGCGTTCCATTATTAAACCCGCGAATAATATTATATTAAATAGTAATTGTTGAATGGAAAAGTTTTGGATTATAATAATAATAAAAAAAATTATGTTTTCTTTACTCACATGACCTTCATGGTTGTATACGTTGTTACAGCGTCTTGATGGGCCCAGCAATCACTGCATACAATGTTGACGGTTTGTCAAGTTAGTAAAAAAAAGAATTGATCTTACTTATAAACTATGAATATGTAAAGAATAATAATGTTCAGCACAAGGGTTGCTGGATATTTATAAATAAATTTTTTGAAAGATAAATGACGCTTCAATACCGTAAATCGTTATACTTCAAAAATAAAAGGTTTATGCATTTTAAGTTTTAAAGTTTCTTTGTTTGTATGCTTGCTCTCAATTTGTATTATTCATTAAAACATTTATATTTTCTTCTTTTGTTTGCTACCCTAAATCTCTAGATTTAGTCCTTTTTTGTTTGAATTCAACAATTTAGTTTGCTTTGAAATCTACATATGCATTTACTTTGATAAGATTTGTTTTGGTAAAGATTTACATTAATTCATTTTATATTTTACCATTCATTTTTCTTTTGAATATTTTTTTTGCAAAACCAAATAATTTTAATTTAGTTCTCAATTTTTCTCAATTTCAATAATTTTTTTTGTTTAGTTAGATTTGTATATTGGTTCTGTTGAATTTACATATATTTGTATTTTCTCTTTCTAATTCTCACTTTTCTTTTCTTCTTCGTTTCAAAATTCAGTAATTTTGTAACTTGCTTTATAAAATTGTTCTGTTTTCTTTTCTTTTTCTTTGCTTTCTTAGTTTTATTAACCTTATTTTAATAAATTTTCATTGTTCGTTTTTTTTCCAGTTTCACGCATATTCTTATTTTAGAATTCTAGATTTAATATTTGTTTTTCTCTTTTGTAAATCAAAAAAAATTTAGGCAGTTTTCTTTTTTCTTTGTTTATTTGTTTGCTGGGTTATCTTTCTTCTTGTTCGTTTCTTTTTTCTTAATTTCTTTCTTTTCCCGCTTCACAAGTTTTTAATATTAACTTAATTATTTATTGCCGTAAATCCAAAAATAGTTCTAAGTGTGCACTTATGTATGTACATACGTATGTACGTATATACATACATATGTATACATGCGTATGTATACCTGGCGAAACGAAAAGATCAAGTTTCGCGTGGCCACTCACCATGCAGATTCTTAAAGGCATACAGGGCTTAATGAAATAGTTTTCCACCGAATTTTTCAAAGTATGTTCCGTATGTGCATATATGTCAACTTCATAGTCTTGCAAAACTCGGGTATTTAAAGTTTTCTTCGATTTCTATTCTAAATCTAGATCATGAACTTCCAACACGTGGAGTCCTAAATTATTACAAGAAATTAGTTTGACCTCTAGGTAACCTACAAAAGATCTGGGTCTTACCTGTAGTATCTGCCAGAACAGAAACAAAACTCCTTATTGGACCAATGCGTCCAGTTGGCCTGCACATGTACCTACGTGTGCTAAAATCTGATACACTGGTATAGGTATGTATGAATGTTGGGATGCAAAATTATTTAGTCTTTATTCTTTTTTTTTTTGTTCCTTACTTTCGGACTGTTGACTGACTGACTTACTCCCTGTTTGAAGCTTATTTAACAAATGAAATGTATGTCAGGTTTAACTTAATGAAGGTACTCAAAAAAATAGACTATTTAAATGGAAAGACACAAGACGTAGTGTTTTTAATACGAACAATTGCAATTGAAACATTAACTCCTCAATTTTGTGAGAGATTTACATTTACATTCATATGTACTTATGTAAAATCAGTAGAAAAAACTGTTCTAGTCAACAATGCTTATTGCGTTCCGTTCCCCTGTTTCTTTTCTGAATATTCTAAAATAAGAGTAACGAGACACTTTTCAATGTTAGATCAATGTCATTAAACTCTTCGAGAGAGTTTACATATGTAGGTCTGTTGGTAGAAGCACTACATACATATGCTTGCGAAAGAATGTTGAGTGAAACGACATCTTTAGTCTTTGACATTGAAATTTCAAATGTAGGTCAGTAGAATAAAATATCCATGTATATATAAATTTAAATGTGTATTGCGTACAAATATATGTACATTGTAATTTTAAACGTAGGGAATGATACCCTTAAAGCAATGTTGGTTTAATACATATATATGTGCGTCGCTGAAAATATTGTTATTATTACTTCCTTTCAATGTGAAATTTTCTTTTCCTTTCTGAGAAAGTCTAAGAAAAGCATTCCTGTGGAATTTGTGTATACGGAGGGGGGGAATATCTTGGAGCTACCAAAAATAATGTAACAAGACTTGTTCAACGTGAAATTTCAGTTTTCACCATTTCCATATGTAAATTCTCTTTTTCTGAAATAATATTGTAAAACTGCTTACACATATCTAATAGTGTCAGACTTAAAAGCAAATCGTAACAAACCTGCTTCTAACTTTAATTTTTCAATTAAAGGTTTGAACAGGAACGATTTTTTTTTCTTCCCTATTTACGAAATAGATGATGTTATACATCTAAATATGCATAAATGCATATGTGTATATATGCCTGTAGAAAAGGATAAATGTATTAAGCAGCTATTATATATTGCAACACTTGTTTCTCGAAGCAATATAATAATGTCAAAATTCAAGTACATATCTATGTACATATGTAAGCACTACACACTTCATCAACCAGCCTACAATTTGTTTTGTGTATCTGTGAGCTAACTAATGAAGTTCACAAATAAAAAAAAATAATCCATGATTTGCCACTTAAATGACTATATGCTTAAATTCATTAGGCACACTCGACCATACATAAATGAAACATTTTAACTACCTATACATCCGAATTTCTTTATGTACAATTTTAACTCTTTCCTTTTTCAACTAAATATAGTTAACGGCGCGTACTTTTGCTTTTTTGTTAGGTGTACCCTGATACTTTTAACCTCTTAACCACAACCGTGTGGCTCGACCCACTCAAAGCCGGGCACGTAATTAGATTTATGACCTTAGGTCCGAAGCATGATACTTCCCAATATATTTTCCCTTTAGATCCTCAATATCGTATAAATTAAGGCCAACTTTATCTTTTATTTTGCACTTGATGTATTTTGGCATAAATTTTTTGTTTATACGTTTCGACGAATTACTCAATATGTGATTTTTCCTGTATACTACTTGACCTTTCTTGTAACTGAGGGGCTTACTTCTAAGATTATAGTTTTTCGATGCTCTGAAATGTGCAGCTGATAAATTGTCACGGATTTTTGCTCTTACTTTTATCATTTTGTCAGCGTTATTAAAAATATTTACGTCTTCCCCAATTGAACAGCCTAATTGGTCAAGGACTGAATATGCCGAGCCATGCTGAACCATGTTCTGCCCAAAAGTAGCATAGTAGGGCGAGCACTTTATGGCGGAATGATAATCGCTTCTCAAAATTGATAAAATTTGAGGAATATACTTGTCCCAGTTATTGTGTTCCTTATGATCTTGTAAAAAATATCTAATCTTCGTTATTATTTCACGGTTAGCCCGCTCAGAAGCATTTGACTGAGGTGCATAAAACCCGGTGGTTATATGCGTTATGGCGTATAACCTGAAAAAGTTTTTCATTTCTGTGGACAAAAATTGCTTAGCATTATCACTGTGTAAGTATCTTGGTACGCCAAATGTTGGGAAAATCTCCGATTCAAAAAATAAGATAACGTTTAATGAAGTAGCGGATTTCATTGGTTTTAAAAATAAAAATTTTGTCAAATGGTCAAGGCAAACAAACATGGTTGAGTGTTTCGATTTTGTGAAAGGATAAGGGCCTAAAAAATCGCAATATAGCCTTTCAAAGGGTCGTCTGGTTATCATTTGATTGCCCATTTGAGGTCTGGAAATTTGGTTCGAAGATTTGATACACTTACATACATCGCAATTATTTACATACGATTTTACATCAAGAACCATTGACGGCCAGAAGTATTTTTGTCGTATCCTAGTCAAGGTTTTTATGAAGCCTCCATGTCCTGAAACGCTGGAGTCGTGCGCAGATTTCAATATATTTTGTACCAAAGGTTTTGGAACCCATAATCGCCAATAAGCTTCTTCTTCCATTTCCGCTTCTTGCCTAAAATAAACGCGTTTTAACACTATATTTCCGGAGATTTTTAAGTCTGGCAATGCCTCTTTATTTGCTAAAATCGACCCTCGGAGCTGCCTATACTCCTCTTCTTCGAACTCGGGCGAGTTGATATCAATTTCTATAGGAACATCTATTTTACCGATTTCATCCATATCCATTCTCGACAGGCAGTCTGGAACAATGTTTAAGGAACCCTTCCGGTGTTCAATTGTAAAAGTATATCGCTGCAGTTTCAGGCTCCAACGTGCCAGCCGTCCGCTCAAGTCCTTTTGAGACATCAGCCACTTTAGTGAGGCATGGTCCGTTATAATTCGGAATGGTAAACCTTCAATATATGGGCGAAATCTGTTAACGCTAACGATTGCAGCTAGGCACTCCAATTCTGTAACGGTGTAATTCCGTTGAGCTTTATTCAGCTTCTGCGAGACAAATGCAATCGGATGCTCTTTACCTTCCTCGTCGTACTGAAACAAAACACCCCCCACTCCAATCTTCGATGCATCGCATTGTATTATAAATTCTTTGTTGAAATTGGGCTGCGCGAGGACAGGGGCTGAAGAAAGAGACTCTTTTAGTTTTTCAAATGAAATTTTAGCTTGTTCTGTTAAAGTGAACGGCCCATTCGACTTTTTAAGACAATCTGACAAAGGTCCGGCAAGGTCGGCAAAGTTATGTATGAATGAACGGTACCAATTTGCCATTCCGATGAATCGTCGTATTTGTCTTACGGATTTTGGCAATGGAAAATTTCTGATCGATTCCACTTTGCTCGGATCAACTTTTAGACATCCGTTACCGACAATGTATCCTAAATATCGGATTTCTTTTTGGCAGAATTTGCTCTTGCTGACATTAATAGTTAATTTGGCTGTTCTGAGACACGAAGCTACTTCGTTCAATAGCCTAACATGTGACTCGAAGTCGGGGCTGCAGACTAACAAATCGTCGAGATAAATGAACACGTTTTCACGCAGTCGAGACGGGATGACCTTATCCATGAGGCGACTCATGGTCTGTGGTCCATTACACAAGCCGAATGGCATGTATTTGTAATGGTACAAAGGTTTTCCTGGTACCACAAATGCGGTTTTCTCTTTGGACGAATCAGTTAACCTTATCTGCAGAAATGCGTCTTTCAAATCAATGCCACTTATAAAAAATGTATCTTTCAACCTACTCAATAGCCCATTGATGTGCGGCAAGGGATATGAATCCTTTTTCGTAACCTCATTAAGTCTTCGCGAGTCTATGCACAATCTTACCTTCCCTGGCTTCCTGACCAATACTACCGGCGAGCACCAGGGTGAATTAGATTCTTCGATAACGCCTAGGTCCAGTAGTCGATCGATCTCCTTAAACGCTTCAGATTGCCTTGGAGGTGAAAGTGGAAAATGTTTACATTTTATAGGGGTTGCGTTGCCGGTATCGATGTGATGCTGCAGTAAGTCGGTACAACCCAAACCCAACTTTTCAAATGAGGGAAAATTTAAAATTGCCTTTTCCAAAATCAATTTCTGCTCGGAGGTAAGTTCATGAAAGTTATCTCCGTCCTCTGAATTAGGTGAAATTTCTGACACCATATTTAAATTATTAGAAATTATATCCGGTGCTAAAGCAAATTCGCACCAAAAATTGATTCCAAAATAGGCCTGTTGATTCAACGAAGGCACTAAATAAAAGGTTATGTTCTTTGTAACATTTTTGAAATATACGGGCAATATACAATAGCCTATAACATTTTGTTTATTTCCGTTTGCAGTGCATACAAATGACCTAATTGAAGTATATGAAATATCATTCCTTTCCAAAAACGAGATACAATCCTTGCCTAGAACTGATACATTCGCCCCTGAATCAAGTAAACCTGTGAGAGTGTCCTGGTTCACCTTTACTTTTGCAAAAGGTCTATCATCAGATCCCATTATAAATGTTGATTCGAGGAGCTTGCGGAAATGCTTTCGGGTTTTAAAGCGTGCCCTACATTTTAAGATCTGATATAATGGTCTCCTATATGATTTGTGAGTTGAACTCTGAAAGGTAGCGCAAAAATTATCGGTTTGCGTTGACTTGCCTAAAAAATAATTTGTTTGGGCTTGCGGATCTCTATTGTGAATAGCACAGTCGTAAGATTCAAAAGTTTGTGTAGATTTATCAATAAAAATATTTGGTTTTAATACCTCCCCAGTTAATAAATGTCTCGTTTCAGAATGAGGGGTTATTTCAAACTCGGGGGTGATGGGAGCGGACGAATGTCCCCGGTAGCCAATTCGCCCGGTTTTCTGTTTCCCTGCACGCCATGTTTATTTGGACAATTCGGAGTCAATGTGCCCCGGTGCCCACATTTAAAACAAAAAGGAGCCTTTATTTGTTCAGAGCAATAAATGTATGAATGCCCATAGTTCAAACAGTTCCAGCATTGAATTCTGGAGTAATCAAACTGAGGTTTTCGGTCTGACATTCTAAAAGCTTCAATCTGAGGGTCGGCGACTTCAACCTCAACATTCTCGTCGGAGAATTTGTCTATCTCGTTAACATTCTTATTCTGTCCCAAATTATGATTTTGAAATTTAGAATCCCTCAAAACCTTTTCTGCCTTACGTGCAATATCGCGAAAATCGTTCATATCCCTCGGTTCTGAGCTAAACAACAAAAATCTTAAGTTTGCATTGATATTCCGCTTCATAATATCTATAAGGGCGCTATCAGGCAATGGATTCTGAAGTCTTAAATTCATTGCTATTATTGAAGTATGAAAGTCATCGTAACTCTCTTTATATTGTTGTCTCCGCGATGACATTCTCACTAAAACCTCATGGTCAGATTCTAAATATCCGAATTCTTTAATAATAGAGCGTCGTAATGTTGAATAAGTTATATTAGGATTTTGCTTAGTAAATTGCCAGTACCATTCTTCTGCACGACCATCCAGAACGATATGAAAGTTGGACAAAAGATGCTCATCAGAACATCTTGAACGACTACAAAGGGTCTCTAGTTTGAAAAGGAAGTCTGTAACTGAGCCAGAGCCGTCATAGCATATTTTCCACTTCTCAAGTTTAACGTTATCGTTCTGATGTATTGCGGCGCGATCATTCGTATTGCTTCGAAAGTCTTCCCGCGATCTAGCCTGCTCGTTAAAGTCATTCTCATTCCCGACATTTCGAAACATTGGTGCTTGTATGTTTGGAAATAATTCCCTTACTCTCCTTGGGAGCTGACTACCCGCAATCTGAGATATGCTCTCCTTTATCGTTGCCAGTTCTCTGCGAAACTCTTCCTGAGTGTTGCGCATCATTTGCTCCATCAACATTGTCAGCGAATCCAACGAATTAGACGTACTAGCATTAATAACGTTACCACGTGCAGTTAATGGAGCGTTATTGCTCGAAGCATTTGGGTTTACAAATGGGTCAACGTTAGGGTTTAAGGAAGACCTTCTAGAGGTTTCGTCAGGAATCTCTCCCCGTGGGAGCTCTGAATTGCGATTTTGTTGATCCATAAGTAATAAATTCTCAAAAATATTGGGTGATTCGCCACCAACAGCGCCTTGCAAGTCTAAAGTATAATCACCTGTCGTATCTTTGGATTTGTCTTTAGGAGAGTGAACTACCTTTGGCATAGTACCTGTTTGTGCTTGTGGCATAATAATAATATTATTTGATGAAGTTGTTGTCGATCTTGTATTTTTCCTAAAAGAGTTATTCAAGCCTGATCTAACTGAATTACGAGTGTTCATTACGTATAAATGTACATGTCACGAAAATAAAAGGTTGAAAGAATCAATTATACAAAAAAAAAAGAAACGAACTTACTGCTAGATTCTTATAAGTTCTTCGTATTATACTGAATAGAAAAAGTTACGATATTTTAAATCACAAAAAAAAAATATAGTAATGTTAGGGTTATTATAGACTTATAAAAAAAAATTGTTTTTTTTTTTCCAAATAATGCGTGTATATAAAAGTAATTTGTAATAATGGATAGAAAAATGAAAATTATTGTAAAGACAGCTATATTATGGCAACTAGGGAATGATAGCCAGTTTCCAATTGAACGTAAAAGCATTAGGAAACAAAACTGTGCCTGCTCATAGAAAATATTAACTATCTATTTATTTATTTTTTTTCTCTTGACTTCACTGCAACGTACAAACATTACAAGTTAGTTTAATTTGCCGGACTTGTAAAGTCTAAATGTTCAAAGTGTTCTGCTCAGAGTCATGAAACCCGAATAAAATTTAAATGCTCAGATTTACGTCTTCTGAAACAGAATCAACGATGAAGCTGATATTAATTTTCCCTTCCCATGTTTCATGCGCTATTAGATTCCAAATCTAATGAGAACGTTAAAATCTAAGACTATCATGAATCCACAAGGAAGAGAAAAAATAAAGTAACTATTATTATTTTTATGCTAATTATTCCCAAGAACAAAAACGAATTGCTTCCAATCTATTCAATATTGAAGTAAGTTCAAATTAACGTTGCTATAACGTTGGTTTATCGTTGGGCGCCATATATGTTACGCGCCGGTAATTTCGCACTACATGAATTTGTATGAAAAACAACCGTTCAAAACTTACGTGGTAAAGGGGCATGAAAGTTGGCCAGCTAGCTCAAAATATTGGTCGTTAGTTCTTAACCCTAGTTTTGACGCGAAACACATAGCATATTCTCACACCCGTAGAACATGCAAAAAAAAATACTTACTACTTGATAGACCGATGTGGCCATGGTAAGGTGAAACGCCATGTAGGGTACATTTCTCCCTCCCAGAAATTAAACATAAACTCCTATGACAGACTGCATACCCACTAGTTTAAATCTGTCCCTAAAGAAAAACTGACTAACGCTTAAACATGTTCAATTTTCAACTTGACCATCACTCCCTAAAATAAATTATTTAATAATGCATTTTAGAGTTTATGAAAACAAAACAAATTCATATTTATTTAAGCGTTCCATTATTAAACCCGCGAATAATATTATATTAAATAGTAATTGTTGAATGGAAAAGTTTTGGATTATAATAATAATAAAAAAAATTATGTTTTCTTTACTCACATGACCTTCATGGTTGTATACGTTGTTACAGCGTCTTGATGGGCCCAGCAATCACTGCATACAATGTTGACGGTTTGTCAAGTTAGTAAAAAAAAGAATTGATCTTACTTATAAACTATGAATATGTAAAGAATAATAATGTTCAGCACAAGGGTTGCTGGATATTTATAAATAAATTTTTTGAAAGATAAATGACGCTTCAATACCGTAAATCGTTATACTTCAAAAATAAAAGGTTTATGCATTTTAAGTTTTAAAGTTTCTTTGTTTGTATGCTTGCTCTCAATTTGTATTATTCATTAAAACATTTATATTTTCTTCTTTTGTTTGCTACCCTAAATCTCTAGATTTAGTCCTTTTTTGTTTGAATTCAACAATTTAGTTTGCTTTGAAATCTACATATGCATTTACTTTGATAAGATTTGTTTTGGTAAAGATTTACATTAATTCATTTTATATTTTACCATTCATTTTTCTTTTGAATATTTTTTTTGCAAAACCAAATAATTTTAATTTAGTTCTCAATTTTTCTCAATTTCAATAATTTTTTTTGTTTAGTTAGATTTGTATATTGGTTCTGTTGAATTTACATATATTTGTATTTTCTCTTTCTAATTCTCACTTTTCTTTTCTTCTTCGTTTCAAAATTCAGTAATTTTGTAACTTGCTTTATAAAATTGTTCTGTTTTCTTTTCTTTTTCTTTGCTTTCTTAGTTTTATTAACCTTATTTTAATAAATTTTCATTGTTCGTTTTTTTTCCAGTTTCACGCATATTCTTATTTTAGAATTCTAGATTTAATATTTGTTTTTCTCTTTTGTAAATCAAAAAAAATTTAGGCAGTTTTCTTTTTTCTTTGTTTATTTGTTTGCTGGGTTATCTTTCTTCTTGTTCGTTTCTTTTTTCTTAATTTCTTTCTTTTCCCGCTTCACAAGTTTTTAATATTAACTTAATTATTTATTGCCGTAAATCCAAAAATAGTTCTAAGTGTGCACTTATGTATGTACATACGTATGTACGTATATACATACATATGTATACATGCGTATGTATACCTGGCGAAACGAAAAGATCAAGTTTCGCGTGGCCACTCACCATGCAGATTCTTAAAGGCATACAGGGCTTAATGAAATAGTTTTCCACCGAATTTTTCAAAGTATGTTCCGTATGTGCATATATGTCAACTTCATAGTCTTGCAAAACTCGGGTATTTAAAGTTTTCTTCGATTTCTATTCTAAATCTAGATCATGAACTTCCAACACGTGGAGTCCTAAATTATTACAAGAAATTAGTTTGACCTCTAGGTAACCTACAAAAGATCTGGGTCTTACCTGTAGTATCTGCCAGAACAGAAACAAAACTCCTTATTGGACCAATGCGTCCAGTTGGCCTGCACATGTACCTACGTGTGCTAAAATCTGATACACTGGTATAGGTATGTATGAATGTTGGGATGCAAAATTATTTAGTCTTTATTCTTTTTTTTTTTGTTCCTTACTTTCGGACTGTTGACTGACTGACTTACTCCCTGTTTGAAGCTTATTTAACAAATGAAATGTATGTCAGGTTTAACTTAATGAAGGTACTCAAAAAAATAGACTATTTAAATGGAAAGACACAAGACGTAGTGTTTTTAATACGAACAATTGCAATTGAAACATTAACTCCTCAATTTTGTGAGAGATTTACATTTACATTCATATGTACTTATGTAAAATCAGTAGAAAAAACTGTTCTAGTCAACAATGCTTATTGCGTTCCGTTCCCCTGTTTCTTTTCTGAATATTCTAAAATAAGAGTAACGAGACACTTTTCAATGTTAGATCAATGTCATTAAACTCTTCGAGAGAGTTTACATATGTAGGTCTGTTGGTAGAAGCACTACATACATATGCTTGCGAAAGAATGTTGAGTGAAACGACATCTTTAGTCTTTGACATTGAAATTTCAAATGTAGGTCAGTAGAATAAAATATCCATGTATATATAAATTTAAATGTGTATTGCGTACAAATATATGTACATTGTAATTTTAAACGTAGGGAATGATACCCTTAAAGCAATGTTGGTTTAATACATATATATGTGCGTCGCTGAAAATATTGTTATTATTACTTCCTTTCAATGTGAAATTTTCTTTTCCTTTCTGAGAAAGTCTAAGAAAAGCATTCCTGTGGAATTTGTGTATACGGAGGGGGGGAATATCTTGGAGCTACCAAAAATAATGTAACAAGACTTGTTCAACGTGAAATTTCAGTTTTCACCATTTCCATATGTAAATTCTCTTTTTCTGAAATAATATTGTAAAACTGCTTACACATATCTAATAGTGTCAGACTTAAAAGCAAATCGTAACATACATTTATATTTCACTGTCACTTTAAGAGGTACAAAGGCGGCGGTGTTTTAAAACTATTCAAATATGTTTGCCGGCCTGTGCTGATATTTTGGTAACACTTGATATTCTTTTGGTTATTTTGTTAATGCCTTTATAACAATTAATTCTTTCATGTTGATGTTGTTTAAGAGAGTTAATTCATATTATGCTACAGTAGTATGCTATACGTTAAGTATAGCATACTACTGTATGCTACTGAAAAAAGTTAGTGTTGTGCTTTAAAAATTTTGAGATTTCAGAGCCTGTGATGCGACTTAGCTGTAAACAAAAATTTAATTCCTCCTCAGGAGCTGAGTATAAAAGATACTTAAATGATTTTATTACTAAATACGGAAATTAATATAATTTCCTAATTATTAACCTACAAAATTATATCTGCACATCTTAACCAGAAAGATTTGAACATAATAAGATAATTTGAAGTATTTTTATAAAGTAAAAAAAAAAAAATATTTCAGGCTTATAAGGCTCTTATTTGACATATTTTTATTGAAACTTTGTCAAATAAGAGTTTAATAAACCTGAAATATTTATTATGAATAAGACCCTTACACCCATATTCATAATAACTATTGAAGATTTATTACACGTTTATTTGACAAATATTCCGTAGAAATACGTCAAATAAGAGCTTAATAAACTTACAATAATTATTATGAATATGGCTTTTAAAGTTTAAAATGTTATATAATAATTTTCCAGAAAAATAACAAATATATCTTTGGCATACATACATATGTTTAAAATGAAGCTGTGATGTTTTCGTCATATACGAAGATAATGAAGCTTTGGTATTATTTTATGACCACTTTCTTCTTTTGTAACTCATTGTGGTATCTACCTGTAAGAATCATTATTAATTTTGGTATTAACTCCTACCACATGCTTCATGGATTCTTTTTTTCTTATTAAATTTTATTTCAGAGCCTGTGACAGAAGTTATTGGAGGACCAGAGTTGCACATAAACAAGGGATCAACTATTAATTTAACGTGTATAGTAAAATTTGCTCCTGAGCCACCTCCCACAGTCATATGGTCACACAACAGACAGGTAATGAAAAGGAATAACTTTTGTAGTTTTTGTATTACGTATTGATGTAACAGAAAAAAAAACGAGAGCAATATAACTGCTCTTTAAACAAATAATTAAAATTATTTGCTTCCCCATTAGCCACCAGGGCGAGATTTTTGGGTTTGGTTTTGAGCAACCTCCTCATTTTTTTATACTAGCAAAGCTTAAAATTCTAAGAGCTTTTTTGAGTTTTTTTTTTTTCAATTTTCCCTCATAGCTTAACAGTACCCATACAAGGGTGTTTTTGTGGATTACATATCTTTTCATTAGAGCTTATTTTGTAATTCTATGTTAGTATTATTAGTATTATGATGATGAGGATTTGATGATACTAATCACATTCGGTCTGTCAATGCTGTCTTCTTGAAGTGTTTTTTTGATTTCTGTGAGTTCATCTGCTTCACAGTCAGCATCCAGACTCACATAGGTAAAATGTTCACCTGAAAAATGATGTTATAATTAAATTGTTTGTCCTGAATATCTTCTTAACTTTATATACACTAAAATAGGCAAGAGCTGTTGTAACAAAACCCACAAAAAATAATATTGATGGTCACCAAAAATTCCACCTTAACTTAATATTCAAACAGCATTTAATCCATCATCTCAGCAGCATTTATTATACTTTTCTGATCTCATAATCGAGAAACTAAATTTTTTTTATTAAAACCTTGTATTGATCAATATGTTCATCTAGCCAATAAGTCATCAAACTTGATTTCCTCGTCACGCTTAAAAATGTTTTGCCGCTTTTTTTTTAACGAGTTTTATCGCTTAGTGTGATTAAGATAAAAGGAAAACTATCAATAAGTAAACAAATTAAATAGACCTATGCTTATTTACCTGTTTTGGGCAAAGCAGTATTAAAAGTGTTGCCGTTTTTGTAGAAAAGAAAATCACTACACTTTTACCACCGCACAGCCGTTCTCTGCTTTGAAAAAGTAGAAACCGAGCTAAAAATCGATTCAAGCTGTTCAATGAACAATGAACGATGAACAGCTTAAAGCCCACATTTTAAAATTCACTTCGATTTTAAAATGTGATTTTCTCCTCTGGGTAGACAATAATTAAAGAAAATAACTTGAGTCTAAATAGTTATTAACTAAAGCTATGGAAATGAGTGAGCAAATAAAACTAAATTAATAGGTGTTCTAATAAAATGGAAATACTTATTTCTTTTTTGTTTAAGCAACAATATATTTCCAACACGGTTTACTTACTTGATACACAACTAAAAAAAATATGTATGAACAACGAAAATTCCTGGAAAACGAATTTTTTTTTATTAACTTCATTCAATTTTCAACTTTTTTCTTTTTATTTTAACGCTTGCATTTGTTGTCTGCTTGGATGGCCTTTCACGGATTCTTTTGCACTCAGGTCATAAACTTCGATTCACCGCGTGGTGGCATATCCTTAGTCACGGAGAAAGGTGTTTTAACCACAAGCCGATTGCTGGTGCAGAAGGCAATACAACAGGACTCCGGTCTTTACACATGTACGCCTTCGAATGCCAATCCAACATCTGTGAGAGTACATATCGTTGATGGTGAGTAATAAAGTTTAACTTTTCAAAACAATTTTATGTGGACAGACTTTAAGACTCTTGTTCATTTGTGACTAATGCAGATTTGCACAAAGCAGTGTTTATTTTGTTTCGTTGGTGCATAAAGACATTAAGACGATTTTTACTACAAGTGTTTATTATACTGAAATATTGCAAGTGAAAGGAGAGTCAAAACAAAAAACACTTCATAGGAAAAAGTTTTTGCATCACAAATTATTGTGGAATTGTCTTTTATTAGTAAACATATCTCTACAAAAAAATTGAAATTAAAATGCAGATTAAAATTAAGAGAAAACTTAACAAAACAAAAAACTTCAACGGAGCATCAGTTTTAGATTACGAAGTGAGTGTAGCGTTATTTAGGCCCAAGTGGTGGCGATAAGGAGAGCGGTAAGCTGGATGAGGTACTATAGAATATACGCGGAGTATATATTAATTTGAACTGACAGTAAGAACACACGTGCAGGTGTTTACATCTAGGTCGGTTAGTGAATACTAGATAGATCTAAATAAGATAGCCAGACATTCAGACCTGCAGCTTCTCTGGGTACCTGGATACAACAGTGTTTCCGGCATTGCAGTGCCTGATGAGCTAGTGAGATATCATCCCGCTTACAAGAGGAGGACGAATTCGTTAGTGTTCCTCTCAGCAGTTAGAAACAGCTAATAAAACAACAGCTATTGAGAACTGCACAGGACAGGTGGTCAAATGAGATCACCTGTCGGGGCCCGCTTAGTCCAGCCATAATTGAAAAAGATCCTTGGCTTTGTAGGATTTTCCGTAACAAAGGCTACACACTCTGACAGCTAATCTGACAGAACACTGTCACATGGGAATACATACCAAAAGACTAAATCTTCCATGTAATGACTTCTGCAGATTTTGCAGAACAAGAGAGCTCTTTCCAACAAGAGAGCAAATTACTAGGGCAGACTAACACTACTTGGCTTGCCGGATGTATGGGAATGAGAATTAAACAGGATGGAATTTAGTCAGTTCAACTGGCTGTTTCAGAGCAGAAACAGTGGGCCATGTGTAAGGCTGTTTCCCTACCGTCTCTTTGGCTAACACAATGGGACCTTCTAGAAGCCAAGTGGGCCGATCTCACGTGTGGCAGCCATTGAAACTTAACATAACATAACATTTCTAGCACAATGACTAATGAATTTTGGTTGCATACTTTAGAATATGTATGTGGGATTGTGTGGTAGCCAAAGATTGGGGGTTTTAAAATTACCTGTCCTTTTTGTGGCAGGTGCACTGCAGGCCACCTACCAGTTATTAACAAAAAAAAAAAAAAAAAAATTTCGTTTAAAAACATATCAATTTAAGTATTTTATTGATTCAAATTACGTACATATTAGATTTTTTATTTTGGTGGTTTTAAAGTACAATTTATTTTTATTTTCCAATACGTTAGTATTTGAAATAAAAACTATTTTTATTTGCCAATTGTTACAGCACCTGCCAGACAATTGACAATAAATAATTGAGTTTACTAAGATGGGGTGTCACCTGCCCTAGACGGCATATACAAAATCTTAAGAATGATAATTGATATAAATATTGGCAGCTTAGGCTCTCTACTAAGCAGTCAGAATGGTTGTCTCAACACGACGTAACAAATCTGGCAACACAACGGTCAATCTAATACAACTACGTAAATTTTAAATTACAGATCACCGTATCTACTTTTTTATACAATCTTGTTACCGTGCTTTCACACAGCTGATGACATTATTTTAACTCTCTTTTTCGTGTTGCACGTGTATATTTTCTCCCTTCTCTTTTAATCTTAAGCTTCAGTAAAGTAATTAACTTTGTTGGTTTAAGGTTAACGAAAAGCGTAAGTGTATATATTTTATATACATACATATATTTTATATAAACTGCATATTGCACATAGAAAAATGTGTGTTATTAAAACCTAATTGATAAATTGCAAATCTTAGCTGCGGTTTATAACACTATTATAAATCTGCAGAAGATACGTTGCTATTAGTTTAAACCAAACGAATAAACACTGTTGTTTAACTATTTTTGCTTCTTCCTAGTGTGATCTTTTCAAATATGTTATGAGTTAAATATTGTGTCAAGGTATTTTGCCCTTGGCTCCATAAGAATGAATGAGCTATTTATTTGAATGACTTGAAAATTTGGTATCTTCCTACTTGTGTAGATTACTTTATATGTGTTATCACTGCTTACTTGTATTCTCCAACTCCGGAACCATTCCAATGTGTTTTTATTGTTGTTCCTGCTATGCAGCTTATTTAATAATTTGGTGAGATTATATGAAAGTAGTGTCATTAGGAGAGCTATCATATTGTTATTTGGTAAATTGCATGAGGTAAATCATTAGACCAAGAACACCAGCATGTGGCACCTCAGCTCTTATGCAGAACATTTCTGAGCACTTATCTTTATATATGGCATATGACAATTGGTTTTGTAAATTATATATACATATATATGTTATTAGATATACACCTTTCGGTAAGTGATGTTTTAGTTTGTAGAACTATTTTGTGAACTTTTGATCGGAGCAGACGTGTCTTTTGTGATGTGAAGTCGTAATAGTTGAACGAGTGATTTTTTTTTAATGGCTTATTTAAACAATATTCCATGTTTGTTAAACGTGTATTTGGCAAATTATAGATATTTGCCAAATGAGATCTTAACAAACATGATACATATATGTATTTTTAAATATAAGTTCGCCAAAGTAAACATTCGTAATAGGTATTGTCGTGGTTATTTTTTTTAAGTTTCTTTTTTTTTTGTCTTTTTGTATAGTCGAACGGTTTGCAATACTGAAGAGGTTTCGTGTCGAATACACGATACACTGGACACTAAACAGACAAATTAGCAACATTTAATCCTGACTTATTTAGATTTGCAAAAATAAATGATCTGTTTTTACATTATAATTTTTGTACTTAATCAAACGTTCACAAACACTCCCCATTTTCGTTTTTACACCCACCAATTCCCCTTTCCTATTTTCCCAGTTCCAGTACAATGCAATGCATATATAGGGATCATCCCCTGGTCCTAGTCTAAAACAAAAAGAAAAAATATACACACCTTTCGGTAAGTGATGTTTTAGTTTTTAGAGAAAACCTCGAAAAGTTTTTTTTGTCAAGAGGGAGGCAATTTTACTTTTTACTTCTTTATGATGAATCGCTATTAGCGGTTCACTATTCACGGTCGACTATGTAAGTCTAAGAAATAATAATAAACTCTTCACCAGCAAAATGATAAACCAAACCGAAGAGCTTTTCATTTCTCTACTTCTCTTCACTTTATTCATAAAACAGTATAAACTCTTCTCCTGCTAGTTTTCAATAAAGGCAAGTAAGAATTAAAAACTAAATAAAATTAATCGGTGCCAAAGTCATTGTAGATTTCTTGTCCTTCTCAGCAAATATTTTTCCAAGGTAGTAAATCATAACTCTCAAGATTAAATTTACAAGGCAACATTCAAGTTAAGTATATTTAAAAAGTTTTCTAATGTTTTTTTTCTCGCAAACTTATACACATGCTTTTGAAAGGAAAAAATGCAGAGGTAATGTTAATGTTTTCCCCTTCGATATGCCCACACGTTTAATTTATGTTAAATTTCAATATTTGCTTTATAGCAAATTTATATAGCGATGTGTTTGTGTGTAAATGTGTATGTGTTTGAAAGCATATAAGAACCAGAAACCCAAGTAAAGTGATTGCGTAAATCTAAATGCGAAATTTATGATGCCACAAAATTTAAATCTCATGTGTGTGTAAGAGCGTTGCTTGTAATCTGGCATGATTATGTGCGTTTTTCTTTTCGATTTTATAAACGATGTCAGTTTCAGAAAATATTTTGCATTACATATTTGTGTATTTTTTTATATAAACACAGATTTTTTTCTACTTCTGCCAACAATATTTATGGTAGATTGTGCGAGCATTTTCAACATGTATATATGTATTTGTTTTTAAATTTATTTAGTGTACATATTTTAAAAGTGCTGGTTAGTATGGATTTTATAATGTGGCAACATATGCATAAAATGGAGGTTAGTGTTTGCCAGTCAAAGTAATGATGTAAAACAAGCACAAGATTGATAGAAATTATGTTTGTGGCAGATTTGTGGTCGGCAATATAAAATTTAACATAATAAATTTTGCTACAGGGAGTTTCAAAAAGTAATTCGCATAGCTGTCAACCAACTAAGAACATATTAGCTTTGTTTCTTTACTCTACTTTGGTATCCCGAGTGATCCCAATTTGCACGAAAAGCGTTCCCGTACTTGAAAATTGAGCAAATGAGAGTATTTGTAAGAAACAGCAAGTCATTTTTCTTCGGGCTAGTTTGGGCAAGTAGTTCAGCTGTCATTTGTTTCAAAGAATAAACAATAACATAGAAAAAATAAATGTTTTGCGGAAGCTAAAAGAAAAATTGGAAATTAGTGTGCAAAAATATTTTAAAACATTCTTTAAAAAGTTGTTGATTGTTATATAAATATATTTACGAATTCATTTATGTACATTTTCAATTGGTTTTCTGTGCGATATTACACGCTTTTTACAACGTCATTCAAGAGTCTGCATCACTTAATAATAAAATTTTAAGGGTTTTATAAATGATATGTGTGCTTAGAAAATAAACTCTTTATAATACACAAAGGTCATAACATTTGTTGGACGCTTCTTCGTAAAACAAACACAAACTTAAAAACTCGTCAAATTGTTCTCTACTGTACTGTACTGTATGTAGACTAATGCTGGGATTTGGCATAAGATACAATAGAAGGAACGAGGGATGTAATCACACAAGAACGAAGATAGTTCTATGGAAGTTCTGGATGTTAGGTCTACAACGGGACCTTTCTGGACCGAAGTGGGTCTAGAATATAGAATAGTTACAAAGTATGTAGATGATTTGCTTTGTATAATTTCTAACAGGGCTGTTAATAACATTTTGCAATATTGAATAATTTTAATGATAATATTAAGTCTATAATTGAAAAAAAATGTGCCTCAAGGTTTCCATGCTTGGATAAAATGATAATTAGGAGAGATAATAGATTGGTAATTAATTGGTACCAGAAATCAACAGCCTCAGGCAGGAGAATTAACTATTTTTCAAAACTTGGTATGAGTATTATCAACAACATAGCTAAGAATTTTGTAGAATTCTCAAGGTTATTGATGAGTAATTTTCTAAAAAGATTATTGCTACGATTAGGAATATTTTAGAAGCGAATGATTTTCCGGCTACACCCATAGATTTTATTATTAATTTTCATTTTAAAACTAAAAAGGTCGAAAAATCAACAATTATTATTAATTCTTTAACTTATAAACCGGGACAACCGGGAATAATAGTAAGATCTAATATATATAACAGAGAGAAGTATAGGATATTAGATATATTGTTTAGTCAGACAGAGGTTAAGTTTGATAAAATAGATATGGCAAATTTAGTTTATGAAATCCCTTGTAAGGAAAATGGCCAGTAGAATTGTGATAACATATACATATAAAAGAACTACAAAGACTAAACTAAGAACTAGAAGACAGTATTATCTTCGCATTGCAGTAGATTAAATCGTTATACTCATTCTGAAAATGTTTCAATGTTAAAAACAAGAAAAGTTATAATCATAAGTAGACTTCAAAAATTCGAAAAAGTTTGTTTGAACATATCTGATTCTCAATTTGTTCATGGGAGTTAGGGAATAAGTAATTAAGTTTGAAACAAATTTTTCAGAATTTTATATATATATATATATATATATATATATATATATATATATATATATATATATATATATATATATATATATATATATACATATATATATATATATATATATATATATATATATATATATATATATATATATATATATATATATATATATATATATATATATATATATATATATATATATATATATATATATATATATATATATATATATATATATATATATATATATATATATATATATATATATATATATATATATATATATATATATATATATATATATATATATATATATATATATATATATATATATATATATATATATATATATATATATATATATATATATATATATATATATATATATATATATATATATATATATATATATATATATGTATATGGATATAACGAATGGCGAAATTTTTACATTAACTGTCTTATGTAGCGAGTGACAAAAAAAATAAATCTCGATTTAACGAACGGCAAAGCAAAATACATTTAAAAAATTGTTACAAATCTGCATTTGCAGATTTGCAGGCACTTTCCTGTATAAGTTGTAATTTGACAAATATTCAAAACCAAAAAACTGTATAGAAAACCCCTTCCCACGGAGGCACAACTTGTTTCTACTGTATTTTCTAAAATACTTCTTCCTCACAAAATTTGAAAACGGAAATATTTAGAAAAGAAGACCACAAAACGACCTGCATTTGCAGATTTGCCGGCACTTTCCCGTATAAGTTGTAATTTGACAAATATTCAAAACCAAAAAACTGTATAGAAAACCCCTCCCCACGGAGGCACAACTTGTTTCTACTGTATTTTCTAAAATACTTCTTCCTCACAAAATTTGAAAACGGAAATATTTAGAGAAGAAGACCACAAAACGACCTGCATTTGCAGATTTGCCGGCACTTTCCCGTATAAGTTGTAATTTGACAAGTATTCAAAACCAAAAAACTGTATAGAAAACCCCTCCCCACGGAGGCACAACTTGTTTCTACTGTATTTTCTAAAATACTTCTTCCTCACAAAATTTGAAAACGGAAATATTTAGAGAAGAAGACCGCAAAACGACCTGCACTTGCAGATTTGCCGGCACTTTCCCGTATAAGTTGTAATTTGACAAATATTCAAAACCAAAAAACTGTATAGAAAACCCCTCCCCGCGGAGGCACAATTTGTTTCTACTGTATTTTCTAAAATACTTCTTGCTCACAAAATTTGAAAACGGAAATATTTAGAGAAGAAGACCACAAAACGACCTGCACTTGCAGATTTGCCGGCACTTTCCCGTATAAGTTGTAATTTGACAAATATTCAAAACCAAAAAACTGTATAGAAAACCCCTCCCCACGGAGGCATAATTTGTTTCTACTGTATTTTCTAAAATACTTCTTGCTCACAAAATTTGAAAACGGGAATATTTAGAGAAAAAGACCACAAAACGACCTGCACTTGCAGATTTGCCGGCACTTTCCCGTATAAGTTGTAATTTGACAAATATTCAAAACCAAAAAACTGTATAGAAAACCCCTCCCCACGGAGGCACAATTTGTTTCTACTGTATTTTCTAAAATACTTCTTGCTCACAAAATTTGAAAACGGAAATATTTAGAGAAGAAGACCACAAAACGACCTGCACTTGCAGATTTGCCGGCACTTTCCCGTATAAGTTGTAATTTGACAAATATTCAAAACCAAAAAACTATATAGAAAACCCCTCCCCGCGGAGGCACAATTTGTTTCTACTGTATTTTCTAAAATACTTCTTGCTCACAAAATTTGAAAACGGAAATATTTAGAGAAGAAGACCACAAAACGACCTGCACTTGCAGATTTGCCGGCACTTTCCCGTATAAGTTGTAATTTGACAAATATTCAAAACCAAAAAACTGTATAGAAAACCCCTCCCCGCGGAGGCACAATTTGTTTCTACTGTATTTTCTAAAATACTTCTTGCTCACAAAATTTGAAAACGGAAATATTTAGAGAAGAAGACCACAAAACGACCTGCACTTGCAGATTTGCCGGCACTTTCCCGTATAAGTTGTAATTTGACAAATATTCAAAACCAAAAACTGTATAGAAAACCCCTCCCCCCGGAGGCATAATTTGTTTCTACTGTATTTTCTAAAATACTTCTTGCTCACAAAATTTGAAAACAAAAATATTTAGAGAAGAAGACCACAAAACGACCTGCACTTGCAGATTTGCCGGCACTTTCCCGTATAAGTTGTAATTTGACAAATATTCAAAACCAAAAAACTGTATAGAAAACCCCTCCCCGCGGAGGCACAATTTGTTTCTACTGTATTTTCTAAAATACTTCTTGCTCACAAAATTTGAAAACGGAAATATTTAGAGAAAAAGACCACAAAACGACCTGCACTTGCAGATTTGCCGGCACTTTCCCGTATAAGTTGTAATTTGACAAATATTCAAAACCAAAAAACTGTATAGAAAACCCCTCCCCACGGAGGCACAATTTGTTTCTACTGTATTTTCTAAAATACTTCTTGCTCACAAAATTTGAAAACGGAAATATTTAGAGAAGAAGACCACAAAACGACTTGCACTTGCAGATTTGCCGGCACTTTCCCGTATAAGTTGTAATTTGACAAATATTCAAAACCAAAAAACTGTATAGAAAACCCCTCCCCACGGAGGCACAATTTGTTTCTACTGTATTTTCTGAAATACTTCTTCCTCACAAAATTTGAAAACGGAAATATTTAGAGAAGAAGACCACAAAACGACCTGCATTTGCCGGCACTTTCCCGTATAAGTTGTAATTTGACAAATATTCAAAACCAAAAAACTGTATAGAAAACCCCTCCCCGTTGAGGCACAATTTGTTTCTACTGTATTTTCTGAAATACTTCTTGCTCACAAAATTTGAAAACGGAAATATTTAGAGAAGAAGACCACAAAACGACCTGCACTTGCAGATTTGCCGGCACTTTCCCGTATAAGTTGTAATTTGACAAATATTCAAAACCAAAAACTGTATAGAAAACCCCTCCCCGCGGAGGCACAATTTGTTTCTACTGTATTTTCTAAAATACTTCTTGCTCACAAAATTTGAAAACGGAAATATTTAGAGAAGAAGACCGCAAAACGACCTGCACTTGCAGATTTGCCGGCACTTTCCCGTATAAGTTGTAATTTGACAAATATTCAAAACCAAAAAACTGTATAGAAAACCCCTCCCCGGGGAGGCACAATTTGTTTCTACTGTATTTTCTAAAATACTTCTTGCTCACAAAATTTGAAAACGGAAATATTTAGAGAAGAAGACCGCAAAACGACCTGCACTTGCAGATTTGCCGGCACTTTCCCGTATAAGTTGTAATTTGACAAATATTCAAAACCAAAAAACTGTATAGAAAACCCCTCCCCGCGGAGGCACAATTTGTTTCTACTGTATTTTCTAAAATACTTCTTGCTCACAAAATTTGAAAACGGAAATATTTAGAGAAGAAGACCACAAAACGACCTGCACTTGCAGATTTGCCGGCACTTTCCCGTATAAGTTGTAATTTGACAAATATTCAAAACCAAAAAACTGTATAGAAAACCCCTCCCCACGGAGGCACAATTTGTTTCTACTGTATTTTCTAAAATACTTCTTGCTCACAAAATTTGAAAACGGAAATATTTAGAGAAGAAGACCACAAAACGACCTGCACTTGCAGATTTGCCGGCACTTTCCCGTATAAGTTGTAATTTGACAAATATTCAAAACCAAAAAACTGTATAGAAAACCCCTCCCCGCGGAGGCACAATTTGTTTCTACTGTATTTTCTAAAATACTTCTTGCTCACAAAATTTGAAAACGGAAGTATTTAGAGAAGAAGACCACAAAACGACCTGCATTTGCAGATTTGCCGGCACTTTCCCGTATAAGTTGTAATTTGACAAATATTCAAAACCAAAAAACTGTATAGAAAACCCCTCCCCGCGGAGGCACAATTTGTTTCTACTGTATTTTCTAAAATACTTCTTGCTCACAAAATTTGAAAACGGAAATATTTAGAGAAGAAGACCACAAAACGACCTGCACTTGCAGATTTGCCGGCACTTTCCCGTATAAGTTGTAATTTGACAAATATTCAAAACCAAAAAACTGTATAGAAAACCCCTCCCCACGGAGGCACAATTTGTTTCTACTGTATTTTCTAAAATACTTCTTGCTCACAAAATTTGAAAACGGAAATATTTAGAGAAGAAGACCACAAAACGACCTGCACTTGCAGATTTGCCGGCACTTTCCCGTATAAGTTGTAATTTGACAAATATTCAAAACCAAAAAACTGTATAGAAAACCCCTCCCCGCAGAGGCACAATTTGTTTCTACTGTATTTTCTAAAATACTTCTTGCTCACAAAATTTGAAAACGGAAATATTTAGAGAAGAAGACCACAAAACGACCTGCACTTGCAGATTTGCCGGCACTTTCCCGTATAAGTTGTAATTTGACAAATATTCAAAACCAAAAAACTGTATAGAAAACCCCTCCCCGCGGAGGCACAATTTGTTTCTACTGTATTTTCTAAAATACTTCTTGCTCACAAAATTTGAAAACGGAAATATTTAGAGAAGAAGACCACAAAACGACCTGCACTTGCAGATTTGCCGGCACTTTCCCGTATAAGTTGTAATTTGACAAATATTCAAAACCAAAAAACTGTATAGAAAACCCCTCCCCGCGGAGGCACAATTTGTTTCTACTGTATTTTCTAAAATACTTCTTGCTCACAAAATTTGAAAACGGAAATATTTAGAGAAGAAGACCGCAAAACGACCTGCACTTGCAGATTTGCCGGCACTTTCCCGTATAAGTTGTAATTTGACAAATATTCAAAACCAAAAAACTGTATAGAAAACCCCTCCCCGCGGAGGCACAATTTGTTTCTACTGTATTTTCTAAAATACTTCTTGCTCACAAAATTTGAAAACGGAAATATTTAGAGAAGAAGACCGCAAAACGACCTGCACTTGCAGATTTGCCGGCACTTTCCCGTATAAGTTGTAATTTGACAAATATTCAAAACCAAAAAACTGTATAGAAAACCCCTCCCCGCGGAGGCACAATTTGTTTCTACTGTATTTTCTAAAATACTTCTTGCTCACAAAATTTGAAAACGGAAATATTTAGAGAAGAAGACCGCAAAACGACCTGCACTTGCAGATTTGCCGGCACTTTCCCGTATAAGTTGTAATTTGACAAATATTCAAAACCAAAAAACTGTATAGAAAACCCCTCCCCGCGGAGGCACAATTTGTTTCTACTGTATTTTCTAAAATACTTCTTGCTCACAAAATTTGAAAACGGAAATATTTAGAGAAGAAGACCACAAAACGACCTGCACTTGCAGATTTGCCGGCACTTTCCCGTATAAGTTGTAATTTGACAAATATTCAAAACCAAAAAACTGTATAGAAAACCCCTCCCCGCGGAGGCACAATTTGTTTCTACTGTATTTTCTAAAATACTTCTTGCTCACAAAATTTGAAAACGGAAATATTTAGAGAAGAAGACCGCAAAACGACCTGCACTTGCAGATTTGCCGGCACTTTCCCGTATAAGTTGTAATTTGACAAATATTCAAAACCAAAAAACTGTATAGAAAACCCCTCCCCGCGGAGGCACAATTTGTTTCTACTGTATTTTCTAAAATACTTCTTGCTCACAAAATTTGAAAACGGAAATATTTAGAGAAGAAGACCGCAAAACGACCTGCACTTGCAGATTTGCCGGCACTTTCCCGTATAAGTTGTAATTTGACAAATATTCAAAACCAAAAAACTGTATAGAAAACCCCTCCCCGCGGAGGCACAATTTGTTTCTACTGTATTTTCTAAAATACTTCTTGCTCACAAAATTTGAAAACGGAAATATTTAGAGAAGAAGACCGCAAAACGACCTGCACTTGCAGATTTGCCGGCACTTTCCCGTATAAGTTGTAATTTGAAAAATATTCAAAACCAAAAAACTGTATAGAAAACCCCTCCCCACGGAGACACAATTTGTTTCTACTGTATTTTCTAAAATACTTCTTGCTCACAAAATTTGAAAACGGAAATATTTAGAGAAGAAGACCACAAAACGACCTGCACTTGCAGATTTGCCGGCACTTTCCCGTATAAGTTGTAATTTGACAAATATTCAAAACCAAAAAACTGTATAGAAAACCCCTCCCCACGGAGGCACAATTTGTTTCTACTGTATTTTCTAAAATACTTCTTGCTCACAAAATTTGAAAACGGAAGTATTTAGAGAAGAAGACCACAAAACGACCTGCACTTGCAGATTTGCCGGCACTTTCCCGTATAAGTTGTAATTTGACAAATATTCAAAACCAAAAAACTGTATAGAAAACCCCTCCCCGCGGAGGCACAATTTGTTTCTACTGTATTTTCTAAAATACTTCTTGCTCACAAAATTTGAAAACGGAAATATTTAGAGAAGAAGACCACAAAACGACCTGCACTTGCAGATTTGCCGGCACTTTCCCGTCCGTATAAGTTGTAATTTGACAAATATTCAAAACCAAAAAACTGTATAGAAAACCCCTCCCCGCGGAGGCACAATTTGTTTCTACTGTATTTTCTAAAATACTTCTTGCTCACAAAATTTGAAAACGGAAATATTTAGAGAAGAAGACCACAAAACGACCTGCACTTGCAGATTTGCCGGCACTTTCCCGTATAAGTTGTAATTTGACAAATATTCAAAACCAAAAAACTGTATAGAAAACCCCTCCCCGCGGAGGCACAATTTGTTTCTACTGTATTTTCTAAAATACTTCTTGCTCACAAAATTTGAAAACGGAAATATTTAGAGAAGAAGACCGCAAAACGACCTGCGCTTGCAGATTTGCCGGCACTTTCCCGTATAAGTTGTAATTTGACAAATATTCAAAACCAAAAAACTGTATAGAAAACCCCTCCCCGCGGAGGCACAATTTGTTTCTACTGTATTTTCTAAAATACTTCTTGCTCACAAAATTTGAAAACGGAAATATTTAGAGAAGAAGACCACAAAACGACCTGCACTTGCAGATTTGCCGGCACTTTCCCGTATAAGTTGTAATTTGACAAATATTCAAAACCAAAAAACTGTATAGAAAACCCCTCCCCGCGGAGGCACAATTTGTTTCTACTGTATTTTCTAAAATACTTCTTGCTCACAAAATTTGAAAACGGAAATATTTAGAGAAGAAGACCGCAAAACGACCTGCACTTGCAGATTTGCCGGCACTTTCCCGTATAAGTTGTAATTTGACAAATATTCAAAACCAAAAAACTGTATAGAAAACCCCTCCCCGCGGAGGCACAATTTGTTTCTACTGTATTTTCTAAAATACTTCTTGCTCACAAAATTTGAAAACGGAAATATTTAGAGAAGAAGACCACAAAACGACCTGCACTTGCAGATTTGCCGGCACTTTCCCGTATAAGTTGTAATTTGACAAATATTCAAAACCAAAAAACTGTATAGAAAACCCCTCCCCGCGGAGGCACAATTTGTTTCTACTGTATTTTCTAAAATACTTCTTGCTCACAAAATTTGAAAACGGAAATATTTAGAGAAGAAGACCACAAAACGACCTGCACTTGCAGATTTGCCGGCACTTTCCCGTATAAGTTGTAATTTGACAAATATTCAAAACCAAAAAACTGTATAGAAAACCCCTCCCCGCGGAGGCACAATTTGTTTCTACTGTATTTTCTAAAATACTTCTTGCTCACAAAATTTGAAAACGGAAATATTTAGAGAAGAAGACCGCAAAACGACCTGCACTTGCAGATTTGCCGGCACTTTCCCGTATAAGTTGTAATTTGACAAATATTCAAAACCAAAAAACTGTATAGAAAACCCCTCCCCGCGGAGGCACAATTTGTTTCTACTGTATTTTCTAAAATACTTCTTGCTCACAAAATTTGAAAACGGAAATATTTAGAGAAGAAGACCACAAAACGACCTGCACTTGCAGATTTGCCGGCACTTTCCCGTATAAGTTGTAATTTGACAAATATTCAAAACCAAAAAACTGTATAGAAAACCCCTCCCCGCGGAGGCACAATTTGTTTCTACTGTATTTTCTAAAATACTTCTTGCTCACAAAATTTGAAAACGGAAATATTTAGAGAAGAAGACCGCAAAACGACCTGCACTTGCAGATTTGCCGGCACTTTCCCGTATAAGTTGTAATTTGACAAATATTCAAAACCAAAAAACTGTATAGAAAACCCCTCCCCGCGGAGGCACAATTTGTTTCTACTGTATTTTCTAAAATACTTCTTGCTCACAAAATTTGAAAACGGAAATATTTAGAGAAGAAGACCACAAAACGACCTGCACTTGCAGATTTGCCGGCACTTTCCCGTATAAGTTGTAATTTGACAAATATTCAAAACCAAAAAACTGTATAGAAAACCCCTCCCCGCGGAGGCACAATTTGTTTCTACTGTATTTTCTAAAATACTTCTTGCTCACAAAATTTGAAAACGGAAATATTTAGAGAAGAAGACCGCAAAACGACCTGCACTTGCAGATTTGCCGGCACTTTCCCGTATAAGTTGTAATTTGACAAATATTCAAAACCAAAAAACTGTATAGAAAACCCCTCCCCGCGGAGGCACAATTTGTTTCTACTGTATTTTCTAAAATACTTCTTGCTCACAAAATTTGAAAACGGAAATATTTAGAGAAGAAGACCACAAAACGACCTGCACTTGCAGATTTGCCGGCACTTTCCCGTATAAGTTGTAATTTGACAAATATTCAAAACCAAAAAACTGTATAGAAAACCCCTCCCCGCGGAGGCACAATTTGTTTCTACTGTATTTTCTAAAATACTTCTTGCTCACAAAATTTGAAAACGGAAATATTTAGAGAAGAAGACCACAAAACGACCTGCACTTGCAGATTTGCCGGCACTTTCCCGTATAAGTTGTAATTTGACAAATATTCAAAACCAAAAAACTGTATAGAAAACCCCTCCCCGCGGAGGCACAATTTGTTTCTACTGTATTTTCTAAAATACTTCTTGCTCACAAAATTTGAAAACGGAAATATTTAGAGAAGAAGACCGCAAAACGACCTGCACTTGCAGATTTGCCGGCACTTTCCCGTATAAGTTGTAATTTGACAAATATTCAAAACCAAAAAACTGTATAGAAAACCCCTCCCCGCGGAGGCACAATTTGTTTCTACTGTATTTTCTAAAATACTTCTTGCTCACAAAATTTGAAAACGGAAATATTTAGAGAAGAAGACCACAAAACGACCTGCACTTGCAGATTTGCCGGCACTTTCCCGTATAAGTTGTAATTTGACAAATATTCAAAACCAAAAAACTGTATAGAAAACCCCTCCCCGCGGAGGCACAATTTGTTTCTACTGTATTTTCTAAAATACTTCTTGCTCACAAAATTTGAAAACGGAAATATTTAGAGAAGAAGACCGCAAAACGACCTGCACTTGCAGATTTGCCGGCACTTTCCCGTATAAGTTGTAATTTGACAAATATTCAAAACCAAAAAACTGTATAGAAAACCCCTCCCCGCGGAGGCACAATTTGTTTCTACTGTATTTTCTAAAATACTTCTTGCTCACAAAATTTGAAAACGGAAATATTTAGAGAAGAAGACCACAAAACGACCTGCACTTGCAGATTTGCCGGCACTTTCCCGTATAAGTTGTAATTTGACAAATATTCAAAACCAAAAAACTGTATAGAAAACCCCTCCCCGCGGAGGCACAATTTGTTTCTACTGTATTTTCTAAAATACTTCTTGCTCACAAAATTTGAAAACGGAAATATTTAGAGAAGAAGACCGCAAAACGACCTGCACTTGCAGATTTGCCGGCACTTTCCCGTATAAGTTGTAATTTGACAAATATTCAAAACCAAAAAACTGTATAGAAAACCCCTACCCACGGAGGCACAATTTGTTTCTACTGTATTTTCTAAAATACTTCTTGCTCACAAAATTTGAAAACGGAAATATTTAGAGAAGAAGACCACAAAACGACCTGCACTTGCAGATTTGCCGGCACTTTCCCGTATAAGTTGTAATTTGACAAATATTCAAAACCAAAAAACTGTATAGAAAACCCCTCCCCACGGAGGCACAATTTGTTTCTACTGTATTTTCTAAAATACTTCTTGCTCACAAAATTTGAAAACGGAAATATTTAGAGAAGAAGACCACAAAACGACCTGCACTTGCAGATTTGCCGGCACTTTCCCGTATAAGTTGTAATTTGACAAATATTCAAAACCAAAAAACTGTATAGAAAACCCCTCCCCGCGGAGGCACAATTTGTTTCTACTGTATTTTCTAAAATACTTCTTGCTCACAAAATTTGAAAACGGAAGTATTTAGAGAAGAAGACCACAAAACGACCTGCATTTGCAGATTTGCCGGCACTTTCCCGTATAAGTTGTAATTTGACAAATATTCAAAACCAAAAAACTGTATAGAAAACCCCTCCCCACGGAGGCACAATTTGTTTCTACTGTATTTTCTAAAATACTTCTTGCTCACAAAATTTGAAAACGGAAATATTTAGAGAAGAAGACCACAAAACGACCTGCACTTGCAGATTTGCCGGCACTTTCCCGTATAAGTTGTAATTTGACAAATATTCAAAACCAAAAAACTGTATAGAAAACCCCTCCCCGCGGAGGCACAATTTGTTTCTACTGTATTTTCTAAAATACTTCTTGCTCACAAAATTTGAAAACGGAAATATTTAGAGAAGAAGACCACAAAACGACCTGCACTTGCAGATTTGCCGGCACTTTCCCGTATAAGTTGTAATTTGACAAATATTCAAAACCAAAAAACTGTATAGAAAACCCCTCCCCACGGAGGCACAATTTGTTTCTACTGTATTTTCTAAAATACTTCTTGCTCACAAAATTTGAAAACGGAAATATTTAGAGAAGAAGACCACAAAACGACCTGCACTTGCAGATTTGCCGGCACTTTCCCGTATAAGTTGTAATTTGACAAATATTCAAAACCAAAAAACTGTATAGAAAACCCCTCCCCGCGGAGGCACAATTTGTTTCTACTGTATTTTCTAAAATACTTCTTGCTCACAAAATTTGAAAACGGAAATATTTAGAGAAGAAGACCACAAAACGACCTGCACTTGCAGATTTGCCGGCACTTTCCCGTATAAGTTGTAATTTGACAAATATTCAAAACCAAAAAACTGTATAGAAAACCCCTCCCCGCGGAGGCACAATTTGTTTCTACTGTATTTTCTAAAATACTTCTTGCTCACAAAATTTGAAAACGGAAATATTTAGAGAAGAAGACCACAAAACGACCTGCACTTGCAGATTTGCCGGCACTTTCCCGTATAAGTTGTAATTTGACAAATATTCAAAACCAAAAAACTATATAGAAAACCCCTCCCCGCGGAGGCACAATTTGTTTCTACTGTATTTTCTAAAATACTTCTTGCTCACAAAATTTGAAAACGGAAATATTTAGAGAAGAAGACCACAAAACGACCTGCACTTGCAGATTTGCCGGCACTTTCCCGTATAAGTTGTAATTTGACAAATATTCAAAACCAAAAAACTGTATAGAAAACCCCTCCCCACGGAGGCACAATTTGTTTCTACTGTATTTTCTAAAATACTTCTTGCTCACAAAATTTGAAAACGGGAATAATTAGAGAAGAAGACCACAAAACGACCTGCACTTGCAGATTTGCCGGCACTTTCCCGTATAAGTTGTAATTTGACAAATATTCAAAACCAAAAAACTGTATAGAAAACCCCTCCCCGCGGAGGCACAATTTGTTTCTACTGTATTTTCTAAAATACTTCTTGCTCACAAAATTTGAAAACGGAAATATTTAGAGAAGAAGACCACAAAACGACCTGCACTTGCAGATTTGCCGGCACTTTCCCGTATAAGTTGTAATTTGACAAATATTCAAAACCAAAAAACTGTATAGAAAACCCCTCCCCGCGGAGGCACAATTTGTTTCTACTGTATTTTCTAAAATACTTCTTGCTCACAAAATTTGAAAACGGAAATATTTAGAGAAGAAGACCACAAAACGACCTGCACTTGCAGATTTGCCGGCACTTTCCCGTATAAGTTGTAATTTGACAAATATTCAAAACCAAAAAACTGTATAGAAAACCCCTCCCTGCGGAGGCACAATTTGTTTCTACTGTATTTTCTAAAATACTTCTTGCTCACAAAATTTGAAAACGGAAATATTTAGAGAAGAAGACCACAAAACGACCTGCACTTGCAGATTTGCCGGCACTTTCCCGTATAAGTTGTAATTTGACAAATATTCAAAACCAAAAAACTGTATAGAAAACCCCTCCCCACGGAGGCACAATTTGTTTCTACTGTATTTTCTAAAATACTTCTTGCTCACAAAATTTGAAAACGGAAATATTTAGAGAAGAAGACCGCAAAACGACCTGCACTTGCAGATTTGCCGGCACTTTCCCGTATAAGTTGTAATTTGACAAATATTCAAAACCAAAAAACTGTATAGAAAACCCCTCCCCACGGTGGCACAATTTGTTTCTACTGTATTTTCTAAAATACTTCTTGCTCACAAAATTTGAAAACGGAAATATTTAGAGAAGAAGACCACAAAACGACCTGCACTTGCAGATTTGCCGGCACTTTCCCGTATAAGTTGTAATTTGACAAATATTCAAAACCAAAAAACTGTATAGAAAACCCCTCCCCGCGGAGGCACAATTTGTTTCTACTGTATTTTCTAAAATACTTCTTGCTCACAAAATTTGAAAACGGAAATATTTAGAGAAGAAGACCACAAAACGACCTGCACTTGCAGATTTGCCGGCACTTTCCCGTATAAGTTGTAATTTGACAAATATTCAAAACCAAAAAACTGTATAGAAAACCCCTCCCCGCGGAGGCACAATTTGTTTCTACTGTATTTTCTAAAATACTTCTTGCTCACAAAATTTGAAAACGGAAATATTTAGAGAAGAAGACCACAAAACGACCTGCACTTGCAGATTTGCCGGCACTTTCCCGTATAAGTTGTAATTTGACAAATATTCAAAACCAAAAAACTGTATAGAAAACCCCTCCCCACGGAGGCACAATTTGTTTCTACTGTATTTTCTAAAATACTTCTTGCTCACAAAATTTGAAAACGGAAATATTTAGAGAAGAAGACCACAAAACGACCTGCACTTGCAGATTTGCCGGCACTTTCCCGTATAAGTTGTAATTTGACAAATATTCAAAACCAAAAAACTATATAGAAAACCCCTCCCCGCGGAGGCACAATTTGTTTCTACTGTATTTTCTAAAATACTTCTTGCTCACAAAATTTGAAAACGGAAATATTTAGAGAAGAAGACCACAAAACGACCTGCACTTGCAGATTTGCCGGCACTTTCCCGTATAAGTTGTAATTTGACAAATATTCAAAACCAAAAACTGTATAGAAAACCCCTCCCCACGGAGGCACAATTTGTTTCTACTGTATTTTCTAAAATACTTCTTGCTCACAAAATTTGAAAACGGAAATATTTAGAGAAGAAGACCACAAAACGACCTGCACTTGCAGATTTGCCGGCACTTTCCCGTATAAGTTGTAATTTGACAAATATTCAAAACCAAAAAACTGTATTTGCCGGCACTTTCCCGTATAAGTTGTAATTTGACAAATATTCAAAACCAAAAAACTGTATAGAAAACCCCTCCCCGCGGAGGCACAATTTGTTTCTACTGTATTTTCTAAAATACTTCTTGCTCACAAAATTTGAAAACGGAAATATTTAGAGAAGAAGACCACAAAACGACCTGCACTTGCAGATTTGCCGGCACTTTCCCGTATAAGTTGTAATTTGACAAATATTCAAAACCAAAAACTGTATAGAAAACCCCTCCCCACGGAGGCATAATTTGTTTCTACTGTATTTTCTAAAATACTTCTTGCTCACAAAATTTGAAAACGGAAATATTTAGAGAAGAAGACCACAAAACGACCTGCACTTGCAGATTTGCCGGCACTTTCCCGTATAAGTTGTAATTTGACAAATATTCAAAACCAAAAAACTGTATAGAAAACCCCTCCCCACGGAGGCACAATTTGTTTCTACTGTATTTTCTAAAATACTTCTTGCTCACAAAATTTGAAAACGGAAATATTTAGAGAAGAAGACCACAAAACGACCTGCTTTTGCAGATTTGCCGGCACTTTCCCGTATAAGTTGTAATTTGACAAATATTCAAAACCAAAAAACTGTATAGAAAACCCCTCCCCGCGGAGGCACAATTTGTTTCTACTGTATTTTCTAAAATACTTCTTGCTCACAAAATTTGAAAACGGAAATATTTACAGAAGAAGACCGCAAAACGACCTGCACTTGCAGATTTGCCGGCACTTTCCCGTGTAAGTTGTAATTTGACAAATATTCAAAACCAAAAAACTGTATAGAAAACCCCTCCCCCCGGAGGCACAATTTGTTTCTACTGTATTTTCTAAAATACTTCTTGCTCACAAAATTTGAAAACGGAAATATTTAGAGAAGAAGACCGCAAAACGACCTGCACTTGCAGATTTGCCGGCACTTTCCCGTATAAGTTGTAATTTGACAAATATTCAAAACCAAAAAACTGTATAGAAAACCCCTCCCCGCGGAGGCACAATTTGTTTCTACTGTATTTTCTAAAATACTTCTTGCTCACAAAATTTGAAAACGGTAATATTTAGAGAAGAAGACCACAAAACGACCTGCACTTGCAGATTTGCCGGCACTTTCACGTATAAGTTGTAATTTGACAAATATTCAAAACCAAAAAACTGTATAGAAAACCCCTCCCCCCGGAGGCACAATTTGTTTCTACTGTATTTTCTAAAATACTTCTTGCTCACAAAATTTGAAAACGGAAATATTTAGAGAAGAAGACCGCAAAACGACCTGCACTTGCAGATTTGCCGGCACTTTCCCGTATAAGTTGTAATTTGACAAATATTCAAAACCAAAAAACTGTATAGAAAACCCCTCCCCGCGGAGGCACAATTTGTTTCTACTGTATTTTCTAAAATACTTCTTGCTCACAAAATTTGAAAACGGAAATATTTACAGAAGAAGACCGCAAAACGACCTGCACTTGCAGATTTGCCGGCACTTTCCCGTGTAAGTTGTAATTTGACAAATATTCAAAACCAAAAAACTTTATAGAAAACCCCACCCCACGGAGGCACAATTTGTTTCTACTGTATTTTCTAAAATACTTCTTGCTCACAAAATTTGAAAACGGTAATATTTAGAGAAGAAGACCACAAAACGACCTGCACTTGCAGATTTGCCGGCACTTTCACGTATAAGTTGTAATTTGACAAATATTCAAAACCAAAAAACTGTATAGAAAACCCCTCCCCCCGGAGGCACAATTTGTTTCTACTGTATTTTCTAAAATACTTCTTGCTCACAAAATTTGAAAACGGAAATATTTAGAGAAGAAGACCGCAAAACGACCTGCACTTGCAGATTTGCCGGCACTTTCCCGTATAAGTTGTAATTTGACAAATATTCAAAACCAAAAAACTGTATAGAAAACCCCACCCCACGGAGGCACAATTTGTTTCTACTGTATTTTCTAAAATACTTCTTCCTCACAAAATTTGAAAACGGAAATATTTAGAGAAGAAGACCACAAAACGACCTGCATTTGCAGATTTGCCGGCACTTTCCCGTATAAGTTGTAATTTGACAAATATTCAAAACCAAAAAACTTTATAGAAAACCCCTCCCCGCGGAGGCACAATTTGTTTCTACTGTATTTTCTAAAATACTTCTTCCTCACAAGATTTGAAAACGGAAATATTTAGAGAAGAAGACCACAAAACGACCTGCACTTGCAGATTTGCCGGCACTTTCCCGTATAAATTGTAATTTGACAAATATTCAAAACCAAAAAACTGTATAGAAAACCCCTCCCCACGGAGGCACAACTTGTTTCTACTGTATTTTCTAAAATACTTCTTGCTCACAAAATTTGAAAACGGAAATATTTAGAGAAGAAGACCACAAAACGACCTGCACTTGCAGATTTGCCGGCACTTTCCCGTATAAGTTGTAATTTGACAAATATTCAAAACCAAAAAACTGTATAGAAAACCCCTCCCCGCGGAGGCACAATTTGTTTCTACTGTATTTTCTAAAATACTTCTTGCTCACAAAATTTGAAAACGGAAATATTTAGAGAAGAAGACCGCAAAACGACCTGCACTTGCAGATTTGCCGGCACTTTCCCGTATAAGTTGTAATTTGACAAATATTCAAAACCAAAAAACTGTATAGAAAACCCCTCCCCACGGAGGCACAATTTGTTTCTACTGTATTTTCTAAAATACTTCTTGCTCACAAAATTTGAAAACGGAAATATTTAGAGAAGAAGACCGCAAAACGACCTGCTGTTGCAGATTTGCCGGCACTTTCCCGTATAAGTTGTAATTTGACAAATATTCAAAACCAAAAAACTGTATAGAAAACCCCTCCCCGCGGAGGCACAATTTGTTTCTACTGTATTTTCTAAAATACTTCTTCCTCACAAAATTTGAAAACGGAAATATTTAGAGAAGAAGACCACAAAACGACCTGCACTTGCAGATTTGCCGGCACTTTCCCGTATAAGTTGTAATTTGACAAATATTCAAAACCAAAAAACTTTATAGAAAACCCCTCCCCGCGGAGGCACAATTTGTTTCTACTGTATTTTCTAAAATACTTCTTCCTCACAAGATTTGAAAACGGAAATATTTAGAGAAGAAGACCACAAAACGACCTGCACTTGCAGATTTGCCGGCACTTTCCCGTATAAATTGTAATTTGACAAATATTCAAAACCAAAAAACTGTATAGAAAACCCCTCCCCACGGAGGCACAACTTGTTTCTACTGTATTTTCTAAAATACTTCTTGCTCACAAAATTTGAAAACGGAAATATTTAGAGAAGAAGACCACAAAACGACCTGCACTTGCAGATTTGCCGGCACTTTCCCGTATAAGTTGTAATTTGACAAATATTCAAAACCAAAAAACTGTATAGAAAACCCCTCCCCACGGAGGCACAACTTGTTTCTACTGTATTTTCTAAAATACTTCTTGCTCACAAAATTTGAAAACGGAAATATTTAGAGAAGAAGACCACAAAACGACCTGCATTTGCAGATTTGCCGGCACTTTCCCGTATAAGTTGTAATTTGACAAATATTCAAAACCAAAAAACTTTATAGAAAACCCCTCCCCGCGGAGGCACAATTTGTTTCTACTGTATTTTCTAAAATACTTCTTGCTCACAAAATTTGAAAACGGAAATATTTAGAGAAGAAGACCACAAAACGACCTGCACTTGCAGATTTGCCGGCACTTTCCCGTATAAGTTGTAATTTGACAAATATTCAAAACCAAAAAACTTTATAGAAAACCCCTCCCCGCGGAGGCACAATTTGTTTCTACTGTATTTTCTAAAATACTTCTTGCTCACAAAATTTGAAAACGGAAATATTTAGAGAAGAAGACCGCAAAACGATCTGCACTTGCAGATTTGCCGGCACTTTCCCGTATAAGTTGTAATTTGACAAATATTCAAAACCAAAAAACTGTATAGAAAACCCCTCCCCACGGAGGCACAATTTGTTTCTACTGTATTTTCTAAAATACTTCTTGCTCACAAAATTTGAAAACGGAAATATTTAGAGAAGAAGACCGCAAAACGACCTGCTGTTGCAGATTTGCCGGCACTTTCCCGTATAAGTTGTAATTTGACAAATATTCAAAACCAAAAAACTGTATAGAAAACCCCTCCCCGCGGAGGCACAATTTGTTTCTACTGTATTTTCTAAAATACTTCTTCCTCACAAAATTTGAAAACGGAAATATTTAGAGAAGAAGACCACAAAACGACCTGCACTTGCAGATTTGCCGGCACTTTCCCGTATAAGTTGTAATTTGACAAATATTCAAAACCAAAAAACTGTATAGAAAACCCCTCCCGTTGAGGCACAATTTGTTTCTACTGTATTTTCTAAAATACTTCTTGCTCACAAAATTTGAAAACGGAAATATTTAGAGAAGAAGACCACAAAACGACCTGCACTTGCAGATTTGCCGGCACTTTCCCGTATAAGTTGTAATTTGACAAATATTCAAAACCAAAAAACTGTATAGAAAACCCCTCCCCGCGGAGGCACAATTTGTTTCTACTGTATTTTCTAAAATACTTCTTCCTCACAAAATTTGAAAACCGAAATATTTAGAGAAGAAGACCACAAAACGACCTGCACTTGCAGATTTGCCGGCACTTTCCCGTATAAGTTGTAATTTGACAAATATTCAAAACCAAAAAACTGTATAGAAAACCCCTCCCGTTGAGGCACAATTTGTTTCTACTGTATTTTCTAAAATACTTCTTCCTCACAAGATTTGAAAACGGAAATATTTAGAGAAGAAGACCACAAAACGACCTGCACTTGCAGATTTGCCGGCACTTTCCCGTATAAGTTGTAATTTGACAAATATTCAAAACCAAAAAACTGTATAGAAAACCCCTCCCCACGGAGGCATAATTTGTTTTTACTGTATTTTCTAAAATACTTCTTGCTCACAAAATTTGAAAACGGAAATATTTAGAGAAGAAGACCACAAAACGACCTGCACTTGCAGATTTGCCGGCACTTTCCCGTATAAGTTGTAATTTGACAAATATTCAAAACCAAAAAACTGTATAGAAAACCCCTCCCCGCGGAGGCACAATTTGTTTCTACTGTATTTTCTAAAATACTTCTTGCTCACAAAATTTGAAAACGGAAATATTTAGAGAAGAAGACCACAAAACGACCTGCACTTGCAGATTTGCCGGCACTTTCCCGTATAAGTTGTAATTTGACAAATATTCAAAACCAAAAAACTGTATAGAAAACCCCTCCCCGCGGAGGCACAATTTGTTTCTACTGTATTTTCTAAAATACTTCTTGCTCACAAAATTTGAAAACGGAAATATTTAGAGAAGAAGACCGCAAAACGACCTGCACTTGCAGATTTGCCGGCACTTTCCCGTATAAGTTGTAATTTGACAAATATTCAAAACCAAAAAACTGTATAGAAAACCCCTCCCCACGGAGGCACAATTTGTTTCTACTGTATTTTCTAAAATACTTCTTGCTCACAAAATTTGAAAACGGAAATATTTAGAGAAGAAGACCGCAAAACGACCTGCTGTTGCAGATTTGCCGGCACTTTCCCGTATAAGTTGTAATTTGACAAATATTCAAAACCAAAAAACTGTATAGAAAACCCCTCCCGTTGAGGCACAATTTGTTTCTACTGTATTTTCTAAAATACTTCTTCCTCACAAGATTTGAAAACGGAAATATTTAGAGAAGAAGACCACAAAACGACCTGCACTTGCAGATTTGCCGGCACTTTCCCGTATAAGTTGTAATTTGACAAATATTCAAAACCAAAAAACTGTATAGAAAACCCCTCCCCTCGGAGGCACAATTTGTTTCTACTGTATTTTCTAAAATACTTCTTGCTCACAAAATTTGAAAACGGAAATATTTAGAGAAGAAGACCACAAAACGACCTGCACTTGCAGATTTGCCGGCACTTTCCCGTATAAGTTGTAATTTGACAAATATTCAAAACCAAAAAACTGTATAGAAAACCCCTCCCCACGGAGGCATAATTTGTTTCTACTGTATTTTCTAAAATACTTCTTGCTCACAAAATTTGAAAACGGAAATATTTAGAGAAGAAGACCACAAAACGACCTGCACTTGCAGATTTGCCGGCACTTTCCCGTATAAGTTGTAATTTGACAAATATTCAAAACCAAAAAACTGTGTAGAAAACCCCTCCCCACGGAGGCACAATTTGTTTCTACTGTATTTTCTAAAATACTTCTTCCTCACAAAATTTGAAAACCGAAATATTTAGAGAAGAAGACCACAAAACGACCTGCACTTGCAGATTTGCCGGCACTTTCCCGTATAAGTTGTAATTTGACAAATATTCAAAACCAAAAAACTGTATAGAAAACCCCACCCGTTGAGGCACAATTTGTTTCTACTGTATTTTCTAAAATACTTCTTCCTCACAAAATTTGAAAACGGAAATATTTAGAGAAGAAGACCACAAAACGACCTGCACTTGCAGATTTGCCGGCACTTTCCCGTATAAGTTGTAATTTGACAAATATTCAAAACCAAAAAACTGTATAGAAAACCCCTCCCGTTGAGGCACAATTTGTTTCTACTGTATTTTCTAAAATACTTCTTCCTCACAAGATTTGAAAACGGAAATATTTAGAGAAGAAGACCACAAAACGACCTGCATTTGCAGATTTGCCGGCACTTTCCCGTATAAGTTGTAATTTGACAAATATTCAAAACCAAAAAACTGTATAGAAAACCCCTCCCCGCGGAGGCATAATTTGTTTCTACTGTATTTTCTAAAATACTTCTTCCTCACAAGATTCGAAAACGGAAATATTTAGAGAAGAAGACCACAAAACGACCTGCATTTGCAGATTTGCCGGCACTTTCCCGTATAAGTTGTAATTTGACAAATATTCAAAACCAAAAAACTGTATAGAAAACCCCTCCCGTTGAGGCACAATTTGTTTCTACTGTATTTTCTAAAATACTTCTTCCTCACAAGATTTGAAAACGGAAATATTTAGAGAAGAAGACCACAAAACGACCTGCACTTGCAGATTTGCCGGCACTTTCCCGTATAAGTTGTAATTTGACAAATATTCAAAACCAAAAAACTGTATAGAAAACCCCTCCCCGCGGAGGCACAATTTGTTTCTACTGTATTTTCTAAAATACTTCTTCCTCACAAGATTTGAAAACGGAAATATTTAGAGAAGAAGACCACAAAACGACCTGCACTTGCAGATTTGCCGGCACTTTCCCGTATAAGTTGTAATTTGACAAATATTCAAAACCAAAAAACTGTATAGAAAACCCCTCCCCACGGAGGCATAATTTGTTTCTACTGTATTTTCTAAAATACTTCTTGCTCACAAAATTTGAAAACGGAAATATTTAGAGAAAAAGACCACAAAACGACCTGCACTTGCAGATTTGCCGGCACTTTCCCGTATAAGTTGTAATTTGACAAATATTCAAAACCAAAAAACTGTATAGAAAACCCCTCCCCGCGGAGGCATAATTTGTTTCTACTGTATTTTCTAAAATACTTCTTCCTCACAAGATTCGAAAACGGAAATATTTAGAGAAGAAGACCACAAAACGACCTGCATTTGCAGATTTGCCGGCACTTTCCCGTATAAGTTGTAATTTGACAAATATTCAAAACCAAAAAACTGTATAGAAAACCCCTCCCCACGGAGGCACAATTTGTTTCTACTGTATTTTCTAAAATACTTCTTCCTCACAAAATTTGAAAACGGAAATATTTAGAGAAGAAGACCACAAAACGACCTGCACTTGCAGATTTGCCGGCACTTTCCCGTATAAGTTGTAATTTGACAAATATTCAAAACCAAAAAACTGTATAGAAAACCCCTCCCCGCGGAGGCACAATTTGTTTCTACTGTATTTTCTAAAATACTTCTTCCTCACAAGATTTGAAAACGGAAATATTTAGAGAAGAAGACCACAAAACGACCTGCACTTGCAGATTTGCCGGCACTTTCCCGTATAAGTTGTAATTTGACAAATATTCAAAACCAAAAAACTGTATAGAAAACCCCTCCCCACGGAGGCATAATTTGTTTCTACTGTATTTTCTAAAATACTTCTTGCTCACAAAATTTGAAAACGGAAATATTTAGAGAAAAAGACCACAAAACGACCTGCACTTGCAGATTTGCCGGCACTTTCCCGTATAAGTTGTAATTTGACAAATATTCAAAACCAAAAAACTGTATAGAAAACCCCTCCCCGCGGAGGCACAATTTGTTTCTACTGTATTTTCTAAAATACTTCTTGCTCACAAAATTTGAAAACGGAAATATTTAGAGAAGAAGACCACAAAACGACCTGCACTTGCAGATTTGCCGGCACTTTCCCGTATAAGTTGTAATTTGACAAATATTCAAAACCAAAAAACTGTATAGAAAACCCCTCCCCACGGAGGCATAATTTGTTTCTACTGTATTTTCTAAAATACTTCTTGCTCACAAAATTTGAAAACGGAAATATTTAGAGAAAAAGACCACAAAACGACCTGCACTTGCAGATTTGCCGGCACTTTCCCGTATAAGTTGTAATTTGACAAATATTCAAAACCAAAAAACTGTATAGAAAACCCCTCCCCTCGGAGGCACAATTTGTTTCTACTGTATTTTCTAAAATACTTCTTGCTCACAAAATTTGAAAACGGAAATATTTAGAGAAGAAGACCACAAAACGACCTGCACTTGCAGATTTGCCGGCACTTTCCCGTATAAGTTGTAATTTGACAAATATTCAAAACCAAAAAACTGTATAGAAAACCCCTCCCCTCGGAGGCACAATTTGTTTCTACTGTATTTTCTAAAATACTTCTTGCTCACAAAATTTGAAAACGGAAATATTTAGAGAAGAAGACCACAAAACGACCTGCACTTGCAGATTTGCCGGCACTTTCCCGTATAAGTTGTAATTTGACAAATATTCAAAACCAAAAAACTGTATAGAAAACCCCTCCCCTCGGAGGCACAATTTGTTTCTACTGTATTTTCTAAAATACTTCTTGCTCACAAAATTTGAAAACGGAAATATTTAGAGAAGAAGACCACAAAACGACCTGCACTTGCAGATTTGCCGGCACTTTCCCGTATAAGTTGTAATTTGACAAATATTCAAAACCAAAAAACTGTATAGAAAACCCCTCCCCTCGGAGGCACAATTTGTTTCTACTGTATTTTCTAAAATACTTCTTGCTCACAAAATTTGAAAACGGAAATATTTAGAGAAGAAGACCACAAAACGACCTGCACTTGCAGATTTGCCGGCACTTTCCCGTATAAGTTGTAATTTGACAAATATTCAAAACCAAAAAACTGTATAGAAAACCCCTCCCCACGGAGGCATAATTTGTTTCTACTGTATTTTCTAAAATACTTCTTGCTCACAAAATTTGAAAACGGAAATATTTAGAGAAGAAGACCACAAAACGACCTGCACTTGCAGATTTGCCGGCACTTTCCCGTATAAGTTGTAATTTGACAAATATTCAAAACCAAAAAACTGTATAGAAAACCCCTCCCCTCGGAGGCACAATTTGTTTCTACTGTATTTTCTAAAATACTTCTTGCTCACAAAATTTGAAAACGGAAATATTTAGAGAAGAAGACCACAAAACGACCTGCACTTGCAGATTTGCCGGCACTTTCCCGTATAAGTTGTAATTTGACAAATATTCAAAACCAAAAAACTGTATAGAAAACCCCTCCCCTCGGAGGCACAATTTGTTTCTACTGTATTTTCTAAAATACTTCTTGCTCACAAAATTTGAAAACGGAAATATTTAGAGAAGAAGACCACAAAACGACCTGCACTTGCAGATTTGCCGGCACTTTCCCGTATAAGTTGTAATTTGACAAATATTCAAAACCAAAAAACTGTATAGAAAACCCCTCCCCTCGGAGGCACAATTTGTTTCTACTGTATTTTCTAAAATACTTCTTGCTCACAAAATTTGAAAACGGAAATATTTAGAGAAGAAGACCACAAAACGACCTGCACTTGCAGATTTGCCGGCACTTTCCCGTATAAGTTGTAATTTGACAAATATTCAAAACCAAAAAACTGTATAGAAAACCCCTCCCCACGGAGGCATAATTTGTTTCTACTGTATTTTCTAAAATACTTCTTGCTCACAAAATTTGAAAACGGAAATATTTAGAGAAGAAGACCACAAAACGACCTGCACTTGCAGATTTGCCGGCACTTTCCCGTATAAGTTGTAATTTGACAAATATTCAAAACCAAAAAACTGTATAGAAAACCCCTCCCCACGGAGGCATAATTTGTTTCTACTGTATTTTCTAAAATACTTCTTGCTCACAAAATTTGAAAACGGAAATATTTAGAGAAGAAGACCACAAAACGACCTGCACTTGCAGATTTGCCGGCACTTTCCCGTATAAGTTGTAATTTGACAAATATTCAAAACCAAAAAACTGTATAGAAAACCCCTCCCCTCGGAGGCACAATTTGTTTCTACTGTATTTTCTAAAATACTTCTTGCTCACAAAATTTGAAAACGGAAATATTTAGAGAAGAAGACCACAAAACGACCTGCACTTGCAGATTTGCCGGCACTTTCCCGTATAAGTTGTAATTTGACAAATATTCAAAACCAAAAAACTGTATAGAAAACCCCTCCCCTCGGAGGCACAATTTGTTTCTACTGTATTTTCTAAAATACTTCTTGCTCACAAAATTTGAAAACGGAAATATTTAGAGAAGAAGACCACAAAACGACCTGCACTTGCAGATTTGCCGGCACTTTCCCGTATAAGTTGTAATTTGACAAATATTCAAAACCAAAAAACTGTATAGAAAACCCCTCCCCACGGAGGCATAATTTGTTTCTACTGTATTTTCTAAAATACTTCTTGCTCACAAAATTTGAAAACGGAAATATTTAGAGAAGAAGACCACAAAACGACCTGCACTTGCAGATTTGCCGGCACTTTCCCGTATAAGTTGTAATTTGACAAATATTCAAAACCAAAAAACTGTATAGAAAACCCCTCCCCTCGGAGGCACAATTTGTTTCTACTGTATTTTCTAAAATACTTCTTGCTCACAAAATTTGAAAACGGAAATATTTAGAGAAGAAGACCACAAAACGACCTGCACTTGCAGATTTGCCGGCACTTTCCCGTATAAGTTGTAATTTGACAAATATTCAAAACCAAAAAACTGTATAGAAAACCCCTCCCCTCGGAGGCACAATTTGTTTCTACTGTATTTTCTAAAATACTTCTTGCTCACAAAATTTGAAAACGGAAATATTTAGAGAAGAAGACCACAAAACGACCTGCACTTGCAGATTTGCCGGCACTTTCCCGTATAAGTTGTAATTTGACAAATATTCAAAACCAAAAAACTGTATAGAAAACCCCTCCCCACGGAGACATAATTTGTTTCTACTGTATTTTCTAAAATACTTCTTGCTCACAAAATTTGAAAACGGAAATATTTAGAGAAGAAGACCACAAAACGACCTGCACTTGCAGATTTGCCGGCACTTTCCCGTATAAGTTGTAATTTGACAAATATTCAAAACCAAAAAACTGTATAGAAAACCCCTCCCCTCGGAGGCACAATTTGTTTCTACTGTATTTTCTAAAATACTTCTTGCTCACAAAATTTGAAAACGGAAATATTTAGAGAAGAAGACCACAAAACGACCTGCACTTGCAGATTTGCCGGCACTTTCCCGTATAAGTTGTAATTTGACAAATATTCAAAACCAAAAAACTGTATAGAAAACCCCTCCCCTCGGAGGCACAATTTGTTTCTACTGTATTTTCTAAAATACTTCTTGCTCACAAAATTTGAAAACGGAAATATTTAGAGAAGAAGACCACAAAACGACCTGCACTTGCAGATTTGCCGGCACTTTCCCGTATAAGTTGTAATTTGACAAATATTCAAAACCAAAAAACTGTATAGAAAACCCCTCCCCACGGAGGCATAATTTGTTTCTACTGTATTTTCTAAAATACTTCTTGCTCACAAAATTTGAAAACGGAAATATTTAGAGAAGAAGACCACAAAACGACCTGCACTTGCAGATTTGCCGGCACTTTCCCGTATAAGTTGTAATTTGACAAATATTCAAAACCAAAAAACTGTATAGAAAACCCCTCCCCACGGAGGCATAATTTGTTTCTACTGTATTTTCTAAAATACTTCTTGCTCACAAAATTTGAAAACGGAAATATTTAGAGAAGAAGACCACAAAACGACCTGCACTTGCAGATTTGCCGGCACTTTCCCGTATAAGTTGTAATTTGACAAATATTCAAAACCAAAAAACTGTATAGAAAACCCCTCCCCTCGGAGGCACAATTTGTTTCTACTGTATTTTCTAAAATACTTCTTGCTCACAAAATTTGAAAACGGAAATATTTAGAGAAGAAGACCACAAAACGACCTGCACTTGCAGATTTGCCGGCACTTTCCCGTATAAGTTGTAATTTGACAAATATTCAAAACCAAAAAACTGTATAGAAAACCCCTCCCCTCGGAGGCACAATTTGTTTCTACTGTATTTTCTAAAATACTTCTTGCTCACAAAATTTGAAAACGGAAATATTTAGAGAAGAAGACCACAAAACGACCTGCACTTGCAGATTTGCCGGCACTTTCCCGTATAAGTTGTAATTTGACAAATATTCAAAACCAAAAAACTGTATAGAAAACCCCTCCCCACGGAGGCATAATTTGTTTCTACTGTATTTTCTAAAATACTTCTTGCTCACAAAATTTGAAAACGGAAATATTTAGAGAAGAAGACCACAAAACGACCTGCACTTGCAGATTTGCCGGCACTTTCCCGTATAAGTTGTAATTTGACAAATATTCAAAACCAAAAAACTGTATAGAAAACCCCTCCCCTCGGAGGCACAATTTGTTTCTACTGTATTTTCTAAAATACTTCTTGCTCACAAAATTTGAAAACGGAAATATTTAGAGAAGAAGACCACAAAACGACCTGCACTTGCAGATTTGCCGGCACTTTCCCGTATAAGTTGTAATTTGACAAATATTCAAAACCAAAAAACTGTATAGAAAACCCCTCCCCTCGGAGGCACAATTTGTTTCTACTGTATTTTCTAAAATACTTCTTGCTCACAAAATTTGAAAACGGAAATATTTAGAGAAGAAGACCACAAAACGACCTGCACTTGCAGATTTGCCGGCACTTTCCCGTATAAGTTGTAATTTGACAAATATTCAAAACCAAAAAACTGTATAGAAAACCCCTCCCCACGGAGGCATAATTTGTTTCTACTGTATTTTCTAAAATACTTCTTGCTCACAAAATTTGAAAACGGAAATATTTAGAGAAGAAGACCACAAAACGACCTGCACTTGCAGATTTGCCGGCACTTTCCCGTATAAGTTGTAATTTGACAAATATTCAAAACCAAAAAACTGTATAGAAAACCCCTCCCCACGGAGGCATAATTTGTTTCTACTGTATTTTCTAAAATACTTCTTGCTCACAAAATTTGAAAACGGAAATATTTAGAGAAGAAGACCACAAAACGACCTGCACTTGCAGATTTGCCGGCACTTTCCCGTATAAGTTGTAATTTGACAAATATTCAAAACCAAAAAACTGTATAGAAAACCCCTCCCCTCGGAGGCACAATTTGTTTCTACTGTATTTTCTAAAATACTTCTTGCTCACAAAATTTGAAAACGGAAATATTTAGAGAAGAAGACCACAAAACGACCTGCACTTGCAGATTTGCCGGCACTTTCCCGTATAAGTTGTAATTTGACAAATATTCAAAACCAAAAAACTGTATAGAAAACCCCTCCCCTCGGAGGCACAATTTGTTTCTACTGTATTTTCTAAAATACTTCTTGCTCACAAAATTTGAAAACGGAAATATTTAGAGAAGAAGACCACAAAACGACCTGCACTTGCAGATTTGCCGGCACTTTCCCGTATAAGTTGTAATTTGACAAATATTCAAAACCAAAAAACTGTATAGAAAACCCCTCCCCACGGAGGCATAATTTGTTTCTACTGTATTTTCTAAAATACTTCTTGCTCACAAAATTTGAAAACGGAAATATTTAGAGAAGAAGACCACAAAACGACCTGCACTTGCAGATTTGCCGGCACTTTCCCGTATAAGTTGTAATTTGACAAATATTCAAAACCAAAAAACTGTATAGAAAACCCCTCCCCTCGGAGGCACAATTTGTTTCTACTGTATTTTCTAAAATACTTCTTGCTCACAAAATTTGAAAACGGAAATATTTAGAGAAGAAGACCACAAAACGACCTGCACTTGCAGATTTGCCGGCACTTTCCCGTATAAGTTGTAATTTGACAAATATTCAAAACCAAAAAACTGTATAGAAAACCCCTCCCCTCGGAGGCACAATTTGTTTCTACTGTATTTTCTAAAATACTTCTTGCTCACAAAATTTGAAAACGGAAATATTTAGAGAAGAAGACCACAAAACGACCTGCACTTGCAGATTTGCCGGCACTTTCCCGTATAAGTTGTAATTTGACAAATATTCAAAACCAAAAAACTGTATAGAAAACCCCTCCCCACGGAGGCATAATTTGTTTCTACTGTATTTTCTAAAATACTTCTTGCTCACAAAATTTGAAAACGGAAATATTTAGAGAAGAAGACCACAAAACGACCTGCACTTGCAGATTTGCCGGCACTTTCCCGTATAAGTTGTAATTTGACAAATATTCAAAACCAAAAAACTGTATAGAAAACCCCTCCCCACGGAGGCATAATTTGTTTCTACTGTATTTTCTAAAATACTTCTTGCTCACAAAATTTGAAAACGGAAATATTTAGAGAAGAAGACCACAAAACGACCTGCACTTGCAGATTTGCCGGCACTTTCCCGTATAAGTTGTAATTTGACAAATATTCAAAACCAAAAAACTGTATAGAAAACCCCTCCCCACGGAGGCATAATTTGTTTCTACTGTATTTTCTAAAATACTTCTTGCTCACAAAATTTGAAAACGGAAATATTTAGAGAAGAAGACCACAAAACGACCTGCACTTGCAGATTTGCCGGCACTTTCCCGTATAAGTTGTAATTTGACAAATATTCAAAACCAAAAAACTGTATAGAAAACCCCTCCCCACGGAGGCATAATTTGTTTCTACTGTATTTTCTAAAATACTTCTTGCTCACAAAATTTGAAAACGGAAATATTTAGAGAAGAAGACCACAAAACGACCTGCACTTGCAGATTTGCCGGCACTTTCCCGTATAAGTTGTAATTTGACAAATATTCAAAACCAAAAAACTGTATAGAAAACCCCTCCCCTCGGAGGCACAATTTGTTTCTACTGTATTTTCTAAAATACTTCTTGCTCACAAAATTTGAAAACGGAAATATTTAGAGAAGAAGACCACAAAACGACCTGCACTTGCAGATTTGCCGGCACTTTCCCGTATAAGTTGTAATTTGACAAATATTCAAAACCAAAAAACTGTATAGAAAACCCCTCCCCTCGGAGGCACAATTTGTTTCTACTGTATTTTCTAAAATACTTCTTGCTCACAAAATTTGAAAACGGAAATATTTAGAGAAGAAGACCACAAAACGACCTGCACTTGCAGATTTGCCGGCACTTTCCCGTATAAGTTGTAATTTGACAAATATTCAAAACCAAAAAACTGTATAGAAAACCCCTCCCCACGGAGGCATAATTTGTTTCTACTGTATTTTCTAAAATACTTCTTGCTCACAAAATTTGAAAACGGAAATATTTAGAGAAGAAGACCACAAAACGACCTGCACTTGCAGATTTGCCGGCACTTTCCCGTATAAGTTGTAATTTGACAAATATTCAAAACCAAAAAACTGTATAGAAAACCCCTCCCCTCGGAGGCACAATTTGTTTCTACTGTATTTTCTAAAATACTTCTTGCTCACAAAATTTGAAAACGGAAATATTTAGAGAAGAAGACCACAAAACGACCTGCACTTGCAGATTTGCCGGCACTTTCCCGTATAAGTTGTAATTTGACAAATATTCAAAACCAAAAAACTGTATAGAAAACCCCTCCCCACGGAGGCATAATTTGTTTCTACTGTATTTTCTAAAATACTTCTTGCTCACAAAATTTGAAAACGGAAATATTTAGAGAAGAAGACCACAAAACGACCTGCACTTGCAGATTTGCCGGCACTTTCCCGTATAAGTTGTAATTTGACAAATATTCAAAACCAAAAAACTGTATAGAAAACCCCTCCCCACGGAGGCATAATTTGTTTCTACTGTATTTTCTAAAATACTTCTTGCTCACAAAATTTGAAAACGGAAATATTTAGAGAAGAAGACCACAAAACGACCTGCACTTGCAGATTTGCCGGCACTTTCCCGTATAAGTTGTAATTTGACAAATATTCAAAACCAAAAAACTGTATAGAAAACCCCTCCCCTCGGAGGCACAATTTGTTTCTACTGTATTTTCTAAAATACTTCTTGCTCACAAAATTTGAAAACGGAAATATTTAGAGAAGAAGACCACAAAACGACCTGCACTTGCAGATTTGCCGGCACTTTCCCGTATAAGTTGTAATTTGACAAATATTCAAAACCAAAAAACTGTATAGAAAACCCCTCCCCTCGGAGGCACAATTTGTTTCTACTGTATTTTCTAAAATACTTCTTGCTCACAAAATTTGAAAACGGAAATATTTAGAGAAGAAGACCACAAAACGACCTGCACTTGCAGATTTGCCGGCACTTTCCCGTATAAGTTGTAATTTGACAAATATTCAAAACCAAAAAACTGTATAGAAAACCCCTCCCCACGGAGGCATAATTTGTTTCTACTGTATTTTCTAAAATACTTCTTGCTCACAAAATTTGAAAACGGAAATATTTAGAGAAGAAGACCACAAAACGACCTGCACTTGCAGATTTGCCGGCACTTTCCCGTATAAGTTGTAATTTGACAAATATTCAAAACCAAAAAACTGTATAGAAAACCCCTCCCCTCGGAGGCACAATTTGTTTCTACTGTATTTTCTAAAATACTTCTTGCTCACAAAATTTGAAAACGGAAATATTTAGAGAAGAAGACCACAAAACGACCTGCACTTGCAGATTTGCCGGCACTTTCCCGTATAAGTTGTAATTTGACAAATATTCAAAACCAAAAAACTGTATAGAAAACCCCTCCCCTCGGAGGCACAATTTGTTTCTACTGTATTTTCTAAAATACTTCTTGCTCACAAAATTTGAAAACGGAAATATTTAGAGAAGAAGACCACAAAACGACCTGCACTTGCAGATTTGCCGGCACTTTCCCGTATAAGTTGTAATTTGACAAATATTCAAAACCAAAAAACTGTATAGAAAACCCCTCCCCTCGGAGGCACAATTTGTTTCTACTGTATTTTCTAAAATACTTCTTGCTCACAAAATTTGAAAACGGAAATATTTAGAGAAGAAGACCACAAAACGACCTGCACTTGCAGATTTGCCGGCACTTTCCCGTATAAGTTGTAATTTGACAAATATTCAAAACCAAAAAACTGTATAGAAAACCCCTCCCCTCGGAGGCACAATTTGTTTCTACTGTATTTTCTAAAATACTTCTTGCTCACAAAATTTGAAAACGGAAATATTTAGAGAAGAAGACCACAAAACGACCTGCACTTGCAGATTTGCCGGCACTTTCCCGTATAAGTTGTAATTTGACAAATATTCAAAACCAAAAAACTGTATAGAAAACCCCTCCCCACGGAGGCATAATTTGTTTCTACTGTATTTTCTAAAATACTTCTTGCTCACAAAATTTGAAAACGGAAATATTTAGAGAAGAAGACCACAAAACGACCTGCACTTGCAGATTTGCCGGCACTTTCCCGTATAAGTTGTAATTTGACAAATATTCAAAACCAAAAAACTGTATAGAAAACCCCTCCCCACGGAGGCATAATTTGTTTCTACTGTATTTTCTAAAATACTTCTTGCTCACAAAATTTGAAAACGGAAATATTTAGAGAAGAAGACCACAAAACGACCTGCACTTGCAGATTTGCCGGCACTTTCCCGTATAAGTTGTAATTTGACAAATATTCAAAACCAAAAAACTGTATAGAAAACCCCTCCCCTCGGAGGCACAATTTGTTTCTACTGTATTTTCTAAAATACTTCTTGCTCACAAAATTTGAAAACGGAAATATTTAGAGAAGAAGACCACAAAACGACCTGCACTTGCAGATTTGCCGGCACTTTCCCGTATAAGTTGTAATTTGACAAATATTCAAAACCAAAAAACTGTATAGAAAACCCCTCCCCTCGGAGGCACAATTTGTTTCTACTGTATTTTCTAAAATACTTCTTGCTCACAAAATTTGAAAACGGAAATATTTAGAGAAGAAGACCACAAAACGACCTGCACTTGCAGATTTGCCGGCACTTTCCCGTATAAGTTGTAATTTGACAAATATTCAAAACCAAAAAACTGTATAGAAAACCCCTCCCCTCGGAGGCACAATTTGTTTCTACTGTATTTTCTAAAATACTTCTTGCTCACAAAATTTGAAAACGGAAATATTTAGAGAAGAAGACCACAAAACGACCTGCACTTGCAGATTTGCCGGCACTTTCCCGTATAAGTTGTAATTTGACAAATATTCAAAACCAAAAAACTGTATAGAAAACCCCTCCCCACGGAGGCATAATTTGTTTCTACTGTATTTTCTAAAATACTTCTTGCTCACAAAATTTGAAAACGGAAATATTTAGAGAAGAAGACCACAAAACGACCTGCACTTGCAGATTTGCCGGCACTTTCCCGTATAAGTTGTAATTTGACAAATATTCAAAACCAAAAAACTGTATAGAAAACCCCTCCCCACGGAGGCATAATTTGTTTCTACTGTATTTTCTAAAATACTTCTTGCTCACAAAATTTGAAAACGGAAATATTTAGAGAAGAAGACCACAAAACGACCTGCACTTGCAGATTTGCCGGCACTTTCCCGTATAAGTTGTAATTTGACAAATATTCAAAACCAAAAAACTGTATAGAAAACCCCTCCCCTCGGAGGCACAATTTGTTTCTACTGTATTTTCTAAAATACTTCTTGCTCACAAAATTTGAAAACGGAAATATTTAGAGAAGAAGACCACAAAACGACCTGCACTTGCAGATTTGCCGGCACTTTCCCGTATAAGTTGTAATTTGACAAATATTCAAAACCAAAAAACTGTATAGAAAACCCCTCCCCTCGGAGGCACAATTTGTTTCTACTGTATTTTCTAAAATACTTCTTGCTCACAAAATTTGAAAACGGAAATATTTAGAGAAGAAGACCACAAAACGACCTGCACTTGCAGATTTGCCGGCACTTTCCCGTATAAGTTGTAATTTGACAAATATTCAAAACCAAAAAACTGTATAGAAAACCCCTCCCCACGGAGGCATAATTTGTTTCTACTGTATTTTCTAAAATACTTCTTGCTCACAAAATTTGAAAACGGAAATATTTAGAGAAGAAGACCACAAAACGACCTGCACTTGCAGATTTGCCGGCACTTTCCCGTATAAGTTGTAATTTGACAAATATTCAAAACCAAAAAACTGTATAGAAAACCCCTCCCCTCGGAGGCACAATTTGTTTCTACTGTATTTTCTAAAATACTTCTTGCTCACAAAATTTGAAAACGGAAATATTTAGAGAAGAAGACCACAAAACGACCTGCACTTGCAGATTTGCCGGCACTTTCCCGTATAAGTTGTAATTTGACAAATATTCAAAACCAAAAAACTGTATAGAAAACCCCTCCCCTCGGAGGCACAATTTGTTTCTACTGTATTTTCTAAAATACTTCTTGCTCACAAAATTTGAAAACGGAAATATTTAGAGAAGAAGACCACAAAACGACCTGCACTTGCAGATTTGCCGGCACTTTCCCGTATAAGTTGTAATTTGACAAATATTCAAAACCAAAAAACTGTATAGAAAACCCCTCCCCACGGAGGCATAATTTGTTTCTACTGTATTTTCTAAAATACTTCTTGCTCACAAAATTTGAAAACGGAAATATTTAGAGAAGAAGACCACAAAACGACCTGCACTTGCAGATTTGCCGGCACTTTCCCGTATAAGTTGTAATTTGACAAATATTCAAAACCAAAAAACTGTATAGAAAACCCCTCCCCACGGAGGCATAATTTGTTTCTACTGTATTTTCTAAAATACTTCTTGCTCACAAAATTTGAAAACGGAAATATTTAGAGAAAAAGACCACAAAACGACCTGCACTTGCAGATTTGCCGGCACTTTCCCGTATAAGTTGTAATTTGACAAATATTCAAAACCAAAAAACTGTATAGAAAACCCCTCCCCTCGGAGGCACAATTTGTTTCTACTGTATTTTCTAAAATACTTCTTGCTCACAAAATTTGAAAACGGAAATATTTAGAGAAGAAGACCACAAAACGACCTGCACTTGCAGATTTGCCGGCACTTTCCCGTATAAGTTGTAATTTGACAAATATTCAAAACCAAAAAACTGTATAGAAAACCCCTCCCCGCGGAGGCACAATTTGTTTCTACTGTATTTTCTAAAATACTTCTTGCTCACAAAATTTGAAAACGGAAATATTTAGAGAAGAAGACCACAAAACGACCTGCACTTGCAGATTTGCCGGCACTTTCCCGTATAAGTTGTAATTTGACAAATATTCAAAACCAAAAAACTGTATAGAAAACCCCTCCCCACGGAGGCACAATTTGTTTCTACTGTATTTTCTAAAATACTTCTTCCTCACAAAATTTGAAAACCGAAATATTTAGAGAAGAAGACCACAAAACGACCTGCATTTGCAGATTTGCCGGCACTTTCCCGTATAAGTTGTAATTTGACAAATATTCAAAACCAAAAAACTGTATAGAAAACCCCTCCCCGCGGAGGCACAATTTGTTTCTACTGTATTTTCTAAAATACTTCTTCCTCACAAGATTTGAAAACGGAAATATTTAGAGAAGAAGACCACAAAACGACCTGCACTTGCAGATTTGCCGGCACTTTCCCGTATAAGTTGTAATTTGACAAATATTCAAAACCAAAAAACTGTATAGAAAACCCCTCCCCGCGGAGGCACAATTTGTTTCTACTGTATTTTCTAAAATACTTCTTGCTCACAAAATTTGAAAACGGAAATATTTAGAGAAGAAGACCACAAAACGACCTGCACTTGCAGATTTGCCGGCACTTTCCCGTATAAGTTGTAATTTGACAAATATTCAAAACCAAAAAACTGTATAGAAAACCCCTCCCCACGGAGGCATAATTTGTTTCTACTGTATTTTCTAAAATACTTCTTGCTCACAAAATTTGAAAACGGAAATATTTAGAGAAAAAGACCACAAAACGACCTGCACTTGCAGATTTGCCGGCACTTTCCCGTATAAGTTGTAATTTGACAAATATTCAAAACCAAAAAACTGTATAGAAAACCCCTCCCCTCGGAGGCACAATTTGTTTCTACTGTATTTTCTAAAATACTTCTTGCTCACAAAATTTGAAAACGGAAATATTTAGAGAAGAAGACCACAAAACGACCTGCACTTGCAGATTTGCCGGCACTTTCCCGTATAAGTTGTAATTTGACAAATATTCAAAACCAAAAAACTGTATAGAAAACCCCTCCCCACGGAGGCATAATTTGTTTCTACTGTATTTTCTAAAATACTTCTTGCTCACAAAATTTGAAAACGGAAATATTTAGAGAAGAAGACCACAAAACGACCTGCACTTGCAGATTTGCCGGCACTTTCCCGTATAAGTTGTAATTTGACAAATATTCAAAACCAAAAAACTGTGTAGAAAACCCCTCCCCTCGGAGGCACAATTTGTTTCTACTGTATTTTCTAAAATACTTCTTCCTCACAAAATTTGAAAACCGAAATATTTAGAGAAGAAGACCACAAAACGACCTGCACTTGCAGATTTGCCGGCACTTTCCCGTATAAGTTGTAATTTGACAAATATTCAAAACCAAAAAACTGTATAGAAAACCCCACCCGTTGAGGCACAATTTGTTTCTACTGTATTTTCTAAAATACTTCTTCCTCACAAAATTTGAAAACGGAAATATTTAGAGAAGAAGACCACAAAACGACCTGCACTTGCAGATTTGCCGGCACTTTCCCGTATAAGTTGTAATTTGACAAATATTCAAAACCAAAAAACTGTATAGAAAACCCCTCCCGTTGAGGCACAATTTGTTTCTACTGTATTTTCTAAAATACTTCTTGCTCACAAAATTTGAAAACCGAAATATTTAGAGAAGAAGACCACAAAACGACCTGCATTTGCAGATTTGCCGGCACTTTCCCGTATAAGTTGTAATTTGACAAATATTCAAAACCAAAAAACTGTATAGAAAACCCCTCCCCGCGGAGGCACAATTTGTTTCTACTGTATTTTCTAAAATACTTCTTGCTCACAAAATTTGAAAACGGAAATATTTAGAGAAGAAGACCACAAAACGACCTGCACTTGCAGATTTGCCGGCACTTTCCCGTATAAGTTGTAATTTGACAAATATTCAAAACCAAAAAACTGTATAGAAAACCCCTCCCCACGGAGGCACAATTTGTTTCTACTGTATTTTCTAAAATACTTCTTCCTCACAAAATTTGAAAACCGAAATATTTAGAGAAGAAGACCACAAAACGACCTGCATTTGCAGATTTGCCGGCACTTTCCCGTATAAGTTGTAATTTGACAAATATTCAAAACCAAAAAACTGTATAGAAAACCCCTCCCCGCGGAGGCACAATTTGTTTCTACTGTATTTTCTAAAATACTTCTTCCTCACAAGATTTGAAAACGGAAATATTTAGAGAAGAAGACCACAAAACGACCTGCACTTGCAGATTTGCCGGCACTTTCCCGTATAAGTTGTAATTTGACAAATATTCAAAACCAAAAAACTGTATAGAAAACCCCTCCCCGCGGAGGCACAATTTGTTTCTACTGTATTTTCTAAAATACTTCTTGCTCACAAAATTTGAAAACGGAAATATTTAGAGAAGAAGACCACAAAACGACCTGCACTTGCAGATTTGCCGGCACTTTCCCGTATAAGTTGTAATTTGACAAATATTCAAAACCAAAAAACTGTATAGAAAACCCCTCCCCACGGAGGCATAATTTGTTTCTACTGTATTTTCTAAAATACTTCTTGCTCACAAAATTTGAAAACGGAAATATTTAGAGAAAAAGACCACAAAACGACCTGCACTTGCAGATTTGCCGGCACTTTCCCGTATAAGTTGTAATTTGACAAATATTCAAAACCAAAAAACTGTATAGAAAACCCCTCCCCGCGGAGGCACAATTTGTTTCTACTGTATTTTCTAAAATACTTCTTGCTCACAAAATTTGAAAACGGAAATATTTAGAGAAGAAGACCACAAAACGACCTGCACTTGCAGATTTGCCGGCACTTTCCCGTATAAGTTGTAATTTGACAAATATTCAAAACCAAAAAACTGTATAGAAAACCCCTCCCCTCGGAGGCACAATTTGTTTCTACTGTATTTTCTAAAATACTTCTTGCTCACAAAATTTGAAAACGGAAATATTTAGAGAAGAAGACCACAAAACGACCTGCACTTGCAGATTTGCCGGCACTTTCCCGTATAAGTTGTAATTTGACAAATATTCAAAACCAAAAAACTGTATAGAAAACCCCTCCCCACGGAGGCACAATTTGTTTCTACTGTATTTTCTAAAATACTTCTTGCTCACAAAATTTGAAAACGGAAATATTTAGAGAAGAAGACCACAAAACGACCTGCACTTGCAGATTTGCCGGCACTTTCCCGTATAAGTTGTAATTTGACAAATATTCAAAACCAAAAAACTGTATACAAAACCCCACCCCCCCCCCCCCCCTTGGAGGCACAATTTGTTTCTACTGTATTTTCTAAAATACTTCTTGCTCACAAAATTTGAAAACGGAAATATTTAGAGAAGAAGACCACAAAACGACCTGCTGTTGCAGATTTGCCGGCACTTTCCCGTATAAGTTGTAATTTGACAAATATTCAAAACCAAAAAACTGTATAGAAAACCCCACCCGTTGAGGCACAATTTGTTTCTACTGTATTTTCTAAAATACTTCTTCCTCACAAAATTTGAAAACGGAAATATTTAGAGAAGAAGACCACAAAACGACCTGCACTTGCAGATTTGCCGGCACTTTCCCGTATAAGTTGTAATTTGACAAATATTCAAAACCAAAAAACTGTATAGAAAACCCCTCCCGTTGAGGCACAATTTGTTTCTACTGTATTTTCTAAAATACTTCTTCCTCACAAGATTTGAAAACGGAAATATTTAGAGAAGAAGACCACAAAACGACCTGCATTTGCAGATTTGCCGGCACTTTCCCGTATAAGTTGTAATTTGACAAATATTCAAAACCAAAAAACTGTATAGAAAACCCCTCCCCGCGGAGGCATAATTTGTTTCTACTGTATTTTCTAAAATACTTCTTCCTCACAAGATTCGAAAACGGAAATATTTAGAGAAGAAGACCACAAAACGACCTGCATTTGCAGATTTGCCGGCACTTTCCCGTATAAGTTGTAATTTGACAAATATTCAAAACCAAAAAACTGTATAGAAAACCCCTCCCCGCGGAGGCACAATTTGTTTCTACTGTATTTTCTAAAATACTTCTTGCTCACAAAATTTGAAAACGGAAATATTTAGAGAAGAAGACCACAAAACGACCTGCACTTGCAGATTTGCCGGCACTTTCCCGTATAAGTTGTAATTTGACAAATATTCAAAACCAAAAAACTGTATAGAAAACCCCTCCCGTTGAGGCACAATTTGTTTCTACTGTATTTTCTAAAATACTTCTTCCTCACAAAATTTGAAAACGGAAATATTTAGAGAAGAAGACCACAAAACGACCTGCACTTGCAGATTTGCCGGCACTTTCCCGTATAAGTTGTAATTTGACAAATATTCAAAACCAAAAAACTGTATAGAAAACCCCTCCCCACGGAGGCATAATTTGTTTCTACTGTATTTTCTAAAATACTTCTTCCTCACAAAATTTGAAAACGGAAATATTTAGAGAAAAAGACCACAAAACGACCTGCATTTGCAGATTTGCCGGCACTTTCCCGTATAAGTTGTAATTTGACAAATATTCAAAACCAAAAAACTGTATAGAAAACTCCTCCCCGTTGAGGCACAATTTGTTTCTACTGTATTTTCTAAAATACTTCTTGCTCACAAAATTTGAAAACGGAAATATTTAGAGAAGAAGACCACAAAACGACCTGCACTTGCAGATTTGCCGGCACTTTCCCGTATAAGTTGTAATTTGACAAATATTCAAAACCAAAAAACTGTATAGAAAACCCCACCCCACGGAGGCATAATTTGTTTCTACTGTATTTTCTAAAATACTTCTTGCTCACAAAATTTGAAAACGGAAATATTTAGAGAAAAAGACCACAAAACGACCTGCACTTGCAGATTTGCCGGCACTTTCCCGTATAAGTTGTAATTTGACAAATATTCAAAACCAAAAAACTGTATAGAAAACCCCTCCCCGTTGAGGCACAATTTGTTTCTACTGTATTTTCTAAAATACTTCTTCCTCACAAAATTTGAAAACGGAAATATTTAGAGAAGAAGACCACAAAACGACCTGCACTTGCAGATTTGCCGGCACTTTCCCGTATAAGTTGTAATTTGACAAATATTCAAAACCAAAAAACTGTATAGAAAACCCCTCCCCACGGAGGCACAATTTGTTTCTACTGTATTTTCTAAAATACTTCTTGCTCACAAAATTTGAAAACGGAAATATTTAGAGAAGAAGACCACAAAACGTCCTGCATTTGCAGATTTGCCGGCACTTTCCCGTATAAGTTGTAATTTGACAAATATTCAAAACCAAAAAACTTTATAGAAAACCCCTCCCCACGGAGGCACAATTTGTTTCTACTGTATTTTCTAAAATACTTCTTGCTCACAAAATTTGAAAACGGAAATATTTAGAGAAGAAGACCACAAAACGACCTGCACTTGCAGATTTGCCATCACTTTCCCGTATAAGTTGTAATTTGACAAATATTCAAAACCATATATGCAAATACCGTTGGATTGTGTGTGTTTTTGGCTTGTTTCTTTGTATTGAAAGAACATGTGTGATGCGTTGCTTTTTTCGTTAAAATTTTAGTAGTTTTATTTGGTTCATTGTGAAAACGAGATGTCGATTTTTTAAGAAATGAATAATATGAATGAAATGTAATGATAAACCTACACATGTTAATAGCATCCAAACATAGCTAAATATGTATATGCCTCTATGTACATTTATGATTTTTAATGAATTTACATATTAGAAATAAAAACAATTCTTAAATGAACGTTAAAATATCAACTAAAGTTTTATTTCTACACTGAGTTGTCATTACAATTAAATTTTGATGTTTTTAAAACTGCGGACCACCGTCTTTTATAAAATTTTAAGATAAAAAATTACTGTTCGATATAACGAATATCTCGGAATAACGAAAGGTCTGAACATTATATCATTCGTTAAACCGGGCTTTGACTGTATATATATATATATATATATATATATATATATATATATATATATATATATATATATATATATATATATATATATATATATATATATATATATATATATATATATATATATATATATATATATATATATATATATATATATATATATATATATATATATATATATATATATATATATATATATATATATATATATATATATACATATATATATATATATATATATATATATATATATATATATATATATATATATATATATATATATATATATATATATATATATATATATATATATATATATATATATATATATATATATATATATATATATATATATATATATATATATATATATATATATATATATATATATTATATTATTATAAATATATATTCAAAATAGAAAAATTAGAAAACTAACATTTAAATTTTTTTTAGCATTAGTGCTATTTTATTTGTGCAAGAAGTGGCACATTTTTTTTACTATTTCTTAGGTTTTAGTGGTACTCTTTTGGTAAAAGTGTTTAATTTGAAGAAGAAAAAAATTAGATATTTTTGTATAAAATATTTAACAAATCACGTCAGATTACATGTAGGAATGAAGCAAATGATATAACATATCACTTGTAGAAAAAAATGTCAACGCAATCATACCATTATGATATTCCTGAAAATAGCACAACGTGTTGTAAAAAATGTGCGGCTTATAAGATTTGGAAAAAATTGGTCAGAAAAGTAGCAGCAACGGTCACGCTGGTGATTTAGTTGGTTTACGTTTGCAAAACCCTTCATTCTTAAGCACATTAAACAGTCAATGAAAAACTGAAAAACCATTTGACAAATTCAGCTCACGCCCCTGCCTAAGGGATTCTATGAATAACTGAACTTGGTAAAACAATAAGGATCACAAATATATTTTTATTAAACAGCTATAAAAAAATAAATGACCATCAAGAGCTTGTGTATTTACTTTATTACATTAATGTATAAATTTTCAAAAAGAAAAACAAAATCATCGCATAAAAATTAAATACTCCAGAGATTAAGGAGTAACCAGCCACTTTACTTAATTGGATAAGTAAATATTTTATTATGCTGAGAAGGCATAATTTTGTTGAACTTATTTAAAAGAAAAATTGTAAATACATTTTGTTGGCCTTCAAAATTTATTTATTTTTTCATTCCAATAACTGAAATCTGTTTCTAATGTGATGTTTTGTTTTTTATTGAAATTAAAATATTTCTTTTTTTCAATTCAATTCAATTTAATTCATATTTAATATGTTACATCACAATTTCATATAATTAGTTGTAAAGAGCTTGAGATTAGTATGTTTTTCAGCTTAATTATAATATTCGATTAGTTAATTTATACATACTTATTGACAAATTTGTATTGGAGGTAAAACTTTAGCAAAAACCTATTTAAACCTTTATTTTTATAAAACACTTATTCTCTTACATTCTGAGAAGAATAACATATTACTAAGTACTTTTATGAAAGATTTTCTACAAATGGTCTTTCGAGCTCATACTAGAAAGATATTTTTTTCAATATCAGCAGTTCTTGAAAATTTTAATGGCATCGAGAAAAGCAACGTTAAAAATTATAAACTGGGACACAACTACATGTTTCGTAACCACCATAGTTCTTACTATTACTGCATTTTGCAACGATATTTACACCGCGCAGTCCAATGAACGTCTCATTCAATTTTTTTCTATGTAGATATGTACATATATAAGTACATTCATATGTGTATCGATCATTTCCAATTTTTCTCATTGTTTCTTTCTTAATGTTAGTACTAACCTCTCCGCTGTATCCATATGTATGTATATAAGGGCTAACAGACAGCTGTTTGTATTCAGGCATTTGGTCAAAACAATGCTCAACAGGAACGTAATTGTCCAGCTTTAAACAGCATTGACAGGAGTCTTTCAGCAAAAGACTAACTGTAGAAATCGTAAATAATATGATGTGATGCCAAGTGTTGTATCTAATTATCAAATACATTCAATGGGTTACAAGTTTTTAGTCGTACTATTGTAAAAAATGCTGGTACAGGCTAATTGTTTTTCTTAAATACGATTTAAAAAAAAACAGTGCAGAGGTAAGTTGATTTCGTTGCATTTTTCAATTTGCGGAATTTGTCAGTCACGACGCGTCGCTACATCGCAGTGGTCGCGTGAGCGACGCGCGTTCATTGTTAATAAGTTTTTTAAAAGTAATTAGTAATTCTACGTAATTGCTCTACGATAATTTTGTCCGGTATTTAGCTAATAGATGATGTACCGAGTGTAAATTTAATTCGTTAGTAGATGCAGAGACTAAGCGCAATTGCTTCGGTTATGATTGTTCCACTACCAGGGCCCACTCGATCTTCAAGGACTGCCGAAATCATTGAAATAGTTAAAAGCAGTTTACGTGAAAATCCTCGACTTTCAATACCGAAGAGAGTACTTACTATTTATTGCATATAAATTTCATGGTTCTATCTCTTATGGTTCAAAAGTTACTGGTAATTCTCAAACGAAAGGGTGTCCTAGTATGTAAACACCAGCTAAATGTTTGCTATTTTTAGTAGTTGTTGCTATAGAGGCCTTGCCACTACTCATGCTGTTAAAACTTCTACTCTATATCTTTTACAACTTACAGCTTGTTTTCACACTAAAGGGTGTCCCCATGTATAGGGCTTCAGTTACATTTTTTACTTTTTACTGTTTTGTATAGATATTATTGTATAGGCCTGGGAACTGCTATCCTGTGCAAATTCTAAGTCCTTGTCTCTTACGTTTCACAAGTTGCAATTAGTTTTAGTTTCGTATATGGCAGCACCGTTGAATTTTTACCTTTTTATTGGTCTTAAGCTACGGTCAGATTGGTCAAATATTTGAAAGTAAACATCCCTTATTAGTTCGCTGTAATGTGACCGTAAAACAATTACTATCGGCAAACAAAAATTTATATGTTAGCGTACAAACAAAATTGTTTTTTAGCAAACAAAAATGTGTCTAATGTGACCAAAGTGTGAACACATGTTGGCAAATATTTTCCTCTTTTTACGGCCAACAATTATTTGATCTTACAAAATTTTTGTAAGAGCAAACAGGGAAATATTTTCCATACAAAAAAAAAACTTTATGAATGCTATACATGATTTTAAATCACCGTCTAAATAGCAGCTTTTATAGCAAAATACCCATGTATAAATACAGAAACTAAATTAAGGTTTTTTGTTATGTTTTATTACTCATTGAAGTATTCTTGTTTCAATAAAAATAATTTTTTTAATTTACTGCCTGGCTACCGATGTCACTCGACATCGATCGCTCGCATAAATACATGCAAAGCAAAAACAACATTTTAAATGTCTGCGATGCCCACGAGAACAATACTATGTGTTCTTACTCTTAAACTAGATAGCTGTACCTTTGTAATTGTAGTAAATACTTCCTGCATTAGCTGGCGCAGTCATGACAACATGTTTGCCATCCAGTGATCCTAGGTAATTGGGAAAGTTCCACAATTTTAGGAATTCCTCAGAAACATCTAACCATTCCTCCTCAGTTAATGGTACCTAAGTTAAAAATTAGCCAACAACAATGGTATAATTTTCTTTAAATTTCTTTAAATATTCCGGCTGCAACACTTTGTAAATAGCTTCACATACATCCGGAATAATTGTTGAAATGGTATTGTGGGGAATCCGGAAAATGTATTGGAGGGATCTAAAGCTTTCGCCAGTCGCGAGATACCGCATTGTTACTGCTAAACGTTCCTTTGCAGAAATCGGTTTCCGAAGCTTAGTAGTTTGCTTTATAATTAGCGGCTCCACCAGTTCGAGCTAAAAAAAATTGTGAAATCTCGGTTTTTATGCAATCTTTCTGATATGTCTTACCAAGTAATCGAAGTCAATTGCGTTCATCCGTAAAAAGTTTTTGTATAGCTCTGAAGTTTCTAAACGGAGCTCGCGAAGCAATTTTGAACAGCATCCAATCTCCTCTCGACGTTGTACCCATTTCCGTTCCCATAGTTTTTTTTTTTTTCTTTTTTTTAATTATTTCTTGCTCTTGTAAGACAAAAACTGATGCTGCTACGCAGCTTAACAAAAGGAAATCTTCAATTTCTTCCATAATTTAATTTTTTTTTTCTTTCAATGAAATAATTTTTTTTTTTTTCACTGTTTGAGCAAATATTTTTTTAACGGCAAATAAACTTTTCAGTGTGACCATGGCGAAAACATTTGCTGTCAAATAAAAATTTCTGTTGTTTGACTGATGTTTGAACTAACAAAACAGGCAAACAAATATGGCTAATGTGACCACAAAATAAAATTGGTTTGAATTTTCATTTTGTTTTCCCAAAAACGGGCAAACATATTTGATTCAAATATTTGACCAATCTGACCGTACCTTTAGCATTTTTGTTGCAGAGCCTATGCAACATATTGTGTGCAAAATTCAAAACCCTTTCTATTATGATTCAAAAGATACAGCAATTTTCAGCTAATCCCTTCGGGGATACCCTTCGGTTTTCAAATTTTTGTTAGTTTTAGTATTTGTTTTTGTAGCGGTCTGCGTAATAAGGCTCCATTTTCACTTTATGAGTACGGAATGCAAAAAACTTTAAGTATGACCATTTACATATAAGTCAAATGTTCAGCATTTCTTAATGGTTGATCTCACTGTCGTATTTCATAAATAAAAGCTTGGTAAGTTTTGCATTATTAATGAGACACTATAGTTATTTTTATAGTTTATTTATTGTATATTTCCAGACCTAAAATAATACAAAATTATTTAAAACTGTAAAAATATAACCACCTAAACCGAAAATAATCCTTTAGTCCCATCAAATATTAACATTCAGAAAGATTAAATTGAGTTTGGTAAAATAGGATTTCAAACATTTTGGAATTATTGTTTCTGAATACTTTTTTTTTTTTTCAAATTTTGTCAAATAAATTTTGCTAAGTTTACTGCATTTATTTAAAAAAAAGACAATATTTTGTGGTATCCCAAATAACTTGCACACTTGGTAACCCTGATAAATAGTACAAGCATTTGCGTGTTCTATATTATCGTATTTTGTAAGCCATATTATTAAAACATCAACAACAATTCATTACTTTTAATATTTAATATTCTGCTGTATTGAGTTTTTTATCCCTTTTAATCCAATTTAAAAATTAATAGTTTTAAACAATATGAAACTTATGTATGTACATATGTAATAGTTTTTCAGCATAAAATATACACGGGTTAATAAATTTAATCCTCCCTTTTCAACAAATTGTGAAATAAAAACTTTTTTTCCTAACGCCATTTATATATAAGTCTGAGCAACAATATTGAGCACAAAAATAGGAACTAGGTGGTGTTTGATAAAAAAAAGCAAAGTTGAAATAGAACGAAAACAAGAAGACTAACTTGTCTTAATTAGGAAAGTTTAAGTGATTTTCTTTGGTATTTTCTTCATGCTTTGTACCACTTTGCAGGATTACTTATTGAACTGTTTGTTGTTTTTACATCGAAAACAGTTTTCATAATTGCTTTGTAAGCTTTTGCAACTTATAAGTAACTATGTATGTATTGGGGTATCTAGTTTTACAGAATTCTAAGCTTCCATAAATTTCCGGACTCCAAGGAAATTCCTAATGAATCCAATGCAAGTACACGTGCCAACAGGAAACTACTTTTATTTGGAGCCTTAGCTAAGTATGTATACGCTGGTATGATTATGTGCTGTTATGTATCTTCCCTGTTGGACATAATGTAGTCGAATACTAAAATAGTTAACTTTAGTTTAAGTGTTGTACACTAGCTCCAAGTTAGCTACAATCTAAGCGATTTATCATTCCCTTTTTGTGGACTGACTAAAAGCTAACGGAAAAGTAAATCGGAGTTGAGCCAAAATTCAAAGAAAAATATACACACACTCACGGTTAGCTCTTTACTTAAATTGCTTGCTGTTGCATTCATTCTAAACAAAACTTTAAAGGTGCGTTTAGACTACGCTAATATTTGTCCAAACGCAACAAATAATTGTTTGGGCTAATAGTATGGTTTGTGACAAATGTTTGGGCATGGGCTTAGATTGCACTAATATTTGTTTGAATTTTATTTGCGCAAATAACAGAAAAATTAGTGTCACCCAGGTTTGGTACAAATATTTGTGTACCCCCTTACACTATACTAATAATTTTATTTGTCCGGTGTGTATGAAAAACTCTGTCAAACAATGTTGTTTTGTTTATGAAATTCATCTCTCAAACAGTATCAAATTGTGTTTGTGAAGCAATGTGAAAAGTTAAAATGTTTAGTGACAGTGATATTGGAGATTTATTATTAATAACTGCTGCAGCTATAGCAGTTTCAGAAACCGAGCAAAAAAAAAAAAGAAAAAAAATATCCAGAAGAATGTGGGTTCGAGCTTGGGTGCAGCGCCGTAAAATGGAAGGATGTTGCCAAAAACTTCTGAAGAAATTGCGTTCTGAAGAACCTTCGCTGCATAAAAACTTCGTGCGCATGGGTTCAAATGACTTCGATTACTTGGTAATTTGATAACAATATTCATCTTATTAACATTAAATATATGTTCACGTTTTTCACATAAAGCTGAATCTAGTGGCTGATGGGGGTGGTTCAATAACTGCTGCATTGTTGTCGTCCATTTTCTGTCAAACGAATTGACCAGTATTGCCATTTCAATTTATTTAATTTTTTGTATGTTAAACACTGTCAAAAATGACTGTTGGCACCCCACGTTTCTACAATTATTTGTCGCTGTTTGTTCCGCCAAAAATATTTCGAGAACAAACAAAATATCGAGCCAAATATTTGTTGCGACGTGCTGACAAAGTGTTTACACTATCCAAAGCTTTCTTCACAAACATACATGTTTGTTAGCCAACAAACAGTCGAAAAATATTTGGAGGCTAACAAATTCAAGTATTTACCCTAGAACAAACAAAATGTTTATGATTTTGCACAAATATTAACATAGTCTAAACGCACCTTAACTGCTGAGACGATATGTTGGCTGCTCACTAGTCGTGGGGCTTAGTGGTTCGATTCCCCCAGAGGTAAAAGCACAAAATTCAAATAAGTGGAATATAAAAAAAACCCAATTTGCTGTTTACACAACAGCAAATTGGGGTGCAATTGCAAAAACTAAAAATTTATAAATTGTCTTTTACACAGGAAAACCTTTTAAAATTGGCTGTAGTTTTAAACCATAAAAGATAAAGGCTTGAAATTTACACTGTATATGAAGTTGTGTAGCTAAAACAGAAAAAAGTAAGACTAAAACGTTCCCCGTATCAACGTGCCCTTTGTCAACCACCTGCACGGTAGTACGGAACGCTTACTGTGAGAGTCAGACCCGTGCGTAGCTCAAGTTTTTCATTTAGTTTTCATGCGAGTTTCACTAACGACATTGTACATTTTTTATAATGTACAATGTCGAAAAGCGTATTGTTTCTCTTATTAAAGCGCACTGGAACGCGCTAAGTCAGGGCGTTGATAAATTTGTATGACAAACTTTTGCTAATATTAAGCGCTGTAAATAAGATTTGAAAAAATTAATCCATCATTGGAGCCCAAATATTTTACTTGAGCGACTAGATGACTAACTGACTGGTCATTATATTGCGCTTATATTTTGAAAATCTAAGCTGTAGTGCTATTTTGTAAATTTTAACGATCCGACAATCGTACACAGAGAAAAAAGCACCTAACAAAGTAGAACAAAATCAATAAGATATCTCTATGGTTTTTTTTCAAGAAGAATTCCTTATTGAAAAACAACTATTAATGAAATTAAAAAGATGATTTACGTGTGTTTATATAGGAAACTAATAAAACCAATAGGGAAAAATTAATAGGATAACCTAATCAAATCAATAAGAAATCCTTATTGTATACAATTTACAAGAAAACCTAATAAGTTCTTCTGTATAGAATTTTTTTTGGTACCATGCAAATCGGAAACTCAGTAAAAACAAACGTGAGTAACAAGTTTTCTTCTTGGTTTTATGTGTTTTTCTTGTTGAGACAATTAATAAGATTTGCAACATGGACATAATAAGAAATACCCATAGTAAAATCTTCTTTTCTCTCTGCTGGGATACCCCTCAGCCTAAAAACGTTTCAAAGAGAAAATCTTATTGAATCTATTAGGAAGTTTTCGCTCTGTGTACTTTACATTTCATCGCTTGCAGTAACGATTCTGTAATATAATTTTAACGATGGTAAACAGCTTTAGTTTTGCGTACATTTGGAATAATATGTTATTAAATATTATTTAGTTTTTATAAAGACAAATAATATAAATTATGTTTTTATTATTTTTTTCTATTTATGTGATTACATTGTAAGCACAAAATACACTTAAACGATTAAATAATCAAGAAGAAAATGTTGTTAGTGAAAGTATAGATAATGTTCGGTAAAAGTGACAAATCAGTTTAGACGACAAGGAATATTGTTACAAAATGTTACAGAATAGCAAATTCGATAAGATATGGTAAAACAAATTTTAACGATGCAATTATGATATTAAAAATTACAGAATTCCACTACTGGCTGTGCGTGTGCGTTTGACTGACAGCCGAATTTTTGGTGGCTACAAGTTCCATCTGGGATTTCATAATTTTCTTATTTTTTCTTATTTACTATATACATACATAGTAAATTTGCTTAAGTTCTTAAGGTTCCCTAAAGCACAATGCTTTTCTGTTATACAAAATTATTAGTTATTTTTTTTTTGTTCCATTCTTTTTCATTTCCCAATGGTCTGCTGCCACGTTTTGCTCAGCTTGTTTATTAATTAGTTTTGGAAATTTTACGAAGATTAAAATAGCAATAAATATGCCTATAAATAATATATTTCAGGCATTAACATGGCTAGGAGGCGATATTAGGTGCAAAATAAGCGTGACGTAATTACTTAGATGTATTAATGTCTGTGTAGTAATGATGATGTTCATAATTTAATGGAAAATAACAATTTAATAGCATTGAATCTGTGTAAAGTAAATAGCTAAAAAAATACTTTTGCCTTAAAATTAAATGATGCTGAATGAGTTTGCTCAGAATTTTTTAATTTTAATGGCGAAGGGATAAAGAATAGCACATCTATATGTCGGTGACAGTCATCCGCTTCTCCTAACAAAGGCAGGAAACAAAATGTGTCTTTGGAATTTCTAAGAGGTAATTTAAGGTATTTCTGTAGAAAAATTTAAGGCAAAAGTTTTCAAGTGCAAAACTGGTTTTTAGCACGCTTCCGAAAGGCATAGTGAATGCTAATGTTTTGTAGAACGATATTCGTTTGGTAGATGGGAAAGTACGTAAGTTCATTACTGAATCCAAGCCAGTGCTCCGCCTTCTCACAAATACGGTTGCGACATCTTGAAAGAGACACATTACCAGACATAAGCCAATTACGGGGTGGAAATATGCTGGAGGAAATTAGGGAATTTTGTGAATGACACGGAGTTTCTGTAGACCTATGGGGCATACTGTGCATGGTTAAATCCACAAAGTGCAAAAGAAGCCTATACTGGCTTAGCTGCAGATCGCAAGACATGGGCTAACAAACCCCTCCAATCAACCTGAGCATTGAACATCAGACTGCTATGATATGGTATACTATAATATATGTTTTCGCTGTATAGAAAGGAGATATGCCTTTCTGCAGAAGAATCTGTGTTATTCCATCACTAATACTGTTTACGAGATCCTATTGGTTTGAAGTTTAATAATGCCCCATGGCATTAAAAAAAATTCCTGCACTTATTGTAAAGACTGAACATTCTATAAGCTCGAATCAAAGATTTTAAGGCAGCTTAATATTATATCCGTATCGTTAGTCCATAAAAAGTTAGCCACTTGGCCGCTGGGGGTAGCTGAAATAAAGAAAATATGGCACCGTCTTTTTGGTTTGCAATATACATTTTGAAGTTATAATTTTTAAGGGTGTAGTCTTTGACAATCAACCGACGACTGACTCTTTATTCTTTCAAATAACAAATATAAAAGGGTTGTTCTACATTAAAGTTCTCTTATAATCTATACTCACTCTGTGGCGCGCAAAGACTATTACAATAACTAATAAAACAAAGAGTTAAACTTAAAACTAAGAGCATGTACATACATACATATATCTTTATGTGTCTTGTATTCTGTAAAATAATAAAACAATGAGTTTAACTTAAAACTAAAAGCTTATGTCTACTTCTTAGTTACACATATACCAATACATAAATATTAATAGGCCCATAGACTACCCAGTCTACAATGGTTTTATCGGGAGAAACCTAAACCATATTGGAGTAGTGCTGCAACATATAGAAACATATTTCAAACAATAACAAAATATAAGCAACATGTCTGAACATACTATATTATTACCTTAGACATGTTTGACACAATTATATCCATAAACATTAATGATAGTTTGCAGTTGTAATTGCATCAACCAAGTTTCTTTCTTAGCGTGTAGCCAACACTTTCTTAAAGAGCAAAGATCCTAACTTCGCTAAAAATAAGTCAAAAAGCATTAAGCACTAAAAGTGGTAGCAGTAGCCTTCTCTGTAGATTGTCCCTATATTCCACTATGCACACGGTGGCCTGCCTCATAGTAGAACTTTTGATTTACATACTACGTGCAGTCTATTCAATGGCACAATTACAAGTTCTACGCTAATAAGAGCTAAAGTGTTCTAGTTTGTTTTGTAATAGTTCCACAAGAGGTACTAGTGAGGTCTTAGCAGACCTGCCTTTTGTGCAGGCATATTGGCAGAAAGACAATCGGCAGGAACCTGTAAGAATCCTAAGATATAAATCAAAAGTTGGCCAAGGGGTTTCAAATAAACAGATGACTGACTTTTGGGCATAAAATTCTTAGATGGGGTGTACGATGTCCTTTCACCTTTTGGAATGAAAACCACTACACATCTTCGCCATGGCAATGTTATATTGGACAATTTTAGGCAGGTCCTGTTATGCACACACATTACATGGATTTTACTAAAGTTTAGTTCCATAAAAAAACAGCCGGAAATTTGTTTGCGATGTGTTATATATTTTCATTACCATAATGGTTTAATTTAAGTAATATGCCTTTTTGGCTCGTGTTATTAATATTAGGGTTAAACTAAGAAAGCTGGGAACGATTTGGCATAAAAAGGACTAAAAACAAATACAATTTAGTCGTTCTGCTCGTACAGAAATTACGACAAAATGTTTAAAAGGCAAATATTTGCATAATATTGTTGAAGCATTATAATTCTAAAACGAAATTGTTTATATGCGATACATGTAAAGGATATATAATTTTCATTTCAGGTGAACATCCTGCGGCTATGCATCACGGTGGCACCACACATCTGCAAGCCTCACCATTCACTGTATTAACACTGTCGGTCATAATTTTATTATATCTACAACACCAACGTTTTTATACCAAACTGAAGCAATGTATACGTTGGCGCAATGGGACCATTAAAAAACCAAAAAAGCTACAACAATGGCTGCAGCAACAACAAGGACACCTGTCGAGAGTACTGTCAAACTTTCACCATCAATATCTGCTGCTGCAGCAGCACAAGCAACTCAACCAACGAAAATTTCATTACTTTGATATTAAATTCCAATATAGTTGTTTGATTTTGTGGTGGCAATACAGGTCTACTACAACAAATTTACAACTGCCAAACACATAACCATCAAAATATTACTAAAACATATTCAAATACGAAAACTTAATAAACTCTTTACATCAAAGGGTGTATGTATATGAAAAATGCAACAAACAAACAAATACTAACTTTAAAAAAAAAATAGTTAAGTTAATACGGTATAGAGGCACAAAAACTACTCCCCCTCTGCCGCCTTAAAACGATGCAAAAATAGAGTAAGAAGATTAAAAAACAAAAAAAAAAAAAAGCCGACAAAAACATTTTCAACTTGTATATATAAGACACGTTAAATTTATAAAGAATTTTTTAACGGGAAACATGAAACAAAACAAAAAATACAAAGTACACCAAACCAAAAACACACGACTACATATGAGAATAAAATTCAAAACTTTAAAACAATTTAAAAAATATAATTTTTTTTTTTGTATATATAATTTTATTAATTTTATTTAAATAAAATACAAAAGAGTAGTTTAACATCATGCTAATATATTTTTTCTTTTTTCCTATGTTCGCATACAGAAAAAAATTAAATTCAGTGTTCCAATTCCAACTTTTTTCATAATTCCATTTAATTTTTTTTATATGAAATAGAATGTATCATCAAATTCGTAAAAAAATTATTTGTTCCTAAGAAACTTGTACTCACCACAGTCATATGCACTGTTTCACCTGGGTTGTTCTGGTACTTTTTTATTTCTTATTGTTATGTACCAGAGATGCTACGATGGCTACAAAAGAGTTCTAGTCCCTCAAAAATATGTCAAACACAAAAACCGCTACCAACCACGCTCTTGAAAATACATATACAGATTTAAATAAAATTTATCAAATGTGTTTTACACCAGACACGTTCACGTGAGGGTGTTGTATGTGATTATGGTTTCACCCAATTACGAGTACTATTATCCACAGAGAGAAAACTTTGTTTTCCTTGTTCTTAGAAAAAATAATAACAACGGCATTCAGAAATAAAACAGCATTCAGAAACAAAAGCAAACTTTTACTCAATGTTAGACTAGCTGGGTTGGATTTAGTTTAATGGTAACAACTGCCATAAAATAAAAAAATTGTGCTGCCAGATGCTTACAGATTGTGTACTAGAGGCCGGTATTGGTCATACCATGGAGGAGAAATTCCTTAAGTTGTTAGAAACATGTTTTAAACATTTTGAAACAAAATTGAAAAAAAAAAACGATTTTGGATGATTAAAACCGAATATGAATTTGCCACTTTACGTCCGGTGCAAAAACTTTCCTTTGGAATCACTGTTTTACCAACATTTTCTTAGTAAATATAGCAACTCCAACATAAATCGTATTAACAAACTAAAAGCCTTCGGCAGACTTTGACCTTGGTTTTGGGAGGTCCACGACCCCATCAGCAAACCTATAAAAATTATTTCCTTTAAAAACCTGGCTTTTTATTCTAAAGTTTCTCCGCCCAGTTTTCAACAAAGTGAAAGTGTTGTGGATATTTTAATGTTTTGTTGCTGTACCTATTGATTCTGTTTTATTCAAAAGCTCTCTATCTGCTCTTCGTTGACTTGCAACCTGTGGAAAATGGTTTTTTGAGTGAAAAAATAATGAGAAAAGAAAAGAATTTCACAGCTGTCGAACATACACCCTACAAGTTTTATACACTGTGAGGCATAAAACAATATCAAATTGAAACCCGACCAAATTCATTGAAATACCAATACAACGTAAAATCTTTTCTGTGAAACATATTCAGCCCAATCATGAATATTCTCAAGGAATTTTATTCCTAAGGAAAATACGTTTCTCGAGAAAAAATTCCTTCAATCATAAATTACCTGAGAAACAGAAAAAATAAATATCGAAAATTTTTATAGGAAACAATAAAAAACATATGTTTTTATAAAAAACCTATTTTTTCCTTCACCCACTGTTTTTCCTCTTCGATGTGGATAAAACAGGGAAGGCTAAAAAAAGTTTCCTAAGGAATTTATCAACATATAAGATGAATGGGAAAAGAGAAAAAACTTTCACGGAATTATCATTCATGATTGGGCTGATTATTTATTTTATAGTTTAATATTAGTTTTAATGCGCGCTTCGTTGATTTTTTAAAAGTTTCTTTAAAATGAGCACATATTAGTTTTAATTATTCTTCCATTGCCTCAATTTTGGAGAACTGTGCTGATAAAACGTAATGAAAAAACTAACGAGGTGCAAAGAGTGCAGTTGTGTCAAAAGGAATATGAGGATTGCTTTTATATTTCAGGATAAGGAACAAAAACAAATATTAATCATAGATAATCACTTTATTGTTTTTCGAAACATCCCAAGCACTTTTGCCACTCTGATTCAGAAATCTCTAAAACATGCATTCTAAATGCAGCAACCGCTTCTTTAGGTGGCGAAAAATGTTGACCTCTCAGTGTATTTTTAACATACGGGAATGCAGTTCGTGCAGTTTTTGTACTTGGACTAGAATACACTTAACAAAATGTACACACATAGAACTAGTTCATGTTCCAAATGCAAAGTTTTTAGAAATACGTTGTAAATCATGTTGAGACAATTCATTCGAGCATTATGCCTTCTTTGTGATATCCACTGCAGTATGATTTCAACTCGTCACTGTTATCTAGATGTTGTTTTGTGAAACATTTTATTTGGTGAGCTCTAATACTTTGGCTTTTATGCAGCAGATCTAAGATTCAAGTTTTCAAATTGCGGTAAAAGCAGAGTCTAATTCGCTGTTAAGTAAAGAACATAAAAAAAGTTGTTAATATAATACAAAATTTTTTTCCAATGAATTTTTTTTTTTATAAAATGTTTATTTTATATTATAATAATTATAATTTTTCTGCTTACCGGGCCTACAAAATAATTGTTGAATAAAGAAATCGAATAATAAAAATTAATTAACTCTATAACAATTGTTAAAATCAAGTTTGTATTATGATGCATGGCACCTCGGTTTGTAATTCATAAAAAATATAAAAATTTTATTTTTTGCATGAATTGTTTTTAAAACCATAAATTTTCCACCAGACACTTTGTATAAAAAAATCGATTTAATCAATGGATTTCATTCACAAAACTATGAACTTATTCAGTAGTTTTATATTAATTTTAGCAAATCGTCGAAATTTATGTAAAATGTGTTGCGCCCTGGTGGATAAGAATTGGATAGTTATTTATTTATTTATTTAAAGCATTAGAGAATAATTACAAATTATACACTAATGTATGTATATATATTAGGCCATGGCTTCGAGGCCTTGGGCTCATTAATTTTGCTTTACATTATGATCTTAAATTAAATGATATATGTTGGTTTCATTTAAAAATGCTAAGAATTGGGTGTGGTTCTGAGTGTTTGTTTTGTTATTTGTAGGTATACATAAATTTGACTGAAAGATAATTTTAGTCTTACCTTAGATTAACTGCCACTCATGCATTTTATGCGATCCAACTCAACTTTCATTTCATTCCATATTAATTAGCCAACAAGATATTAAATTTTTTAACCCACCAAAGGCCACATGTTAACAAACCAGTCGTGAGCTAAGCTGTGGAGCTTTTTTCAGGAAGCAAAATCAAAGTTGAAGACCGTTATTCTGCAATGAGTGTGGAAATGAAATGAAAACTCTACACATAATGTTGATGGGCAGTGGAATTATAGTCACTTTCTTTCCGTGCTCACAAGCGATAACAATCTAAACCGATTTAATTAAAAATCTAGCTTCATGTGCTGCAATATTCTAAGAACAGAACTTCATACTTGTATGAAATCTTCATGTTTCCAACGAAGTTTGCTGATAAGATGCAAAGAAAAAAATTGAACTTGGCTTTAATAACGGCCTCTCGCAATTTGCCATAACTGCATACATACATGTGAGTTGATTCTTTAATACTTAGTTTATTAAAAAATTCTTACAAATTTAATTTTTTCAACGAAATCTTTTTGAAACTGCGTCTTAGGTCTTAGGCGACCTACACTTACGCTCCTGCTTTGGGAGCTTTTTATTCCCTGGACACTCGGAAAACTTTGTAAATTTTCTGGGAACCCTAAGAATTTCCAGGAAATTTTCGTGTATTAAAAGCAAATAATTTATGGTAAGGAGTGCTTGTGTTTTATAGCAGTCAGGTAAATACTTAGCTTTTCACAACGCAACGTCAGACAACACTAACAAAACAAATTTTTTTTTTTACAAAATTGTTGTTAGCGAGGACACAAATATGAAAAAACCTTTCATAAATGAATGCTTTTTTGAAAAAAAAAAATTTTCTTTCTAACAACAAAATCTTGTTAGCGGCGTTTCTTTTATAGCAACGGCATGTAAGAGAACTATACAGAACACAATTTATTAATTTCTGGTTTAGTTTAGTTACAAAATTTATTGGGTTTATTTAAATTAGTAGAAATCGTCACGAAAGTGTCTGACTTGTTTATACATATTGGTGTAACTGCCGACAAACAATTGTGTAGGTGTCTCTGCTGCTGTCGGCGGAGACACCTACCAATAAATATTAATTAGTTGTGAAATAGGACACTATCAGTTGATAGATGTCGCTAAAGTAAAGTATGTCACAACAAAAAACAGCAATATTGAAAAATTTTCTTCGTTTTTTAGCAGATTGACAAAAAATACTGCATGTGTCAAAAGTAAAAAAATGAAACGTTCCAACTATTTTAAGAAGCATATAAAATTTAAAATTTTCAAAAACAACACAAAATAAAACATATAGATTTCACCTTGTACTACATTCGAAAGTGAAGAAAAAACGTAAGGAACTTCGTTTCTAACGGGGGTCCCCCGACTGCATTTCTTTTTAATTAAAAAAAAAGTAGTCAAAAAACAATACTTCTTTCAGGACTCAAATAGACCTCAATAATTGTTTTCTGTCTCCTTCCAGCTGTCTGTATGACCTTGAAATTTCATTCTATTACTACTCAACTCGTCAGTGAGCCCGAAAAAATTTAATAGAATTCTTGGAACCTGGCAACATATCCTATTATACCCATGAACACAATGAGAAACACAAATATTCCACCAAACCTTTGATGGTCTTCTTACGCTGAACCATATCTCACATCTACATGAATCGCATGGAACATGTTGAAAATGTAAAACAGCTGTCTACATTACTGTTATCTAACATCTACCGTCAATCAAAACTGAAATGCAAATGTGTTCAAAATTTATTCAGATCTTGAGGAGTTCTCAAATAACATACGAGTGCAAATTTCGCATATTCTGATTAGTTTTTCACTACTTTTTCTATCAAATACAATAAATATTTCAAAGTAATTTTCTTAACTGCGTGGCTTTCGTTATTGTTGCACCAATTCAAATGAATGCAAAATTTCTTTTTGTAGATTATAAATTGATTTTTGCTTACGTTTCTTACTTAATGATTTGTTATTTAAAAATGAAACCGATAGCATAAACAAATTGTTTAAAAAGTGGAAATTCAAGCTTTGATAATGGACGTGTAAAAAGCATAAATTGTACAATTAAATGATTAAAAGTTAAAGTCAAAATACATAGCACGCGCATAACGTTTCAACGCGTTACAGACTTTTAGCAATAATTCTGAAATAATGTTATCATAAAACAAATAATAAAAACAAGGGTTTAACGTGTACAAAACATGAGGTTCAGCAACTTTTAACTATTACATGCATTATAACCGGTCGGAGCTTTTGTTGATAGAAACAATCAAGGGAAACAATTGAAAAAAAAAAACGCGTAGAAGAAAAAAACATTATTGATGAAACGCGCTGTACATATAACGCGAGATCGCGTCAACACGTGCTATGTACCTCCACTTTAAGTTTGTAAATTTGTAACTTAAATTACCAAAAAAAAAACAAAAACAAACTATAAACACATACACATCAACTTGTATATACATATAAAAGATATACATATAAAAGATAAGGCATTTAGCAAATAAGTGAATTTTGTTGTTAAAATTAGATCTATTAAACAGAACAATGCATTTCAAAAATGATTTCTATAACAAAAGTATATGATAAAACAAAAGCTCTTAACACATTCAACACAATTTTCTAATTGTCCTTTTAATTTCAAAATAACTTAAGATTGTAATATATCTACTTACCCTAAAACTTACTAGTAAATGTCTCTACTACTGTTAAAAAAAAAAATACCAGTAAATGTGATCTTTTTTCAAGTTTATTACAAAAAACACTAAAATATAAAATATTTGCAAATATTATCTAAAAATCATGTTTCTAAAACTCTATTCAAAAATAAAAAGAAATCGATCATATAAATTAATTTCAAACGAAATAACGATATGGCTCTTCAACCCGTAACAAAGTTAAAATAAAACGCTAAAAATAAACCTTGATGTCAAAAAATTAAATGAAATAAAATGTAATAAATAAAACTTAAAGTAATATAGCAGATTTGCTAAGCGAACTCCGTGGAAGAAAAAAATTCTTAACGCAAATTTTGTAGCTACTGTCTTCACTTCAAATTATTTGTGTTCGTTTTGTTTATCCGTTAATATGAAAATGTACTCAAAACTGTTAAGTAATGATTAGCAATCATAGTTATTAAAAAGTTAGTGATTCTTTTAGTTGAAAAATATAAAAATTAGTTTTTTATTTGCCATAAAAGCCGATTTAAATTCATTATATCAGATCTAAAAAGACCTCTTGGAAAATTGTTTTCTTTTTGGACTTTCAGCTGCCTATAAGCCGCCGATAATGCCTTGATATCACTTAGTCATCAATCCTATTCAATTTCTAGATTAATCTGATAGAAGTACTTCCTACTTTGAAAATTCGCATTACAATGGCCTTACATGTTGCCTTTTATGTTTCGGGACTTGGCAACCCTAGTGTTGCAATCCGGCAACTGACAGCTGTATTGTTTTTAAATTAATACCTACTCAAAACGTTTTGACATACGAGTGCTATTTGTTTTGTTTACAGTAACTTAAAAGATTGATCTTGGCCCAAAAATGGAATTAAACCGTAAACATTTTCGTACAATTATTATTTACAATTTTCGACGTGGATTAACTCAGCAACAGTGCAATTTTTGGCAATAAAGCTCCATCCAGGACTAGTGTTTCACAATGGTATGGTGAAATCAATTGTGGTCGTAGTTCACCTCAAAAGAATTTTGTCAAAATCAGTTGTTGGTGCGAAACCATTGATGCTGCGCGCGAACTGATGTTGCAAGATCGTCGTATGACCCGTTGCAAATGTTGAGACAACTTTTGGCATTAGTAGGAGCAGCATAAAAATTTGTTCGCGCTGGATCCCACAGGATTTGTCAATCGCTCAGAAAAAGGTTGGTGTCGACTGGTCGAATGAAATGCTCAAAAATACGATAGCTGTGTTTCGAAACACGTCTATGACATAGTGACAGGTAATGAATTGTGGATTTACTCGTATGAGGCAGAAAGTAAACAGTAGCGACTGAATGGGTGTTTCCAGATGAGCAAAATCCAATAAAAAATGTTAGCGCGCGAAGCATTCACAAGCAAGTGGTCGCCTGTTTTTTTTTTTCTTTTGGTAAAACTGGCTATACCGCAACCGCACCACTAGATCAACACAACAGTCAACTTTGGATGGTACACAACGATTTCTTAAACAGTTTTCTTCCAAGAACTCGGCAAAAGCAACCTCCGAAGACTGATCACTCTTCACCAAGACTATGCGAACTCTCACACATCGGCTCAAACAACTGCATTTTTGAGAACCCAAAACATCGATTTGATGAGTCCTGACTTGGCACAGAATAACTTCTTTTAATTACCACATAGAAAAAACACACTGAGAGATCAACGTTTTTCAATACCTAAATAAAGGGTTGCGGCAATCAGAAAGCATATTTTGGAGATACCTCGATCACAGTGGCAAAACACGCTTCGACAATTGCTTCAAATATATGCAACAAAAGTTCTTCATGGGGAATATTTAAAAAAAAGCGACTTTTGATGATTAAAATTTGCTTTTGTTCCCAAATCCCGAAATATAAAAGGCAACCCTAATATTACTTTTATAAACAATTTTGAAGAGGCAACTCTAATCACATGGAAAATGTAGTTTTTGTCACAAAATCTCTATTACAAACATTTGATCCACACTACCACAGCGTTAGAGCACACATATCATTTTTAGCAAATCGAACGATTGTGTAGGACAGTGAATTACAACATTTAACTTGTCTGGAGCCCCGAAGAACTGTAAAATTTTTTTTCCAGACTTACTACTTATTCATTATTTTATTGAAAAAATAATGAGAGTTCGAAAATCAAATGATCAAATAAACATTCAACACAAAAATGTTCCCAAAAATAAAATAATAAATGGTGATGTTTGAAACAGTCTTGTTAAGGGCTTTCAAGGCTACTGACAAGTTGAGTAGTCTCAAAGAAACGTCGGCGGCATATAGGATATATACAAAAGAAATTTTTTAAATGGGTATTTTTAGATCTGTCATAGTGAAGTATATTTCACTATAATGGAAAATTGAATTTAAAAACATTTAAAAATAACAAAAGCGAACAAATTAAAAAAACTGTAAATGGTGCCGAGAAAATTTCAGTGGTTTTGTAATATGCCGACACTGTTATAGCATAAATGTGAAAAACATTTTCCCCAGTATAGTTTTGGATATAATGTCAATTTTTGATAGTAGTTGTCAAATGCACTTTTTGTTAAGTGAATTCATTTTAATAACATGTCGGCGCGAAGTACGGGTCCGCCATCTAACTTTTTTTTTCAACTAGTGCTTTTGTGAATGGTAACACTTAGCTCATGTCTGATTTAACAGATAATTAATTTTATCCTTCTGCTGAATGAATATGGTAGTGTATACGCTTCGCTAAGCAGGCCTGCGATCGACTTACAGAAGATGCCGATTTTGCAAAAAAAAAAACCATATTTTCAGATGAAGCTCATTTTGATCTTGGCGGGTATGTAAATGAGCAAAATTGTCGCATTTGGGGTACAGAAAACACGCACGCATACATTGAAACGCCGACGCGCCCAAATCGAGTCACTGATTGGTACGGATTTTGGTCCAGAGGCATAAATGGGCAATTTTTCTTCGAAAATGAGCAACAAGTGGCTGTTACAGTCAATGGCGATCGTTATCGGGACATGATGAACGAATTTTTTGTTCACAAAAATTGAAGAGGAGGATATTGGCAACATTTGGTTTCAACAGGAGGGCGCTAAGTGCCACACAGCCGAAGCTACAAGCGATATTTTGCGCCGTTAAAAAAAAAAAAGGTTATTTGGTGGACCCTTTAGTTTTCGCAATGCTCCAGACTTGTTTTGTTACATATGTGGTAATTACTTTTTTTAAAAAGAAGTTTGAAAAAAAATATAATGGGTTTTACAAAAAGTGAATATATTCATCATTTCAATTTTGAAATCGAGGATTAAAATTATGTGTAGTAAAGACATGTCTTCTAGGCTATTTTGGTGCTTATTGCGAGTTGTATAAAATTTTTATTACGTATTATTTCAATCCTCTTTTGTTTTTATCTTTTTAACAAACTTTTTTTGGGACATAGATTTTTTACATAAAAATGAAGATCTCTTAGAAGAATATTGTAGCAGATATTATTCGATTTTGTATTACTTCAACTTATGTTATTATCTATTCTGAGCATAGACGTATCGTTCAGTTATGCGAATAAGGAACAATTATGAGGTCTTGCTTTCGTTTTCATATCCCCCTTGACATCAAAATACACCTTCATTTCTCACAGTGCAACAGGTTCTGTTGCAATACTAATGATATCGCCAGTTTATTGCTTCGAAATTGACTAATCGGCCACAAATTGCCGGCATTTCGAAACTTAACAGCTGGCACTAATTTTTAATTTTATGTATGATGTGATTTAATTTTAAAGACAACTATTTTCTGAAACGCTTTCATTTGCATTGCAATACTTATAAAAAAAATCACTCAACGTTTGATCATGCAGAAGTGGAGAGTTACAGCAAGAAATCTATCTCCTCATACATACATAATACACATATCATAGTTTGCTGTTCTAACATTTCATTTAATACATACATATCATAGTTTGCTCTTCCAACATTTCATTTAGTCCTTACAATCCATGCTTTTTTACCTTAAGGTCATAATACATATGCTTTCAGGGCTCTAGTTTGTATTCATAAACAAAAATGTTACATAGTTTTTCAAAAAAAAGAATTCATAGTTTTAACTAATTTGATTTTTGCTTTTGCACTACATTTGGATTATTGGGTTGAAAATATTCATGGCACTATTTCCCCCAAATATTTTTAACATCCTTTTCCTTATATTCAAATCGTCCCAGGCTTATGTTCATGACATATGTATGCGGTAGGTATTGAGCTAAAAAAACTGTTTAAAACAAAGTTCAAGAGAAAATGTATGAAAGCCTCTTAGTAAACCAAGAAATTACGTGAAATTTCGTGAATTGCCTTAAAATAGTAATCACGCACTACCACACACGAAATTTTAATTTTAAATCATGCTCACACACCCATGCATGACACGACATGTAAAACGAAACGTTAGCAAAAAGAAACTTGACGGACAAGTAATCAAATAATTGCGTTAAGTCCCATTTTTGTTGGCAGGAATAGTCTTGAGTACATTACTTTGGTAAAACATCAAAATGTCAGCTCTGTGTGCATATGTATAAGACTTTGTAAGTCATTCCAAAGCAGAGAATATCTGTCTCTAATAAGAATTCCGACATTCTCAGATCACAACTTGCCAGAATTATATGGTGATTTTGCAAGTGCAAAACTTAATTTGCATTAAGAAGTAATATTCATGGATGAATTCATTTCTGAATAAATCAGATTCAAGAGCGTCCGTCCACAGTCATTCTTCAGCGTAGACTTAGTCGCCGTGTGCTACTTGTTTAAAAGCAACGTTAATCCGGCTAGGTGTTACTAAATTTTCGTAAAATAATGTAGAAAGTGGAAAATCTGGGAAGACTTACATATTTCAGTTTTGCAAATAAAAAACTTGCACATATCTAACCTATGACCTGTATGCACAGCGCAATCTCCATCACCAAGCTTTTGGGCCCAGTACCACAATATTTTGAGCTATAGCCCTCAAGGTTCCAGAAAATACTTTGGTATCTTTAGTATTGATTGGTATTCTTCATTTATAATAAAAAGTATATGAGCGAATATTTTCATACTTCACAAGTTAAAAAAAAAAATATAGCTGTACTTTTATCTCACATTTACAATATGAGTAAAATTATTAATACATACATGTACAATATAAAGCTATAACTGTTATAGCAGGCTATGGTTCATTAGATGTCATATACAAGGATGTGATTCATTCACTGAAAATTTGGACGAAACTCTTTCACAGAAAAAAACATTTGAAATTGGCGTTGCTGGTGTCACACTTGTTTTACCATTCAAATTAACTCTTTTGCTCTATGCTTTTTTGGCAGATAAATATCAAATTACAACCCTGCGACATGCAATATTGTAAGTGCATTTGGCAGTTAATTTTTTTTCAACAATAAAATACGCCTGCTGCAAGGTGAACTTCGAATCACATAATATAGTTATATGTTTTCTAGTTTTTGTAATTGTTGTAAATTTTTTTTTTTTGTTTGGTTCCAGATCACAAAGTTGAACACTTCTCTTTTGAACTTGATTTCCTGTCTACACAACACAATTTTTTTTTAGCAACTTGTACGGTTTCTTTAAATTTATTTTTAATATAAGTTAACATTTGATAATGTATTAAACTCTAACTAGATATGTTGTTTGCATAACATGTTTGTCCAAAATCGTTTTGGACACTCATAATTTCAAGGCCAATATCTTAAATCCTTTGTATATATTTTTTTGTTTTTCTTGAAAGCTGTCGGAATCAGCACATGAATTAATTCCTTTTAATACAAATTAACCTTAGCAATAAGTTGGCAATATTTGAATTTGTGCGCCAAAATGAAAGAGTAAAACAGTTGAATTTATTGGAAAGAAAAACCAGAATGAAAGAATATTTTTTGAAATCTTTTAAGTAGTCGCCTTTTATCAACTAAAGGAACACACTGTAATCCTTATACCATTTTTTTTAATCAAATAAAATTATAACGTTGGTAGAATTACCTGTCCGTTTTCCTGAAGGAACACATACTATAAAAGGTGAGCTCAGCATCCATTCTACAACCAAAGAAATTAACCCCTTTTTTCTTTTGGTTCCCTTAACCCCTAAATAACCCTTCTCATTTTTTATGTATCAATTTTGTTCAGTGTAAATTAATATTAAGCTGTAAAACACAAGTTTTGAATTGTGATTGTTTTCTTTTCAAATAAAATTTATTGAAGAAACTGAGAAGCTTATAAAAGACCAAACAAAAAGCAAAAGAGGCTTAGTTTTCTGGAAAATATCTTCAAAAAGCATGAAAAAATTTTTTTCCAATATTTTGCTTCATAAGCACCAAAAAATTTTTCTAAATAAATTTTTAAAACAATTTTAATTGCTGCACACGGCTTTAGCAATACCTTGGCTTTTACAGATTTAAAAAATATCAATTAGTGGACGAGTTACAGCCAAAAAACCATAAAAAGAATATGCTGAGCAGGGACATGAAATGCAAAGTTAGAAGATCGGCAAAGAAAACATTTCCAACTAACATAAAGAAAGTCCGCGATACGGGTCTTCTTATTGAGCCTCTATTTTCACCTCGCAGAATCGACTTTTGCTAACTTGAATTTGTTCCACAGTGTTATTGTACTACCGTGACATATACATCATAAGCCGGAACACAAACTAAAATAATAATAATTTTTTCCCTTTATTTCGCCCGCTACATTCCTTCTAAGCTTCAAGAATTGTCCAACTAAAGTTGCTATGTGTGGTCCAGCTCTCTCCACAGTATTGCTTATGAGGGTCTTAGACGGTAATATTTTGCATCAGTTCAATCGTATTTTGATTTTAAAAATAAGAGTAAACATTTTGGGTCTTATTCATAATAAATATTTTTGGCTTATAAAACTCTTATTTGACAAGTGTTCCATACAAATTTTTCCGTTAACAGCATTATAAACCTGTTATAATTTTTATGGATTTTTATGTTTATCTCAGATTTTTATGGATGTACATGATTTGTTAAAGAGCAAACGAAGTAAAAAAAAAAAAAAACATAAAAGTGCATACCTTATCTAATAGTGTATGATGGCTTCTTTTTAATTTTTCAAAAACTAGAGAGAGCCATATGACTGTGATTTGGGTTATTGTACTGGGAACTCTAATACGGGCACCTGGTTATTTGTGTGACGGGCAAAATTTTTAAAAAAATTTTCAGATCTTTCAATGTGTCTTCTTATAAAAATAAATCTTCATCAATGAGCTCAGCCAGACAGACAGACATTTTTTGATGAAATTAAACACTACTATTTACATAAAAATTATGCTTTTCGAACTCCCTTATGCCACCCATCCAGTCCGAATTGTTTATTTTATTTTAATTGACAAAGAGTTATGTAAAGCCAATTATTATATAAAGTGCGGTTTGAAAAAACTGCAAATGCTGCTTATTAATTATTAATAAGTTTCTCTGCTGTCAGTAGCATATTCATACTCTATTAAGCATATTTCATTAAAGTTTTTCTATAATTAAACTGCTTAATTTTTTAATACTTTTGAATTGTTTTATTATTGGCAATGAAAAATTTATCAAAAAAAAAACGTACTTTTTCAATAACAATAAAAAAAAGAAAAAACTGCAAAAAACAAAAATCGGATATAAATTCTTATAATAAGCATTGATTAAATAATTATAAAATAATTAAAATAGTTATTTAATGAGAAAACTTAACATAAATAGCAGTTAACTACAGACTTGCAATAAAAACAAATTAATAAATTAATGTAGCATAAATGGGAGTAAAATTACCAAAATGTAATTTAATATAGTATAGTGAAATCATACTATAGTTATAGTTATTTATTATATAAATATTAAATAGTTATATTTTATTTACGTAATTGTTTTTAACTATTCGGTGAAAATATAATATTAATTGTTTTACGAATCGAAAAAAAGAAATATTTAATAAAAATTAAAATCATATAAATGGACTTAACTTTTAAGTTTAAATTGATAGTTTAGTATAAAAAAAAAAAACAGATTGATAAAAAAATAAAAAAAAACAAGTTTAAAGCAAAATGCAAGGTAAAAAATAAATAAGATCGAAAAGAAAAACTAAATAAAATGTTCGAAAATGAAAACAAATCAGCGTTTTACTGCAGATGTAAGTAATTGAAAGGACTAATACCTTGTTCATACATGCATTTCTAATTGAGATAATATTCAGTTAATTGACATAATATTTTTTGCGTTCATACATACAAATATTGCGGTAGCTCAATCAGTATTTGACAGCTGGAAAAAAGTTGTTGTTTTTGTTTTGGTAGTGAAAAAGAAAAAGTGAAAAATATAAGAAAAATGGAAGAAAAATTGCCTCTTATTAAAAAGATTTTAGTGTTGTACAATAAAAATATGGAACTTGTACAAGTAGTGCGTTCATGTTATGGCTCCAAAGCGGCAATAATAAAAAGAAAGAGAAATAAAAATTTGGAAATGCTGCAATGTTTTTATTTTTATTGTATTTATTTTTATTTTTTACTATTTTGTTTTGTTTGCTTTTGTTTACATTTATCACGTCATTCATTTCGCATTGTATACTTTTGCTTATTAAACACATCTTTTACAGTGTTGTGTTTCATCTTTTTCTCAATATTCCAAGCAATTTTGAGTTTATTAAGCAATAACTTTATTGACATTTTGTATGGAATATTGAGCTCAATAATGGACTTTATTGCGATTATCTCAATAAAGGTGCATGTATGAACATGGTATAAGATTAGTATGAAGTAAAGAGAGTTTTGTAAACCCGTAAGCGATTTCCACAACTTTTTTTATAGGTTACCCTTCAAAGGAAATGCATTTTGCATCTGCATTAGCAGCTTTTCATTTGTACTTTATTATGCCACCATTTTTGCTGCCTACACCATATTTGGCATTGCCGAAGTTGAATAATGTTTTGACATTGATAAAAGAGCATATATCAGACAGTGCTCTCTCTTATTCTGTGGTTGTGGTTTCGTAGCAAACATATTTTAGAAATATATACTGCTCAAGATATCTAGCTCGCTTGATGTGCGGCAGCGGGCGGTGGCATTGCTTTTGGCCTTCCCTGAACTGTGGCTATAAAATATTTCGTCAATTCTATAAATTCATGGTAGTTCTCCCTAATTGGAGTTTTCTTTAATTTTTTCGAAACAAAAGACACTATTTTTTCGGTCTTCAAAACAAAATTATAAATATGATGACGAGCTTTCTTCCAAAAGCACACTGCTCCACTGTTTGCAGCAGTAGTACCGCAAAACATTGCCCATTTTCGAATGTGTTAGAAACAGCTATCGTTTATTTTTCCCCAAATAAATTACTAAGTTTTGGAATGAAATCTGCTCCAGATCGTTGTACTACTCCTATACATTGCAAAGCGTGTAGACAAGATTTCTGAGAATATTAAACAATATATTTGATCTAAAAACTCAGAACATGAAATGGAATAAAATGAAATGAAGGATAACTTAACTAACTTATTAATTAGACTAAACCATAACATAATAACTTACCTAGACAACTCAGTCTTCACTTGCCAGAAAGCAGTAAACCACTTGCATGGCTCGAAAAAGTATCTGTAACTATGATAAGTATATTTCTTAGAGTTGAAGCACTTAAAAGGATTCTTGTAGAAATCTGGATTCCTGAGGCTGATTGGATTAAAGCGCGGATCCTGAAACAGTGTTCTTTTCTGATCTTATTGTTTCTGTTTTAGTAACCAATTTGCCCCTTCTTTTAAGGGATATTTATTGAAGGCAATTTGTTTTCAATCTTTGCAGCAATAAGCTTGTGTACGCAGCCCTTTTTGTGACAGATTGCTTTATCTCGAGCTGCACTAAAGTGCAAAGTTTATGATGATATAAAGGGTCGTCATAGCCAGAGGAATCCACGTGTAGTAATATATTTTCGCCACTGCCCATTTCTATTGCCAACACATATGTTTATGTGTGGACGACAACAATATTTGTTTGCAAAATTCTTATACTACATTATCTTTAAGAAATTATTTTGGATATAAGCTGTAAAATTTTTTTTGTACTTTCTCTCATGTTTACCTTTCTGTTTGTGTTAGACCAAGAAAATAAGAAGCAATCTGAAGCTTCACTGTAGGTCGCCCACCTAACTTAAAGCGATATCCCCTTGTTGGACTACCTACCTGAATGCATTGCCGGAGCCGTAAGCCTAATTACAAATACTAAAAGAATTCACACAAAACTATATTTTTTTTTTGCATTCTTGTTCCATAATATCTACTTTATTTAATAAACCGCAAATGTAAAATTATCAATATATGTAAAACACAAAACATTTTAATAATAGATAACAAAATGTAAATGTAGCGCTAAAAACAAGGACAAAAACAATCAGACCAAAAAATACATACAGCCATGTAATTATCAAACCAAGGCAACCAAAAATCGTGCATAGCGTGTGAAGAGAAGTTGTTAAATAGTGACCAGCATTGTGATTTCAAATTCGTACTTGTGATAATTTATACATTTATCAATGACCTTTGACATTGCAGTATTGTAAAAAAAGTGTCTTCAGTAATTTTTGATTTTGTTCTACAGGCAGGTAGTGACTTTCGCAAAGGCGTATACAATAGAATGTTAAAGGTAGCTACTTTCAACTTTTCCTGCATGATTCGATTCCGTTCGATCTTTATAGCCTCAAACTTTAAGAAAATAACATGTGTTATTACTACATAGCTACCTGAGTAAAAACTTTATAGGGTATGCACTTGTTTTTTTTATAAAAAAAAAAAATAGTTCGTTTAATGCTATACAAAACTTGAACCCGTTGTCGATTACAGTTTTGCAGAAATCATAACCTTTAGCTTTTTTTCAGAATTTATATAAATTGTTTGTTCTCAATGGGAACATTTTAACCAAAGTTTTTTCTATCTTAGTTTTGATATATTTTCTTTCTGATGGCATACAAATTTTGAGAATGGTTGCTTAGATAAATTATAGATTTCGGCCTGTGAAATTTGTTTCTAAGCTACCGATTATCGAAAATCCTGATGGCAGGTTAGAGTGCAAGGTTGGCGGCTTTAACTTGCATGTTTTCATATTTTTGTACAATAATGCTACTAGGGCCATTTTTAGTTTAAATAAAGTGATTTTTATAGTGTCAATGCAGCGTTTTAATCTGGCTGTTAGTAAGTTTGGCTTGTTTTACTTTTGAAGTTAAAGCAACAAAACAAACAAACAATGCTCTGTACAGAATAACTTGATGACCGAACTAGAAAAAGGGATCAGGTTGTGAGCAATAATGACTTTATTTCTGAGCAAAATGTTGCTCAAATGCTTCACCTTGCTGTTAACAAGGCGTTTTAAAAAAAAATATGATACACCTATGAATGATATGTTTCTTATAAGATTAAAATGTATGTAATACGTTTTTCAGCTGGCTACTACATGCATGACAGCACAGCCTGATGAGACAGAGGTTTTTGCTATTATAAACCAAAGCAGAGTTTATCTGATATTAGATTGCAGCATATAGTTTTGAGATCTATCACGCAGTGCCGAAAAACAAATGAACCTGAGGCTGGTTCGATTTGTAAGGACAAACATTTTGCAATATTGTGCCATCGACTGTTTACTGCCAAATCGAACGCCTCAAAAACAAGTTGTTTGATACAACGTAGTGATGCTTTTTTTGTGCTATTTTAAGGTATCGAAAACTCGATGGTTCTATATTGATTGCTGCATCAAACCATTTTAATAACACGCTATTACGTGCTCTTTTTTATTAGATCGAGCCGTTAGATGGCGCTGTTCTGAGTAAGTTAGACAGCAGAAGTTTGAATTGTTCATAATTTTGTAGCTACCTCTGCCTAGAAATAATACTCAGAATGCAGAGCGAACAAGAAGACAGCATTACATTAAGTGATAACTCCTAATTCCATTTCTTGTTCTATAGAGTTACTTCATACTATGCCACCGCTTCAGGATACTGTTAATGAAAAAATAATGTTCTATGCTCGAACAGAAATGTCTTACTTTAGAAAGAAGTAAACCATAAGTAAAATAAAATTTTTAATTTCAACAAGAGCAACAAACAAGTGAAGAAAGCTTTGTAAATATCTAAAATAAAACGAAGTAAAAGGTAGGACTGATTAAGAGTAAGGTATTATGAAAGCACAATACGTTAAAAATATTAAAATAGCTGATTTATTCAGAAGGCTAGTGAAACATTTCTAAGCTAGAAAGAGTACTGAAACCATTATGAAAACTATTTTAAATCGGTTGTAATGTTCCCATAGGAAACTTGAAAAGTGGTAGGGATTTATTGTGTAGTATACATCGCGTTCAACAAATAATGCATGTTTGCAGCACTACAACTTTATCGGAGAGCAAAAAAATAAATATTTATTCTCAAGCTCCGAGAAAATATCCAAGGCTGAGACATTTTGTGTGCAGATCTCAAATTTGGGGAATTCGTATCACTAAAAACAATGCAGATTTTAGTTTAAGCAGTGGAGCTTTAATTAAAGCAATTTAATGTGACGGGTTATCCATTTTGCAGTGTGAAAAATAAACGTAAATGAAACACATATAAGATATATTTCTATTTTTATTATAAAGTTTAAACATGGATATTATGTGTGAAACACTATATCATTTAAGTGACCACCACGCGAAGTACTGCAAGTATTGATTCTTTTGAGGTTATTCTGGACCACTTTTTGACCCATATTGAGCGGTAGCTCAGCCCTAACTTGACGAATGTTGGTTTATAAGTAAGTGCTCAAGAGTTAAAGATTTATCTGCCGAAATACGGTCTTTCGCGTAGCCCCACAAAAAAAGTCTAATGGTGTCAAATCTTGGTGGCCAGTTGATATCGCCATGACGAGAAATTACGAGGCCAGAAATTGTCCCTTGCAATAAAGCCATTATACATAATAATTTAGTATATGTGGCAGAAGTGTTAATAAATTTCAACGATATGTACAGTAGTTTTCGGTTAATTGCACATCAAAATTTGCACAATTTTTTGTTCAATTAACCGGGGAACCAATTAGCCGATACCCGTTTAATTGAACAATTCGTCCAATTACAAGATCCCTATTTAATTGAACAGTTTGTTCAATTACAGAAATCACGCATAATTGAAACTCTGTACTAATGAATTAAAAGAAATCGCATATGTGCACTTTAAGTTTTTCAAAATAATTTTTTTTACCTTAAACGAAAAAAAAAAATGCAAGTAACAGCAAAAAATGTACATATATGTGTATAGTAGAGATTACACCCAGTGTTTTTCACAAATGATGTCAAATATGTATGTGCAAAAATGCCAGATTATTTTTCAATGCAATTAACCGGGTAAAAGTAAGAGGAAATTTATTTTTGATGACATGAATTTTGAACGAATTAAGCGGGAAAATCAATTAACCGGGTTCAATTATCCGAGGAAATTCACATGGTGTTCGTATGCAATATTTTTTTTGCCTGATCATGTGGTTCAATTAAGCATAGAAACCAATTAACCGTAGGGTCAATTAACCTATTTTTCGGTAATAGATTTTAACACCTTAAAACAACACTCTAATTGTTCAGTTTTTGATATCTATTATGTTTTGTAATACTTGACAACTACGTATCAAACTTTTGCACGCCATCGCTCTAGTGAAATTTTGAAAGACAACATTTTTGGATTTTATCTAGAATAGTTTTAGTGCAGCTTTTCAACTTTCTGCGGATGACTTTGATTTAACAATAACAACAAAGTGAACTGAAGTACAGCTAGCTGTTTTGAGGCCGCCAGGCTTGTGTTTGCGTTATTTCATTACTTGACGTGTTTATATGTTTACAGTAAAATTTCTGCATATTTGTGCAATTTGTTTAAAAACACTAGGTCACAAATAACAAACTTTTGTCTGTTATTTGTTTCTAGCATACTTTTTCTCATGGATTTGGACCTACTGAACACGAAAATGAATTTTAAAAATTTTTCTGTCGATTGGTTTGCGAGATACGAATTTTTTAATTTTTTTTTTTTAATTTTTGGAGGTACACTTACTATTTTGAGCATATCTTTAGTCTTCTTTGACCTATTTTATCCTACTACTACTCAAATTAAAGACAATTGAGCCGTCTACAACTTATTCTCAGAAAATTTTCAAATCGGGTTAGTAGTTTTGATGTTGGCGGCTTAAAAAGGTTAAAAAACTGGGTTTTTTTAGTAAAAATGTGGCTGAAAAATTCATATAAAAATTCATATAAAATATAAAACGCGATGTTAACAGCGATTTTAATTTTTTTACGTATAGCTGACACTTTTCCAAAGAAAATAAGCCCTTACTTAACAAAATCTGATGACAAATGGCCGACTTATTATTTTTTTGGTAAACGACCGAAATTCCGCTATTTCACGATTTTTTGATTTTCATTATTTGCACAGCTTACCTACCCAACGCAAACGAATAAATACATTTGAACTTAATTTAAAATAAACAAATTAGTCTTCGTATATTATTTTTTAATTTATTTACAGCACTACATGCTCAATGTATCGCACAATTAGCTAAACTAACGAAATTAAACTAACTAATTAAATTAAGCAAATCAACGCACAAAAAAAATGAGTAAAAACAAAGATATAAGTGTACATTTTATGCCATGTGGAAAAACTGCTGACTTCTTCTTTGTTTTTTGTATTCGCTGCAATCGGTCTCACGTATTAGGGTCCAAATATAGTCACCCATCATAGCCGTGTCATAGATGCCCTGATAGCGTCGTTCCATAGCCTTCAATTCCTGATGAAAGCGCTCGCCGTGTTCGTCGCTCACGTCTCCTAAATTCTCAGGGAAAAAATCCAAATGAGAATGCAGAAAGTGTATTTTAAGTGACATGTGCACTCCCATGGCTTCATAGTTCTTTACCAGATCCTCAACTATGTCCTTATAATTCGGGCTTTTGTTGTTTCCTAAAAAGTTTTCCACAACAAGCCTGAAGGAATTCCATGCTGCGGCTTCGATGGGTGATAACAGCTTTGGGAATTTTTCATCTTTCAAAATTTTTTTTATCTCGGGTCCTGCGAAGACTCCTTCTTTAATTTTTGCCAGCGAAAGGTAAGGGAAAATTGACCGTAAATAGGCAAAAGCTTCACCTTCTTTGTCTAATTTTTTGGCAAAATTTTTAATCAAACCCAATTTTATGTGCAGCGGCGGAAGTATTATATTTTCACGGTTCTCTATTAGTGGTTTGCGCTGAACATTCGCTTCTCCAACTACAGGTTTCGTTCGTACCGGCCATTTTTTTTTTATATAATGCTGATCATCAGCGCGGCTATTCCAAAGGCACAGAAAACAGCAATGTCGCGTATAGCCTCCTTGGAGTCCACACAGAATGGCCACAACTTTAAGGTCGGCGCATATTTTCCAATTGTATTTCCTATACTCTATGCATTTCAGCAAAATGTCCATAGTTTCATAGTTCTCCTTTGAATGAACCGCATGAGCAATAGGAACAGATGGCTTTTCATTCCCATTATGTAAGAGAACTGCCTTCAAGCTCTCTTTGTTGCTGTCAATAAACAACCTCCATTCGTTGGGGTTGTGAATTTGGTGAAGCTCTTGGAACAAGCCTGAAATGTCGCTGCAAAAACATATTTGGTCTTTCTTTGTATAAAATTTTGCATACTCCTTGTGACGGTTTCTGTACGCTGATACTTTCACTTCTGAAGCCGCAAATCCACACTGTATCATCCGAGACGCAAAAAGTTCGGATTTCTCCTTAGTGAGACCAAAATCGCGCACCCAATCGTTTAGTTCGGCCTGTGACAGTAATTTTCGCTTTGCACCCGGCTCAAATTCGCTTGCATTTGACTCGGACTCTTCTTCTGACGATTCTGCTTTTTGAAGAGATGCACCAGGGCACACTGGATATGGCACATCATGCGAATGTGGTACTGGAAGCGCAAACGATCCCACTTGAGCGTAGTTCCATTTAAAAAATCTTCCTACCCCACTGTTTGTGGTGAGGCAAAAATAACAGTCTGTGGAATGGCATAGCGGCTTTTTCCACATCATTGGTGTATCGAATTTCATATGGCGGCTAAAATTAAAATAAATTACTATATTCGCTATGTATAATGTGTTTAAATAAAAATTCTTACCTTCCGCCAGCTGCCCAGTTGGTTAAGATTATATAGCAAAGATCACACAGCGACTTAGGTGTCCATGGTTCTGTGATATTTGGTGAAATACCAAAATAATTCAAATAGTGCAATTGTACTGCTGGAGTAAACTTGTGTGCGTGATTTTTTTTTATAAACTGGCCACAAACATTGCAGAAATTGTCTGGATCGTTCAAACACTCGAACACACGTAGTCTTTTACTCATTGTCTTCCTTGCGTTTTCTAAATATTAACTTCTTTACACTTTCACAGACAGTTTTGAAATGCAATTGATAACCGTGTCTCCTTATGTTTAAATATGTATGAGCATGTAGTGCTGTAAATAAATTAAAAAATAATATACGAAGACTAATTTGTTTATTTTAAATTAAGTTCAAATGTATTTATTCGTTTGCGTTGGGTAGGTAAGCTGTGCAAATAATGAAAATCAAAAAATCGTGAAATAGCGGAATTTCGGTCGTTTACCAAAAAAATAATAAGTCGGCCATTTGTCATCAGATTTTGTTAAGTAAGGGCTTATTTTCTTTGGAAAAGTGTCAGCTATACGTAAAAAAATTAAAATCGCTGTTAACATCGCGTTTTATATTTTATATGAATTTTTATATGAATTTTTCAGCCACATTTTTACTAAAAAAACCCAGTTTTTTAACCTTTTTAAGCCGCCAACATCAAAACTACTAACCCGATTTGAAAATTTTCTGAGAATAAGTTGTAGACGGCTCAATTGTCTTTAATTTGAGTAGTAGTAGGATAAAATAGGTCAAAGAAGACTAAAGATATGCTCAAAATAGTAAGTGTACCTCCAAAAATTAAAAAAAAAAAATTAAAAAATTTGTATCTCGCAAACCAATCGACAGAAAAATTTTTAAAATTCATTTTCGTGTTCAGTAGGTCCAAATCCATGAGAAAAAGTATGCTAGAACCAAATAACAAAATGGCTGTTGCCTAGTGAAATATGCAATATATTCACCACACACAAAAATTTAATGCGATATAAGTTGAAACCATTCATTCAAACTAAAAAAGAAATTATAACTCAATTATGGGAACAAAATTATACGGGCACCTCATGAACAGTTCTAAGTGAAAAATACACATTTGCATGTTTCTTCTGCCAATTTACAAGTTGTCAATTTATTAAACTTTTTTTTTAGTATAATGGCAATAATGACTGGTTGTCGACTTGTAATTAATTCTGTGACATTTTTCTGATGGATACTAAATGAATTAGGGGCGCAGTTTTTGTCAAAGCAAAAAGTAAAATTATCGCTTTGATAAATGTGAAAAAAATGGCATTGAAGTTACATCATATTATAATATTATGAATTAGATGTTAAATTACATACATACATACATACATACATACATACATACATACATACATACATACAAGTATTAAATTGTATGTGAATAGATAAAAACCAAAGAACCCATGAAAAAGTCATAGTTAGGGGAATGACAACTGATTTTTTTAATCAGATAAGAAATTCAGTGAATAATTTTGAAACATCGTTTCTTTTAAGACTTTACTAACAAAAACTTTCATTGCAATCGGAATAAAAAATTTAAGTACTCGATGGTCATGAAATAGCCATAGTATGTACCCCAGCCACTAAGTCCTCAACTTAACTTTTCTTGTCTTCTTTGAAAATATTGATCACTACAATTTTATCATGAAAAATCTTTCTCAATTTGGAGGTAGTAAAAATCGAACTTGAAAGCCCGATACAATTATTAACAACTTTAATTGTTATTGATAAAGCAAATATCACGAATTTGTTATTTCGTGTGCCAAGGTATTATACAGTTTTTCAGATGGAAATTCGGACAATCACGGTGTGTATTAGGGAGCTCAGTGATTTTGGAAGGCCAGGACTTGTGAATATTTTCATGGATAGTCTAATGGCCATTAGAGCGATCTCAGCTGAACAGATTAAATCACAAATGGTATGGAATTGAAAAAACGCTGCAACACTTACTCGACTCATGATGAACTGCGCTTCATACTGGGCACCAATACAATACGCATACGGGCATAACTGAAAATGAGAAAGCAAACTCACAGGCTTCAAGAGCAAGCCAGCATAAGCCTAGTATGAGCAAAGCCTTTCGATGCAGTTAAATTTTGGCTCTGGAATTTGGGTATACAGAGCCCATTTATCTTTCTGGAATAATGAAACCTTGGTAAACCATCCAAGAATTCTATGTTGTGGGATCCAGACGAGGAAAGCATGGGGGGAGTGCAGATACCTAGAAAGCCCGAATTATGTTGAATAAGAGGAGTTGTGACAGGTCGCTCCCAACTACTGGCACATCTTAACTGCATAGGAATAGCGAAAGAAGGTGAATGTAGAGGAAGTGAAGAGGAAAGTGAGACCTTAGAGCAGTATTTGTGCCATTGCCCCACCTTTTCACTTATATAATCTCGATACCTTGAGAGCGACATTTTACCAGCCATAACCCAATTGCGGGATATATGCTGGAGGAAACCAAGGAACTTGGTGAATGGCACGGATTTCCCATAGACCTGTAAGTGAAACTATTCATGGTTAAATCCATGGATTATACGTGAAGCCTTTACCGTCTTAAGTGTTTCTGGTTATACATGGGCAAGCAAACCATTTCAAGCAACCTGACCTAACCTAAACTACTTGCATGCCTAATTTTGATTTGCATTAACAAATGTTCAAACAGAATTATTTTTAATTACGTATGATTTTGGTTACCCTGATAAATAAATAATATTAAAGGATAGTAACACATAACAAATTTTTCTGTTGGCTAACATACATGAACGTGCATATTTATTGGACGAAAACACAAAAACCATTTTGGAATTGTTAGTAAAATGCTGTGTTTTAGTTATTTATGGCGTTAAAATTGGAATAATTTATTGTTATGATCTAAACACGAAATATTTAAATGTGTTATAATGAACAGAAAAACAAAGCCAGTTTATATAAGTAAAGCTTATTAATATTTGCATATATAGCTTACTAATACTTCTTCTGACATATGACGTACCCTCACAGGGGGCTACAAGAATTTTAAAAAGCTATAAAATGAGAAATAAAAGAGTACAAAAGTGGGTTCAATAAATCTTCCTAAAGACCGTTGTCCATTTTTTGAGCTCTTTAGTTTGTTCTTCAAGAATGTGAGTTTATTTTGCGTGGATTTACAATGCAAAGCACACAATTTCAGAAAAAATATGTTTTTCGTAATTATTATATATATGTATGTATTTTCAGCTCACGCCAACCACATTTACCATCAGACTAATGTGTCTCACGCACGAAATTTTTTTTATGGTCATGAGCTCTTTTTAGTCACACAGTTTTACTCATGGGAAACGAACAAAAATTCACACAATGAATCAAGTTTGCATTGAAAAAAAAAATATAAACGAAAACACATTTTATTTTGCAATTTTATCGCACTAGAATTCGATTTTACTTCATCATTCAAGGAAGTAATTCGAGCAATGCACCGCTCAGGAGATGCCAACCCTCTCTTCTAGGTAAGCTGATATAAAAAAAAACAAAACGTACACAACAAAAAATAAACAACTGAACATACTGTAACGCAGACGTAATCTATCTTTTCACGATGAACAACACAACATCGGCTACAAATGATGCTGACTACAAATTTGAATTATTAGTAAGAACTAAGAATTGAAAAAGATGTGTTTTGTGATGAAATTGTAGTGATCAATATTTTCAAAGGCACAAAAAAGTGCAGTGGAAGACTTACTGTCTGACGTACATATCAGCCAGGTCTAAGGAACTTCGCATTTTTGACAGAAGTCGATAGCCCATGATAAATGTGAGATCTCCAGCTGGTGTCAAAGAATTTGCTGTATTTTCTAAAGTACTACAGATATCACAAAGGTTGTTGCAGTTTTGTAAACAGATTTACAGTACCTTTCAAACGACGCGATGATCCGCCAGGTCCAAGGAATTTCGCGTTTTTGACAAAATTATTCGCAAGTCTATAGCCCATGATAAATGTGAGATCTGCTGCTGATGTCAAAGAATTTACTGTATTTTCTCAAGTGCTGCAGATGTCACAAAGGTTTGTACAGTTTTTTAAACAAATTAACAATTCCTTTCAAAAGATGCCTTAATCGTTCAGTTCCAATGAACTTCACATTTTTCATATATATAATAAAAAAAGAAATTCAAGAAAATATTTAGTAGTTTTTTTTATAGCATTTTCAAAAAAAAAACAGTTATTTGGCGGGCCCTTTAGAATAGGGGAGCAGAGTTTGTGATAAGTAAACAACATTGTCACAATTTTTAATATTTTTATTGGCCTTCAGTTTAAACTGATTTTCTTATCGGATTGAAAAGCTTTTCGTGGGAAAAATGTAGTGACCAGCAAATCTAAAAAAAAAATGGAAAATAGTTAAGACCTATGGAATTTACAATGGGTGTATTACGTCCGACCCACTATTATCAGCAATTTTTCCCAATTTTGACGGATTAAAAATCAAAACAAATAAATACATACATATGTACCTCACTGTGGCTCAGTAGCAAGAAATATATGGCACATGTTCGCTAGATATTACTCTGGTAAGGTGATGGAATACTAAATTTGTCAATACAAAAAAAAAAAAAATGCAGTCTTTTTCAAGTTAAATAAAATTAAAAAAATTTTACCCTTAAAGGTGAAATAAATGTACTTAAAACTATTGAAATTGGCTAAAAGTGAGTTTTCATTTTAAAAATTTCCGATAAAACTAGAATTTCTTAGTGTTGATCATTCATTTTAACTTAAGCATTAATTTTTAACTTCATAGTCAAACTATATGATTTATAATTGTTAATAATTTTATCAGGCTGGAGTTCAATTTTGCTTTCTAAAAATGGGGAAACATTTTTTTTTTGTGATGAGGTCAATATTTTTAAAGAAGACAAGAAAAGTAACCTTCATTAGCACCTAAATTGCTTCGACCACACTTCATGACTAATTGTTGCTGATTGTTGTGTGCCTGCAATAAATAATATAATATAAGCTAATATATAATAAAAAGTTAATATAATGTAAGCTAATATTTTTCTTATTGACAGGGATGAGCACTTTGATTAGTATTGATAAATAATACCCAAAAACTTGAGCTCGCTCTTATTGGAAGGTCAGTGACACATTATTATTTTCGATATTGTGTTTTTAAAACACTTTCCTCTAAATTTACAAGTTTCAAATCGGAAGTTTTCTACTTTCACCGGTATTCATATAAAATAAAACGTTGCTCAAATACATTTTAGAACAAATTTTATATGAAAAATTTGTTCTAAAATGTGTTTCAACAATGTTTTATATTTTATGAATACCGGTGTTTATTTTCACTCACTCTTATGTATCCTCGTCCACTCATACGTATGTAGAACGATACTAACAGGTATTAATAATTTAAAATATTACGTATACGTCACCGTTATCAAGATTGAATAATATACAGGAAGGTAGTCAGAAGATGTTTAAAAAAGGGATAAGTCATCAGAAATAATACGTTAACAGACCATTTTAAATTAGCCAGTTGAGTAAGTGTGTCATAATTTCATATCTTGTGTCGGAAATGTGAGATTTTGACAGCTGAACACCGCTTTACATGCTAAATTGAGTTAAGTGGCCAGATATTAAACATTTGACAAAATAAGGGCAACGTTTTTGCAAATTGTTTTATATTTTTTGTTCATATCTACAGACTAATATTAACCATCTAATTAATAAATACTTTTTATGGCATACCTTATGTGCAATTTAGTAAGTGAACAATCGAAGCGTAATTAGAATCTAAAAATATTTGCTGAAAATCGTGCAAAATCATTAAATATTATTTTATTTAGTTTTTTTTTTTTAATTCCATCTACTTCAAAACTCGCTGCTTAAAATAACTAATTAGTGTAATATAATTAGTGTAATCGTGAGAATTAAGACTTTTTATTATTTGTTATTAAAATAATCTTTTCCAAAACATTTTTAGACGAAAATGTTTTTATTTTATAATTTAAGCAAAAACTCACAACGAAAATTAATGATTTTATGTCAGTTACTTGTAGCAATGAAAATCAAATGCTTCTTGTAAAGATAACGAAAAATTTAAGCGTGTGTATTTTACTTGTTTTGCTTGGGTACACATCCTTTTGATTTTTATTGCACTTACTTTGTTTGTTTTAAAACACTCATGTACTTTTTTAAAGTTTAGATCCATAGTAATTGTCAAATGCTTGTTCCTGTGGTAAAATCATATAAAAATGCACAGTTTTGGCTTTGCATACTATTTATGAACTATTTTCGTATGTATATTTTTTTATCTCTTTTAATTTGTTAAAAGTATAAATTGCGCTTTAATTTGAAAACTTGATCTTTAGTTAAATGTTGTAGACATTCGTTTTTAATTTTTTCCGTGTTGTAACAAGAATAAAGAAATTAACATAAGTGCATGTATTGTGCCCAAGCTAGTTCTGAAAATAAAACTTGTGCTCTTATTGTTACTAAATTTGTAAAATTATTACCTAACTCAAGTACGATAAACAATTACGGAGTGTATAGTAAATATTTTTTCTATAAATATATTAACTCTTAAAATACTGTCGATGTCAACCATAGATATCCAACTTTGCTTTTTATTTAATATTTTTTTATTTTGCCTAAAACTTGAGTTTAATGAATCAAAGATACTGAGATAGACAGACAATTGGAAATCTTCCAATTGTTAAGAGGAAGTGGTTTTTAAATCAATATCCGGTTTGACAAACTCTTGTTCATTATTATTAGTTGACATAACAAAGGGAGAGGGAAGTGTAAGCAACCCACCTGTGGAAACTGCATTTAAGCAAGGTATTTAATTCAATTTTGCATCTCATGGCAAACGAAACAAATTTGTATGTATTTGGTAATTAAAGTTCCTATAAAAAAGTAGGTTTGCCAGTAATAAGAACAAGAAAGCTAAATAACACTTTAATAAAGTTAAACAATTTTATAAAAATGCGATCTTACTTTAAACCGCATGAGGGCAGCTCTTTCTCCTTTGCTATTTCTTGTCTTTCTCAACGATCTTCTCTGTCAAACTTAAAACCATATCCATTCTTTTGCCAATGACAGCAGCATTTGCACTTCGTATTCATTTAATCATAGGCCACAAATACACAAATAATCATACCATATATCAGTGTCAACAATCAGACTATGAGTGATACACTAAATGACTATCTGTTTATAATTTCCGAATGAAGTCGTAAAAATAGGGACGCTTTCAATGCCCGTATGACCCAGTATTGTCTACTAACACATAGACGAACGCTCTTTGAGGTTGCTACCCTCATCTGTAAATATGGATGGGATAAACATTGAGGAATCGGAAGCTCTTAATGTTTCTGGTATGAATATTCAATTTGCTGTCCGCTGGACTCAGCATATTTTTCATGTTGCAAAGGAAGCATTTAAGTGACTTGGTTTTTTGAAGCGTTGCAAGACATACTTCACTCTATCCCATCTCCTTACTATTTATACCACCTATATCCGACCGAAAGTGGAATATAACTCTCATGTTTGAGCCGGTGGCTCAAAGTCTATTTTGCGGCTACTCGATCGTGTACATTAGAGAGCGAAGGTGCTCTCTAATCAGTGACAGTAGGGTATCCCACTCTATTGATTCACTAGAGCATCGTTGCAGTGTGGGATGTGTTACACTGTTCTATTACTATTATAATGGATTTTTCTCTGAGGAGATCAGAAAGCTTGTTACCGAAAACCCATCCTCAAGAGCACATACGTTTGTAAAAAATTAATTTTTCAGCCGTACGACTCGCCTGCGGAACCAAGTGCTTGCAGACATATAAACCGCCAGCTACACTGTAAAGATGTTCAAATCAAACATACAGGAACAATACTCCCTAGTTCCTCCCCAAAAAATATTTTCCTAGCTCTGGTACGATGCGCATGTACATATAGAAAGGGGCTGTCCCCTGAGTTGTGGTCCAAGTTAAGAGAAAAAAGAATTATGGTATTTTCGTTTCTGCAGCAAAGGCCAACATTTTAAATGACAACCAATACTCTGAAAGTTATTGATTTATTAATTTTTTATAATTATTTATCGCTATGATGACACATTTCTTTGATCTCACTTTCACTAAAATCTATAAAGCGGCTTTTTATTTAGACTCATTATCTGGATTACAACAAATGCTGCAATTTTTAAATTATCTTACTTTAGTTGAATCACTTGTTAGTAATATTCTTAATCACGGTATTTTATGGTTTTACATCACAAAATGTATGTATTTTTTTTTTGAAATTAAATAAAAACATTTTTTTATATCAGAATGAGTGTAGGGATTTCTTTCTTCTGCTGAATGGTTATATTTTTGTGTACAATTAATCAACAACTAAACTTAGTAGAAATGTTATTTGAATTTACCAAAATTCTAAGCTCTAAAAGATATAATTTTGTTATTTTAACAAAAGTTTCTGTGTTAGCAGTTGTTTGTACAGGACAGGGATATACTTTAAGAGTTTTACTATATATTACTTTACTATTTCCCAAGACGCAATGATTTTTTTATGTGGTTTCAATATTAACATAACTACATTTTGCTATTTTAACTTTCATTACATAAAATAAACAGCCACTTAAATTGTATACATATTGATAAAGAAAATACTGTCAAAACAAGCACTTTACCCCCCGCACTGTGACAACAATAAAACTCTCATAACACATTTAGTTAAATAATTAAAGTATGAATATCGTTTGCATGCAAACTTTTGTATACCACGTATTTGCAACAAAGTCGACATAATTACAAAATTCCCGTTTTTAGTTTCCTTACAACTTTTTTTTTTTACAACAGAACCTAAATATTTATTTTTGGGCGGAACAACTACTGTTTGCTTCTGGCATATACCATGAAAATTAAAATGAGTCAATACTCATCAAACGTTCAATAATTTCATATTTTTAGTTATGATAATTTTGCGGTAAATAAGCAGAACGCTTATGTGTACACACAAATTTTGTTTTTAATAATGACACTTTTGCTTTTGTTTCACTCAATAATTGAACATGTTAACATGAAACAAATTACAACAGGACATGCTATAGAATAAGTGGAGTGTTAAATTTTATAGTATTCAAACAAAATAGAAAAACGAAAGGCTGTGGCTTTCCAATTATTGCTTAATTTAATCAAGATGGGCAAATAAAAGATTCATAATTAAAATATTGCAGCTGAAAGTTGTAATGAAATCAATAAAAAGGCACGTTCATTCTGCCTGCAAATGAAACCACAATTTGAAAACAAAAACAGATCGCTAGATGGGTTCAATGAAAATTGTTTAGATTTTATTAAAGATGACATAGTAACTAATTTCAAATAGAATTGAACTAAAGCTTAATAACACGTTTCATCCACATACATGGAAGATGCACAACTTCCATTCGCAGACAAATTTTAATACGAATAAGCAAATGATGCTAAATATTTGGAATCACGTTCGTTCACAAAAAAGACTTGAAAGGCAAACCTTCTCATAAACGAATATGATTTAGGAAGAAATTTAGCGTGTGAGTAGACCTTTTGAAATTTGGTAGTTTTGGTGGCTATAACAACCCGTGAAACCTAAATTTCTGATGAATTTATTAGAAACATACACAAGTCACAATCATGTATAACCATAAGCAAGGTCTTTGGGATCAAGCGATCCACACAATAAATAATCAATCTATTTGTAATTAAATCAATTCCAAGTGCTGTCAGAAGTTCAGTAAATACGGATTTTCTTAAATCAACTAAAATGTGCTTAATTTTAAGTACGAACTATTAAAGCACTAAACACTTAATTTTATCCATATTCAATCCTAGTTTTGGACTAATTTTAGCCATAGCGCAATCCTGACTTCGGCTTAAATATAGGTAAAATCTGTACTTTAAAAGAAACACGGATTACTTGGCTTAAGAAAATTTATTCTTTCCTTATTTTTGATACTGGTTGGGATTGATTTACGTACGGAAGGATTTAATTTGTCTTGATTGCGATTCTTATGCACTTGATTCGATGTTTCTAACATCTATTTAATCCCAAATGTATACATGAAACTATCCTTACTACTTTGTTAAATCAATAGCAACTTGTCTTTGGTGACTTCAACCTGGAACCTAACTACTGCCAATTTAGCTATAGTCATATAACTACAACACAACTGTAATCATACAACTTCAATTCTTAGAAAGTGAAAAAACAAATGACATATATGTACGCAAACTTGATATCCAGCATTTGACACTGTATTGTGCTCTTAAGGCAGTGTTGCCAGTTTAGGGGTTTTCCCCCTAGATTTAGGGGGTTTTTCTTTTATTGGTGAATTTGAGGTGTTAAGTTCTTTCGGAGGAAACTTGGGGGGAAACAATTCATTTTTGGGGTATTTTTAGGGGATTTCTGTGTTTGGTTAAACGGTAAAATGGCAGGAGTTAGAAGACTTTTCAACTGATAAATTCGAAGATTTTAACGAATTTTAAAGTAAAATTAAATTAGATATTTTATGTTCATCTGGTAACTTCAAGTACAGAATTTTGCAATTGGTAAGTTCAAGTACTTTTTGTGTTGAGTTAAATGACTTTTTTTCTTATGGGTAATTTTTTTTTAATTTTTTCCGTTTCTTAAGAATTGGTAAAATTAAAATATCTAAGAACCTTCGATAAAATTGAAACTATTTTTATGAATATGTCAAAAGAACGTAAAGAGAGTAGACGACTTAGAAACTTTTAATATTTTTGGAGACACTTAATTTTTTCTAGATACGCTGATAATTTCCAGCTGCCTATGAATATGTACTTAGATCTCAAAATATGTGAATACAATAAAATCGAAAATTCATAATAAATATTCATACGCCTGTAATCATAACATACACACTGAAAAATACATATACTGATTAACAAACTAAAGCAGAAAGTTCACCAAAATTTTTTAGGGGGATTTTATAAACATATAAACATTGTGATTAAAAATGCAACAATTATGTTGCATTTTTAAGAATATAGATGTATGTATGTATGTGCGTGAGTGGAGCCAGTGAGCATAAGACGGCAGGCGTATTGAATACTTATAGATGTATGTTGCGTTTACTAATGGCTTTTAATAAATAATTTTCCAAATGTAGTTTCAACTTCACGAAGAATATAATTTATTATGAATAAAAAAGGCGTTGACTTGGTATTCACTAAGCTAGAGTTCATTAAAACAAAAAGGTAGTGGACTGTTCGAGAGTCGAAAAGTAAGTGTAAAAAGAAATCAACCATAGCAATAATTAGGAAACAAAAACGTTCGTTAAAAAGAAAAAGAACCAATATTCATCAACGGGTCGGGGATGAAGTTTTTGTACTAACCTAATATAAAAAGCTTACTTGTTCGTCAACACATTGAATTTTAGGGGGCTTTAACATTTTTCTGGGGGAAAGAAATACTTTGACCTGGGAACACTGTATTAAGGTACTGCTGGCAAAGCAGATGATCTCAAATACCCATATTGGCTTTGTCATTCATAAAAAATATACCTTTACTTATTGTACAAACTTCTGCATAGTATGTATGAAACTAAAGTTCTATAAATATAAAATATTTTCTTATAAAAACCAGTACTTCTTTGGCCAGTAAAATTTACGACAGCGGTGGTTGTTTTCGGCAGGGGCTAAAATCTGATCAGCTTGCTATATTTATTTTAGGTTGTCAGATTTTAACACGCTTTTATCCAAGGGACCTCGATACCAGGTAGCCGTGCAACTAAAACAAATACAACACCAACAAACATTTCATGTATTTTGTTGGTAGAAATACTTGAAATTCTGTCACCCATTTGTTAGCGCTTGATTGTATGTGTTCTTCATTTTGACCGTTCTTCAGGCTAAAAATAGTAGTCAGCTGGGCTTCTTAGGCTACTTGGTATCAAGGTACCTTGCATATGTTAAAATTTATAATAGCCCAAGTAGCTAGCATTCATCTCTGATTTGTCATATTTTTACTTTCGGTAGTACTTTTCTACCGATTGGCACAGGCCCAGTATAGAAGAAAGCTTTGGAATGCTACGAAATTTATGAAGAAGCGTTAGCTAGTAATTTTTTTATCTGTGTGAAAACTGTACGCTTTATATCTTTAACTAAGCCGAAGTTGTCATGAAAAAGATTTTGCCAGTTTTAATTTGTTTTAAGGGATGAGTGTATTGCAAAAAGGTAGAAGCAATATAATTGAGCAACATTACCTTGCTGCAATACTTTCGTTATATAAATTATACTTTTTTCTAAGTGTAGTCTTGCGAGTTCCCATACCGGTTATGTACCTCATACTACTTGGGGAAATGCCTTAAGGCTAGCATTGACTCTGCCTTATGCAGAGTCAATAAATCGTTTCATTAAATCAAACCCGAGGTTAAGGGCTTAACTTTCGCTAAATTATATATATATATATATATATATATATATATATATATATATATATATATATATATATATATATATATATATATATATATATATATATATATATATATATATATATATATATATATATATATATATATATATATATATATATATATATATATATATATATATATATATATATATATATATGTTATGTTTTCGGGCCGCCGGTACAACAGACCAGCTCACTTGGGTCCCAACAGGTCCCGTTGTGATTATATATATATATATATATATATATATATATATATATATATATATATATATATATATATATATATATATTCATTAGAATCTTTCTTATGAACCCACTCAAACACTATACATTATAACATGCCACCTCTGGATATTCAAATTGTGTTAAAATTTTCGGTGTAATTTTAATAAAGTTTTCAAAAAGCCATTTAAAGTGTAGTCGTCAAGCTGCTATTAATTAATCTTAATTTTTTTAACTTCACCGCTTTCGTCTCTTTAATACATAAACATTTAACCATTATTATATTTAAGGTTGTTTTAATGCTTTTCAATAGTATTTGACTTTGTTTAAAATTGCTAATGCGAAACAATTTTCCTGCAAAAAAAAATCCTAAAATTACTTATCGTTGGCACGTTTTCTTGTTAACTTTTTTCCTTTATTTTAGCTCTCGCTTAATAATGTTCGTTCCTGCCGACAATTAATTCCTAACGGCCATTAACTGGCAAAGGACACAACATAGAAAATCATCAAGTCGGCAGTTAATGCTAACGATTGTAAATATGTGCATATGCAAGAAGGTACACAATAAATAAACAAACTCCTCGAGTAATTTAATTGACCTTAAGTACTTCTATTTTTTCTACTACTTATTATAAATGTACCATCATATATGTATACATACACACACGAGCATAATAAATAAATACTTTTCTATGGCAAAAAATTTAATTTTTATTTGTTTTTGTTTTCATACCAGTATTTACAAGCACAAAAACAGCAATTACTCAGTTTCTTTTGAAACTTCATTTGTATTTGCAGGTTCAATAAATCGTGAAGGTATTTTCGTGTTCTGTAACTGCTTTAATGGTGTTTAAATAAAAACAGCAAACCAGGCATGTGTATGAGATCGCTAGTATTGCTGCGACGTTGCGTTATATTTAATAGAAGCAAATTTTACGGGCCGTTTTTCATTTTTAATTATCAAAAGGGGAGTCTATTATTTCTTCTGTGTTTTGCTTATTTATTGCACAAACTTGTCTAGAAAACGAGATTCTTGTTTTCATGACTATCAACACGCGTATTCTAGTATACTTTATTTAATTTGTTGTACGTTCATTCATCTCCAAAATGCACCTTGTTTATAAAATGAAATTATAACTTGTTATGAATTCTGCACGTTTGATACCCATCCGTTCTATGATCAGTTTGTAAAGTTCAGATCGGCTATTTTAGAACTTGCGAAAATCAAAGCCAGATTGGGAACAGTAAGCAAAACTATAGGCTTGGTATTGCAAAGTCAACCAGTTGTAATGAGCCTCGCAGTAAAGATAGAAAACTGGAGCGTTCTAGATGTATAACGATGCAAGAAATAATCAACTTCATTAGATCTATTCACTATTTATACCACCTATATGCGACCGAAAATAGAATATAACTCTCATAATTGGGCCGGTGCCTCAAGGTTTATTTTGGGGCTACTTAACCGTGTACAGTAGAGGGCGAAGAAGCTTATCAGTGACACTAGGGTATCCAACTCTATTGATTCACTGAAGCATCGTCGCAGCACTGGCATTTAATAAAATCCTTCCGGCGAACCCGCATGAGCGAATTTTCTCTGAGACAAAAAATGCATAAACCACGACAAGACCTACCAGAAATTTACTTCTACGACTTTATACTTTCACAGTATTACTTATAAAAGAATATTCAAATATGAACTTAATTATTTATTTGCTTTAAGAGCCAATCGTAGTAACCAATGGTGACTCGTTGTATAGAAGGTTGCAAAGAAAAGTAAAAGAGTTGCAAAACGAAAAGAAATGTTTTCTGTGTTAAAGGTTTGTTTGAACATTACTGATTCTCATTTTGTTCATGGGAATTATGGAATAAGTAGCTAAGTTTTAAACAAACTTTTAAAGATTTTTCAAGTTTACTGATGAAATGATTACACAGAGCGAAAACTTCCTAATAGATTCAATAAGATTTTCTCTTTGAAACGTTTTTGGCTGAGGGGTATCCCAGCAGAGAGAAAAGAAGATTTTTCTATGGGTATTTCTTATTATTTCTATGTTGCAAATCTTATTAATTGTCTCAACAAGAAAAACACATAAAACCAAGAAGAAAACTTGTTACTCACGTTTGTTTTTACTCTGTTTACGAAACAAAGACCTGCACGAATGATATTAAAACGCAAAACTGTGCATTTATTTTCGCAATGAATTGTATTCACCAGCTCTCTCATATAAATGAATGTACAAGCGTGTGCCTTTTCAGCATGGCATGAGTATTTCGCTAATCATTTTTAGGGTTCCGTACTCATCAGAGTGAAGCGGAACCCTATTACGGAGACAAGTACGTCCGTCCGTCCGTCACAGCGTCCATTCTCCGAAACGGTTAAAGCTAGAAAGCTGAAATTTTCACAAATTGTTGTTGTACCTTGCTCCTACAACAGCAAATACTAAAAACAACAACAAGTCGAAAACTACCAGGTGTCCCAATACAACGAAAAGTTGCAATTAGCTATAACTCTTGAACCGTAAAAGATAGAAAGCTGAAATTTTCTTAATGTATGTATTTAAAGATGCTTTACAACAACAAATGCTAAGGACAACAACAAGTTAAAAACTACCAGGTGTCCCAATACAACCTAAAGTAACAATTAGCCGTAGCTGCTAAGCTGTAAAAGACAGAGAGCTGAAATTCGCACAATATATTTACTTACATATGCGCTACAACAACAAATGCTAAAAACAACAACATGTCGAAAACTACCAGGTGTGCCTATGCAACGTAAAAAAACATTAGCCGTAACTTTCAAACTGTAAGAGACAGAGAGATGAAATGTGAACAATATATGTACTCGCATGTGGCCTACAAAAATAAATGCTAAAAACAACAACAAGTCGAAAATTACCAGGTGTCCCTATACAACGTAAAGTAACAACTAGCCGTTACTCCCGACCCGTGAGAGACAGAGGGATGAAATTTGCACAATATGTGTATTCACATATGCTCCACAACAACACTTGCTAAAAGCAACAACAACTGTAAAACTACCAAGTGTTCCTTTACAACGTAGAGTAATAGCTATAACTCTCGAACCGTAAGAGATAGATAGTCGAAATTCGCACAGTGTATGTATTCCCAGATGCCTTACAACAACAAATTACAACAACAACAAGTGGAAAATTACTAGGTGTCCCCATACAACATAAAGTAGCTTTAAAAACAGAGAGATGAAATTTGTAAAATATACATATGTATTCACATACGCCATTCCATACATACATTACACATACATACGTACGGAACAATAAGAGTGCGAGCCAGCCTCGTACTTGACTTAATTTTTTATTTTATATTCATCCACTTTCACGGCGGTGTTAAAATATTCACACTTACAACAATGATTGAAAAAAGCAATAAAGGTTCATACAACAGTGTGAATTTTCTGCCTTTTGAATTTGGTTTTCTATTGTGTGCAAAATATTCGCTAGCATTGTTATGGTTTTAATATTCTTCGGTAATGTGTATTGCAGATATTGTTTATCGTATTTTTGCATTAAAAACATACCTGTTAAGCATCTTCCCATCCTACACAATGCTACGTAGAACAATAAAAGCTGTGTATATCATAAAATATTTTGGTCCGTAATGAATGTAATATTTGCTATTAAGGCCAATTGACATTTACAACTTTTAATCTATTTATTATTATTATTATTATTATTATTATTATTATTATTAATGCTAGGTTGGTCCAGGATGACCCTTTGCACTGCGACCAATAATGATCTATTGTGCAACCCTTTTCCCTCACGAGTTTAATACATCAAGAAACAGTACTAGCTCCTTCTGTGGAAGCCCTTTCAAGTCCTGTGAACCCAATGTATAGGCCTGCAACAGCCTGTATCTTCTGTGGCCAAGTGCCACACATTCAGTAATCAAGTGTTCCATTGACTCCTCTTCTGCTCCGCAAAATCTGCAGGTTGCCGTGCTGGATAGTCCCATTCTGTGTTTTGATCTAAGACACCTCTTAAATTAATTTCTGTCTATCCTTGCAGCAGCTTGCAGGACTCTAACACTACGCTGATGTTATTCAATTTCTCAGTAGACTCGAAACTTGAAATAGTTTCTTAAACTGCTTAAACATTGTTATCATATTGCATTACTACTAAAAATGTAACTAAAATTTTCAAACACACGCATTAAAAAAAATTCTTATGCAATCATTAATTTAATCGCATTGTTCAGAAGAGTAAAATGTGTAGTAAATTTGCTTAAATAGTTGCCTACATTAAAATTGTTTTAAGTAGCAAATTCAGTTCTCATTACTTTGCTTAAAATATAAGACAAAAATATAAAATAAGGTGGATTAGGGCTTTATCATAATTATATTTCGTCCGCCGATCCAAATTCTTGATTGTTTTTTATTAAATATAATTAAAAATCAAGCCTACAACAATTTAATATAATTATATGGAATGGAATAATTATATGGAATAGAATATAAATTATGTTTGAAAAAAATTGTGGAACATAAAATTTTGCGCCAAAATAATTTGGATTAGATTTAGGACTCTAACCAAATTATTAATATAATTTACTCGGTGTGAATAAATTATATTCATAGTGTAGGGAAGGAAATAAAAAGAAGGGATAAGTATGTAAGTAAATGTGCAACCTTTCCTTTGGTTGTAATTGGAGCAATTGTTTAATAGTTACCTCAGGTAAGTAGAGCTTGATTCGATTGATGTAATTCAACAATTTTATTTTCAAATTAGACATAGTATATACATAAAAATATATATATGTAGCTCTTCGAAATTTTTTTTCTTTATTTATCTCTGCTTTGCGGTGAAAAAATTCTTAGCTCCAAGGCTCGAAGAAAACCCGAAGGGCTACTGAAGCTTAGCAAGCCTGGATTAAATTAAATAATGGAAGTAATCTCAGGTCACTCACAGCTACTTTTACATTTTAACCGCACAGTTGTAGCGGGAATAGATGAATGTAGAACATAAGGGGATGATAGTGAGACATTGGAGCACTATTTTTGATCACGCCTCCTTCCCATTTCTCACACATACTGTCGCGACATCTAGGGAGCGACACTTTATATAGTATCCCTATGGCTCAGGTGCTGGAGTAACCAAGGAATTTTGTGTATGATTTGAAATTTCTATAGACCTACATATGAATCAAAACTACTATGGCTGAGTCTACGGAGCGCACCAAAAGACCACATTGCCTTAAGTATATGTTGAAAGACATGGGCATATCAACCGTACCTAGATCTACCGAAAAAGACCATCTTGGGTCTGTGATTACAGCCATTTATGGTTTATAGTTCTCACGCAACAACATTGCGACCTTTCGTCAACGTTACATTTAATTTAGTTAAAATCTACTGTTCCATCAGTTTACGTACACGTTCGAACAGTTGTACTGCTTCTAATTTCGCAATTTATTTTCCCTCGCCTTTTTGCTGTTTTCTTATATTTATTACAAAACTGCAAGTAAACTTCTCCTTCCTTGCCTTCGTTTATTTTCATTTTAAGGCAATAGCACCAATATGGTCTTCAATTAATTGTAATTGGCCTGATTGTGGGTTCTGTTTGTTGTTCGCATATGGTTTGAGTAATTGCTGAAAAGAGTTATCATTTGCATAAATAATTAAACATCGCAATGAATTTAAAATAAACTGTCATATTTTTGTATTTTTTATTTTCATATTTATGTATATCTTGAGTCAGTTATTTAATTGAATTGAAGTACGAATAAGAAACAAATTGTGTGGTTTTTATTCAGTGAGTCAGTGCCGTCACTCAACATTTAAAAACATAATAGATTTAAACTTTCTCAGACAAAAATTTAAAGGAAAAATTGTATTTGTTTCAGGTCAAAGTTTTGAAAGACTGGATGACTAAAGTTCAGTAAGAAAAAGCTAAACATTTTCGGCATGCTTTTTTCTGGTTCTGAATTGCGTTAGACATTAAAAACAAAACGCATCAGCTCAAAATCTAAGCATAGCACCAACAAATTCGATTTTTACTTCCTCAAATTTAGAAAGATTTTTGTGTGCTAAAATTGTAGTGATCACCAATTTTTACACGAGGTTAAAAAAACTAAAGTTGAAGACATGCTAGCTGAAGTACATACCATGGATGTTGCACGTCCATCACCAAAGCGCTTTGCACCCAGGTCATGACTAGTTGTATACCGTTTTTATCAACGGCGCAATGCCGTCCTGATACGTGTGCTCTTCATTACTGACTGTTTATATTCGATCTTCTTGATCTAGTTTCCATTTTCTCACTGAACTTTTTATATGCAGTCACCAACATTCAATTGATGTTTGTGTTTGTTGCCAAGTTGTATCACCGATAACAATGACTTCAACCTGTACGTCACGCCCATCGATGTTTCAATTGCATTAAATTAACTTTATAGCTGAACTATACGCTTTACAATTGGTTCTTAGTTGATCGAACTTGAGTTCGACTTTTGCTTTGAGAAAGACTTTTGGAACGAAGTTCCTTGACGCTGCTTACTGGTAGTGCAAATAAGTAGAAATCGTCAAGAAAGCGTGTGAGCTGTTTATATGTATCGGTGTATCTGTCAACAGATACACCGCTGCTGTCAGCGAAGACACCTACCAATAAATATTAATTAGTTGAGCAAAGGGACACTATCAGTTGATAGATGTCGCTAAAGTAAAGTATGTCAACAAAAAACAGCAATATTGAAAAATTTTCTTCGTTTTGTAGCAGATTGACAAAAAAATACTGCACGTGCTAAAAGTAAAAAAAAAATAAAACGTTCCAAAAATTTTAAGAAGCATATAAAATTTAAAAATTTCAAAAACAAGACAAATTAAAATATACAGATTTCACCTTGTATTGCATTCGAAGATGAAGAAAAAACGTAAGGAACTTCGTTCCTAACGGGAGTTCCCCGACCGCATTTCTTTTTTTTTACAAAATTGTGATGATGACCATTTTTAAAGAAAACAAGAAAAGTAAGCCGTGGTGGAAGTGAAACAGCCTTGATATGTACCCCAGCCAATCCAAATCGATCCTAAGCTCGCAAGAATATCGCAAATTATTTAGTTATTTTTTTTTTTTTTTGAAAAATTTCAACGATTTCTATCAAGATATTTACATATAATTGTTTTCATTTTATGATTTTAAACTGTGAAAAAATAATGAAAAACTAAAAAAAATATTTGACATACATATTCTTTTCTACTAGAAGTAAAGTTATTCAGTTATTCCCTCAACCATTTTTTTATGATATCTGCTTCACATATAATGAGCCAAATACACTTCAACTTTCAGAGGTACTGCCAATGTTCGTAACGAGTATATATAAGCCAACAAAACTTTGTGAGCAATTGAAAGGTGATATTTTATGCCAGTGGGAATAATACATAAATCACAAATGTAAATACGTTTGGGGCAGCCTCTTTCAAACTCTAAGAAATTTTAATATCTTAATAGGACATTGAGTACGACAAGCTTGTCATGCCAATATGGATGTTATGACTAGAATTTTTTAAGAATTGCTAGATATTAAGCGCTTATTCGATATACATATTTACGTTGTATAGAAATTTGTCAAACAAGAGCTTAATAAATGTAAAATAATTCCCTTCATTCTGGTCCAAAAATGGACCTCAGAAATGTTTTCTGTCTTTTTCAGCCATCTACATTTTTAAAGTCTATTTTTGGACCAGAATTAATACATTTCAACCAGGGGGATAACCCTAATATATGAATTGCATTGTACTGGAACTGGAAAAATAGGAAAGAGGTATTGGAGGGCGAAAAAACGAAAGTGGGGAGTGTTTGTGGACGTTTGAATAAGCAACATAAAAACAGAACATTTATTTTTGCAAAGCTGAATAAGTCAGGATTAACTGTTGCTAATTTGTCTGCTTAGTGTGCAGTGTATATACCTTCGAAATTATTCAGTTGCCAACATTTAACGCAATCTCGTCACTAATTGACGTATTATGAATGGTTTATCTTGTTAAAAATTCTTTTTTATTATTATCACTTCCACATTTCACTTTTAGATATATAAATTTCACTCAATTGGAAATGCAACAACAAAATGAATAATTTTAAAAATACTTTTACTTTAGTCTATCAGGACATGATTTTTGAAATAAAATTTCAACTATTCACAAACTTTAATTCGGTGGTTTTTTTCACTTAAGCAATAGGATTGAAAATGAATAGCGGCGTTTTTAAGCGTTAATTAAAATTTTATGACTTTTAGAAAAAGTACAGATGTGGAATGATTTACGTGAGTACCTGCCACTAGGGCCCAACCTCACGGTGGTCAAACCACGTGGTGCAATCAAGACGTTACACCACCGCCCCCGAGCAGCCGGAACAACTGCTCGGGTGGCAATTGATTTGCTATGTTACTTGGCCATAACAAAGCCCCTTGCTCAGGAGTTGAGCTATCTAACCTCTGCTGTATTGCAATTCCCTAGACGGCAAGGGATACACGACCACCGTGGTAGCCCGAAGTCCCGAAGAGCATCAGTCCTTGAACCAACGCTAATGTTCCCGCCAATCCAGTTCCTTACAAAGCAGCGTCTGCTGCATAGCAACAACACTACGGGCCCATTTGGACGACCGAACATAGACCCGAGGGTCTATGATCAGTATGGCTACCAACGTTCCCTCCCATGCGAACTTATGGTAGCAACCACAGCCAGTACGTTTCAGCCAAGGAAGGCTCCTCAACCTATGACCGGCGAGATGACTCCGAAGAGTCATCTCAGGACTCCGGTCCCCGTACTGCCGAATTGCCCCTCGGTGAGGGGTTTCAGCAAGTCCCTCAGGAGACGCCGCTCTCCCTCGGGAAATGCCTAAGATTCTTAGCCACCAAGCCAGCCGAGGTATCCTGCACCCCTTCTACCCCGTTGACACGACACCAAGCTGGTTACGATCAGCAAGATGCATTTTGTGCCCCCGGGGGGAAAAGAGAAAAAGCACAGGCAATTATAGGGTCCGCCAAATAACTCTGTTTTTTTAAAACGGCGCAAAGCACCGATTGTAGCTTCGGCTGTGTGGCACGTAGCGCCGTCCTGTTGAAATCAAATGTTGCCAATATCCTTCTCTTCAATTTTTGTGAACAAAACTTCTTTCAACAGTTCCTGATAACGATCGCCATTGACTGTAACGGCTACTCCTTGCTCATTTTTGAAGAAAAATGGCCCAATTATGCCTCTGGACCAAAATCCGCTTCAAACAGTGACTCGTTTTGGGTGCGTCGGCATTTTAATGTATGCGTGCCCGTGTTCTGTCCCCCAAATCCGACAATTTTGCTTGTTTACATACCCACCAAGATCAGAATAAGCTTCATCTGAGAAGATGATTTTTTTTCCAAATTCGGCATCTTCTATAAGTCGATCGCAGGTCCATTTAGCGAAGCGTATACACAACCATATTTGTTCAGCGCAAGGATAAAACGAATTTTCTGTCAAATCAAATTACCATTCGCGAAATAAGTACTAGTTGAAAAAAAAAATGTTAGATGGTGGACCCTGTGTATACGTTCTCCAACCCTAATAATACAGGTAAGCACTATGCAATCATTGGAATGATATTCCTATCACCAGTTGGCTATTTTTATTGAAAGTTATTAGAGGCAGAGGTGATATTCTTTAAAGGCTCAAAATTAACTCTAAGCAGTGGACACAAAATTTACATGGGCAACCTAAAAAAATATACCCCATCATAAGACGACTCAAGCGGTCTTCGCTTGTGAACACTTGCAACTCTGTTCAACTTATTTAAAACGGTATCTTGTCCGAATGAAAATTACCTTAAAATATATATTTATGGGCATATCTTGTATTTCTTTATTTATTATCCATAAATGTGTGCAAAAAGAAAAACATTTCCATACGCAGGCATTTTGACATTTAAATTAAGTTTAATAAAGAAAAACTGTATGCTAATTTAAATTTAATTAAACATTAAATTATGAACACAAGGACACATACATACACATTTGTACGTTCATGTGCGCTGGCATGCACCTACAAATTACTTATGCGTATACAGGAAATTTTTTTAGTATGTACGGATATGTATCGAAATAATCATTGATGTCGAGTGTGACCAGGTAATAAAAATTATCGCGGGACACTAAAAAAATTGGTATGATAAATTCTATACTTATTGCTAGGCAAACATTATTTCAATTTCTCTTTATTTTAGTTTCTATTTAGCTACTTAATCCGCATTCCTGTATTTTTCAAACATACCTATTAATGTTTGTAATTCCGAAGACTTGGTTTCTTAAAGTATTGTTTTCCTGTTTCCTTAAAGTATACATAATTTTTTATATTATCTCCTATTTTATAATAATACATTAAGTCAAGTACGAGGCTGGCTCGCACTCTTAGGGTTCCGTACGTATGTATGTGTAATGTATGTATGGAATGGCGTATGTGAATACATATGTATATTTTATAAACTTCATCTCCCTGTTTTTACAGCTACTTTATGTTGTATCTGGACACCTAGTAATTTTCCACTTGTTGTTGTTGAAATTTGCTGTTTTAAGGCATGTGGGAATACATACACTGTGCGAATTTCGGCTCTGTATCTCTTACGGTTCTTACTCTACGTTGTAAAGGGACACCTGTTAGTTTTACAGTTGTTGTTGTTTTTAGCAAGTGTTGTTGTGGAGCATATGTGAATGCACATATTGTGCAAATTTCATCCCTCTGTCTCTCACAGTTCGAGAGTAACGGCTAATTGTTACTTTACGTTGTATAGGGACACCTGGTAGTTTTCGACTTGTTGTTGTTTTTAGCATTTGTTATTGTAGGCCATATGCGAGTAAATATATTGTGCACATTTCATCTCTCTGTCTCTTACAGTTTAAAAGTTAAGGCTAATGTTTTTTTACGTTGTATAGGGACACCTGGTAGTTTTCGCCATGTTGTTGCTGTTGCATTTGTTGTTGTAGCGCATATGTAAATACATATATTGTTCGAATTTCAGCTCTCTGTATTTTACAGTTTAGCAGCTACGGCTAGTTGTTACTTTAGGTTGTATAGGGACGCCTGGTAGTTTTCATTTTGTTGCTGTTTTTAGCATTTATTGTTGTAAAGCATCTATAAATACATACACTTCGCAAATTTCAGCTTTATGTCTTTTACGGTTCGAGAATTATAGCTAATTACAACTTTTCCTTGTATGGGGACACCTGGTAGTGTTTAACATGTTGTTGTTTTTAGTATTTGCTGTTGTAGCGGCAAGATAGAACAATATTTTGTAAAAATTTCAGCTCTCTAGCTCTTACCGTTTCGGAGAATGGATGCTGTGACGGACGGACGGACGTACTTGTCTCGGTAATAGGGTTCCGTTTCACTCTGATGAGTACGAAACCCTAAAAATTTCACTACTGCCCTAAGAAACAAAATTAGCTCATCTCCGAAATTACTAAAATGGTCACGCGAATTTCAGTTCATGTACTCTACACCAGGATTGCCACATTTACTTTTAATTTTATCGGCAAGTACAACTTCAAAAATCACCCAAATATGTTTTCCTCAACTTAAATTATTAAAATAAGACTTACACAGAATTACGAAACTAGTACTAAAATTTAGTTCTTTCTACTTTAGCTCAGTAGACAATGTACTTGAAAATTTAAGTACGGATAACACGAAAGTGTACTTAAAACAAGCCGAAAAGCGATTATTAATAATATGTTCAGCCAAGATGTAGATAAAATTGGAATTTTAAAAAGTTCGCAATGCAAGTGATCGAAAGACTTTCTTGCTGCTAAGTCTGCTCGTACATGGCGAGAGATTAAATATTTCAATATCGATCCAGATAGCGCCGTGATATATCCCAAACTGGTGGTTTGTGCAATTTTTGGGGCTGGTATGTAGTCCAGATGATATAAGGGTTTATTTAATTAAAAATTTCTTATGTCAAAAAACCCAATATCGTTTCACAAGGAGCCTACACATTATGTGCCAGGCTTATTTCAATGACGTTAGATCGTGGCTTTTTTGAAAGGTATATAAGATTCGGCCCACAGTTTTTGGTATTACGTTTAAAATTTCTCGAAACAAAATCTTGGTCCATCGAAATTTTCTAATTAACAGCTCAAGCCTTCCATAATTTGCAATGACACCAAATCGAAAATTAGGATGCTTAGCTGCTTTGAAAATCTCCGGGTTGGGAAAGAAATTGCCACATCTGACAACCCTTGTGTAGTGTCGGTTTGGCTTGAAGTTTCAGTTTATCTTGTATTTATGGGAGAATTATGATAATATTTTGTTTGGTTAAGTAAACAATTTAAATTGGTCCGCTGATGTCAATTTGGTACAACATGTTTTTATCAAGCGAACTTGAGTGGAGCTCGTTGATCCAAAACGTAAACTACAAATTGATGTCTTTATCAAATGCCGTTAATTTATATTTAAAGCGTCAAGCAGCGTTCTGTGCACGAACAGTAAAAACAAATTTGTGTTTAAATAGCATGGAATGTTCAATGTAGATAAAGCTACAGATCAGTGTCAGAATAACAGCTACAACTTTAACACATCCCAACAAAATTAAGTTTGTCAAACAACATAGTGCATCTCTTTCTATTACGAGATCGTTATTATATTCCTTTCTTTCTTGGGAACACTATTTTTGTGCATATTTTGGATAACCGCAAGAGGAAAAGTACACAAATATTCTCATACGGAAAAAATTTGGGCAAACTAAAAGGTTATCTATTTTGCAGTTTCAAAAATAAACGTATATAAAAACCATAAAAAATATTCTTTTTCATAATATTTCTTTTTAGGGTTCCGTACTCATCAGAGTGAAACGGAACCCTATTACCGAGACAACTACGTCCGTCACAGCGTCGATTCTCCGAAAAGGTAAGAGCTAAAGAGCTGAAATTTTCACAGGATGTTGTCGTACCTTGCCGCTACAAGAAGAAATGCTAAAAACAACAACATATCGAAAACAACCAGGTGTTCCTATACAAAATAAAGTATAAATAAGCTGTAACTAACAAACTGTAAGAGACAGAGAGATGAAATGTGCACAATATATGTACTCACATATGGCCTACAATAACAAATGCTAAAAATAACAACAAGTCGAAAATTATCAGGTGTAAAGTAACAATTAGCCGTTACTCTGGAACCGTGAGAGACAGAGGGATGAAATTTGCATAATATATGTATTCACATATGTTCCACAACAACAAATGCTAAAAACAACAACAATTGTAATACTACCAGGTATCCCTTTACAACGTAGAGTAACAGATATAACTCTCGAACCGTAAGAGATAGAGCGCCGAAATTCGCACAGTGTCTATATTCCCAGATGCCTTACAACAACAAATGACAACAACAACAGCAAGTCGAAAACAGCTAGGTGTCCCTATAAAAATTAAAGTAACAATTACACGTAACTCTCAAGCTGTAGGAGACATAGAGATGAAATTTATACAAAATATGTATTCACATATGCCATTCTCTACGTACATTATACATATGTGAGGTAATTTTCTACCATTTTTTTTACACATATTGATCAGTTCTCAGATCAGATCTCAACCATAACTTGACGAATGTTGGTTTTTAAGTGCTCAAGAGATAAAGGTTTATTTGCATAAACATGGTCTTTTGCGTAGCCCCACAAAAAAAAAAGTATAATGGTGTCAAATCGCATGCTCTTGGTGGCCAGCTGATATCGACACGACAAGGAAATTTCTCTTGCAATAAAGCCATATTCCCTCGAGTTGCGCGGCATGTGGCATCGACTTGTTGAAACCACATATTCCCGAAGTCGTATTCTTCAATAGCAAACAAAATATAAGTCGGTTATCAACGCTCCGAATTGACGGTGACAGTCGTTCCAGCGTCGTTTTCGAAGAAGTAAGGTCCAATCACACCTTCGGCCCAAAGAGCGCACCAAACAGTGGTCATCGTGCAATAATTTTCTCCGAAAATAAGGAATAATGTCGGCAGAATAACAGGTAAAATATGTTCATGTTCAAGTGTTTTGGTGTCGTGTATTGGATATAAATAAAAAATATTGGTTTTACAAAATTCTACATTTTTCTAGGTTTTTACTTTTCTCTTCTCATTAATTTATGTATATTTTCCCTAGAAATTTATTCGAGGTGAACACTTTATTTAATTAAAGCATTTTGCTTTAATTCTTCTTGCACGTACTAAAGTTTTCACAAAAATTAAGTTTCACAGAAACAAAGTTTCACAGAAACAAAATTTGACAGTTTATTTTATTTATTTTATTTTTGTTAATTTATTTCCATTTCGTGTACAACAAGATTTCCATTATATTTAAAGTAGAGAAATGTGTTAAAGGGGCACAACTGGTCCTAGGCACCACTGGAGAAAAATATTTTTATTATATAAATTAAAACAAAAGTTAAGAAAATAAATAAATAAATAAAAAAATACAATATAATAAAAAAATAAAATAAATTAAATTAGGTGAAGTGAAGTGAAGTTATTAAACAAAAACCTTTTGAAACTTTTTGCGTTGCTGTTGAGTTTCTGCGTAGCTGGTAGAAGCCCAGTTGCGAATATTCCGAATGGTGAGAATTGTAAGCCAAAGAGTGACACAAAGTTTACTTTAACTTACTTCAAATTGTACAATGTACATGACGTATTACTACAGGCTGAGAGAAAGTAAGCTAATTGTAGTATAGAATAGAGTGTAACACACTTTCTCATTGTACAAAGTATTACACGCAGAAGTGATGTTGCTTACTCAGCAATGTACAAAGTGTACAGTAGTGTGCTATCGATCAAAAAAAGAAAAACATTCTTCAGGTAAACACGTGTATTTATCGTGCTGCTGTGAAATAAATTTTATTGAAGTTAAATAATTATTTAAAAGTAATGGAGGGATTTAGCAAGCGTCATCTACGAAGATTGGCTGCGCAGGAGAGACAAAAAATGTCTACTATTGCTAATAGAGAAGTGGAGGAAACTATTAAAAGTGTGAAAATATTATGTAATGAATTACCTTCCACTACAAGCAATGCCTCAAGCGCAAGTATTGAAATGCATTTAATTAGTGAAGCCGTAAAGCCTTCATTGAAAGATCAATTGGCCGACTGGTACATGGAATTTCATCCCCCGTAAGGGCCACACGCGCTCTATTAAAAGTATTGCATGAGCAAAATCTTGCTGTTCCGCTACCTATGTGAAACCACGTTAATGGAAACAGTGATACAACAAAATACTAGAACTGTAGAACCGGGCACCTACATTCATATTGGAATTAAAAAATTTATAGATGACAACAACCTGCTTTTTAAGAATTATAAGGAGTTAGTACTAAATATAGGCATTGATGGGCTACCGCTTTTTAAAAGTTCTTCAATGTCACTGTGGCCTATTTTAGGCAACTTCACGAATATTGAAAAATCGTCAGTTTTTTTAATTGGGTCATACCTTTTTTAAATATGTGTTTTTCAATATTTCGATTGTTTTTACAAAATACACATAAAAAGTAAAGCCTCAATCTCAACAAATTATTTAAGAATTATAAAAGTCTGTGCAAATACTCATAATTATTAATTTAAAAATGTATAACAAGTTTTTTTTTTGTATTTAAAGGTTTTATTTTTTTAATCCGAACTGTATGTGTATATATTCTTAGCATTATTATTAATAATAAAAATTATTATTAATAAAAATTGTTTTGCAATTCATCTAACATTTTATGCAGGGTGTAGCTATTCCACTTCTCCTTGTACTTTGTATATGAGCAAGTACTTTATGCTAATTACAGTACCGTGTACAAAGTATATGAAAAAATACTTCATTTCGATTACAAAACCATAGTACAAAGTACTTGGAATTGTATTACCGACAGATACTCTCTCGTGCAGTTTGTGTGTTGGTGGTAATCAATGAAAAAGCGGCCATGCTCTATATAAATGTAAGCCAGAAACGTATATAGAGTTCTGAGTACTTCGTACACACAAAGTGTGACCCACGTATTGCAATACGTATAAAGCACGTTCGTCACTGGGAGGTTCCAAAGACGCGCTGCATTTATAAAAAACTGCCACTCTGGTAAATTTAATTTTGTCGTATAGGTACAACGGAGCTGGCAGATAAATGAATTTATGAAGAAACATGAGTACACGAATCTTGAGTAGACTATCGAGGGATACACCATAAAGTTGTGAAGAAAAATTAGATACACGGTCATGCTTTCGTAGGCCATACACAAACCTCAAAATATTATTGTATAAAACATTTAGATTACGCTTACTAGCAGAGTCGCAACTCGAAAAGATTTCGCAGCCATATAACACACAAAGCACCTAAAAGGTTTTGGCAAGGTAGTTTATGTTCAAACTAATTTTTTTTAAAATAAGCTTGAACAACTATTTCGCAATATATTTGCAAATAAATATTTTTTGGCTGTCCACACGTGAACATGAGGTGTTAGAAATAAAATTTGATAGCTGTTGAACATAATTATTTTCCAGTTTATTTGCAGTGGAGACCCGCAGTAAATAAGCAATTATAAAAATAATAACAAAAACGTGTTGACGCAGCTCTGCCGATTTTTTTAGGCATGACATTTTAACGTAAGAGCTGAGCAGAAGAAAAGCACGTTCCTCTTTCCATTCCTGTTTAGATATTGATGTTAGCTGTTAACTGTTAGATGTTAAACGGCAAAGAAATTACAATTATGGAAGTACTAAAAACTACAGCAAAGAAGTTCAATCTCCAAGTAAATAATTAAATTACCTTCTCACCCGTTGAGGACAAAATATCTCTTGTATAATAATTACCGAGTGGTTAATATTATTGGTGGAAATCTATATTTTGAAGGCCAACTAAGATACAAAACATATTTTATAATTTATAACACACTAATACATACTAATACATGCTTTTGGAGCGTAGTTTAGAAAAGCTTTCAATTACCGTAGAAGAGACTACAACAAGTGGAATATAGGGGCTGTTTGATGCAGTTCAGATAACGAGATTCCACCCGCATAAAACATTAATTTGTTTCATCCCCTTTACAAATTTTTACGTATCTTTTCTCTGGCTGTGTGCTGTGTTACAGTTGAGAAATGAAAGACAGAACTTCCTTGAGTTCTATTGTAGAACTGTACGTAGCGTACAAACTTGGAAAAATATAGAAATTCTACACAGTCGGCATGCACACGGACATATACACACGGTTAACTTCAAACCAATCTCCACTTATGCAATGCATTGTGCCAGAACTAGGGAAAATGGTTATAGGGGCGAGGAAAGAGGGAGTAGTGCTTGTGTACATTTGACTTGAACCCCCTCACGCCGTAACTGGCAGGAAATACCTCTACAGCCAATTGATTCCATAGACCACTGTACAGCTGAAGCACGAATTCCCTCTGTAATATGTTGTGTGATTCACTAGCCAATACACAGCAAATGGATGAGACCTGGGGGCTAATTCTGGCAGTCGTGATCGAAATTGTATTCGATTGAAAGATAATTTCGAACGTACTTTATTTTCTAATTATTTTATCCGATACTGAACGAATCGATTTTGTTGTATAGTGTTGGACAAAAATCGTGTATAAATTCGTTTTACAACACTAAAAATGCAAATAGAAAAGGTAAACAAACAATATTGTGCAAAAGAAATTTGTTGAAAATTAATATGAATCCGGAATTCTTGTTTTATTCATCTTCTTCTTTTTTGGGCATAATTTATTTTTATTACTGTTGACCTCAAATAAAAATTTATTCATATAGTTATGTTTATACATATTTGTTTTTTTAATTCGGTACTTACATTTCCTATTTTATTATTAAGGAATTAAAACATACAAATGAAATTATCTTTTTGTTTGTTTCTTTCTACAACACAAGTATAAATAAACAAATGAAATTATATTTCTGTATGTATACTTTTATTTTTTGTTTGTTTTGATTGCAAAAAAACGATAACTCGAACGCTTCTTGCGTTCGAGTAAAAACTCTCATGGTTGCTTTCGAACGTTCGCTTGTAATCGACTACCATCATTACAAATTTCGATACCTTTTGCTGGATAACGAGTGACAGAATCCCAAAAGTAAAAAAAAAAATCGCACGTTCGACTAAAAACTCGCTCGTATGCGATTGCCAGAATTAGCCCCCTGGACAATTTATGCGTATTACTTAGAAATATGCGGGTATCGTGAACAAGATCACCAATTTCGTCAGAGCAGAACATCACTTGACATCAATGTAATAGTTTTTAGTTTGAAAAGCAAAATGTAAAATTATGGGTTGTTGTGCTCTCTTTGTGTTGCAAAACTCACTTCCAGATGTACCGTAAATTTCGCTGGGATATCCAAATGTATACACACAAATGTACACGTATACAGATAATTATTAATCTGTGGAATTTCTTAATTATTTTTTTTTTGGGTAAATAAATCTGTCAAAACTCAGAAGAAAATGATTGTAGCTGTAACAGAGTAAATCTTTGATTGAAATTGATGGACAAAGTAGTAAACTGAGATGAAAAATATATATTTAATTTATTAAATGAAATAATTGTTTATTTTCTTCTTTTGCAGCTTAAGGTTACTTATGTACGTTTCATAAACAATTGTTTGACTTTTTGGGATATTTCTATACTCCTTTGTGTATATACCTTAGAAAACTAATTGCTCTTGAAAGCAATACACAAGAGAGTGTCGAATATGATTAAGATAGAACCTCAAGCTCGAAGCAATGAAATTAAAATTTAAAAAACAACAAAGGTGTAGTAATTAGAATCAAGAACAATACGAAACATTAAAGATCTTATGGTCTTGTTAGAATGGATCAAAAACGTAATTCTGCGTTCTCTAAGCTATCAAAGGATACCGACGTTCCACTGATGATACACAAGTCGTCAGTATATCTTTAAAACGTGTTTTGTATAAATTGAGCAGAAATGATTGTTTTAGGAAATTGGCACTACATCTATCATGCGTTATGCAAGATATAACGTAATAGGGAAATACTCCAAGTGCAAAGAGTAAAGCTATATTAACGTAGGCACCGGCGTTATCGACAAAACATTAAGATATGTCCAAAAAAATTTCAAGTTTTCAATGATATATCGATCTTGAAATACCAAGTGTTGCATAATCAACATCTTTGATCCACTGAAAACTTATTAGTTTAGTCTTCTTTCGAATGAAAAGAGCACATCACTTAAAAACACACAAACGAAGGGAGTTATAATTTTGTTTTGTTTACATTGGATTCTTTCTTGCAATTGATGTTTCTCTCTAACAATGCAGCAGTAGTTAATGTAAGAAAAATATATACATTAGGTAAGTAAAATAGGTAAGTAAAATCTATAAGGTAAGTATTCAACTTGTTCGCCTTGCAATTAAAATCAGAATGATCTTTTAATAATTTTCAAGGGCAAATGTCGGCTTTTGGAAAAGTAGCTTTGCATCTGGACTTTTCCAATTGTCAACCAGAGCAATATTTATTACAATAAGATTCATTTAACTGACACCATTTTTTACGCTTTTAGACAGGTGAGACAAAGAATAAAATGTAAGTATTTTTTACTTTAACAAAAATACTAATAAAGGGAAAAAGTATAAATTTTATGTAAGTATTTAACAACTCATTTTCTTTCAAAATTCCTGAGCTTAATAAATTTAGATCAAAAAATATAATAATTTATAATTGTCCAAATTAATTTGGACACACTCGTATTTGACAGGGCTTAACAGCAGAATGTTTGCATTAACAATTTTAAAACATCGTTGGAATAGTCCAGAAGTTGGTTATGTTTCGAGTATTGTTTTCATACATGAAACGGAATTATTATTTTAGCATATGCGAAAACTACATTGATTCATTCGTGACTCAGTGAAAAAAGCCTTGAGATATAAAAAATTTATTTAATAATGAGCTACACCTATTTTCAATGTTTTATAGTTATCTATAAACATTCATATTGCTGCCCTGATATAAACAATTTCTAATTACAACCGAATTTCTTGCAACATAGTTTGATAGATTGAACAATATTGTCTTAAAATATTGGAAAACTCGACTTGATATAATCGAGCTGAAGCACTTCCGTTAAAGGTGACGATAAGAGTCTGTTAAACGATACAAACACACAAAATTTGTCTTAAAAGGAAACCTTACGTTTCCATTTAAATTAAATCGCTTTCCATTTACGTTTTGTCAACTGTTATGCAACTACATATACTTTTTATTTGGTATTAAACATAAGAAACAACTAAAGCATACTCGTCGTATTAACGTCTTAAAAATATGTATTTTTCTTCATTTTGTGGTTTTTTCGTTTTGGTTGTTAACAATTCTTATACCATTAAAGAAAATTGAAAAAGGAAAATTTCTTAAGCGATAAAATAAAAAGAAGAAAAAATCATTTGCAGAGGAAGCAAACGAGGCCACAACCTCAGAGCAATGATTTGTTTCTTATTGTTGTTGGAGCAGCAGCTGCCGCTAGCTTTAACCAACTTTCTCTCTACACAATGGCGAAAATGATGATGACAATGACGATTTTTTAATGATTACAATCATAATCATCGTCACCAATGTAAAGTATCGTCATTGTGTTAAGCATCGTTTACTTATTAATTTAAATGACCTTGTAGAAAAAAGTTGACACACAAATGCTAACAGCTAACAAACGCAATAAAAGGACATTCTACCGCCATGCCGCCACCACCACTACCACAATCGACTTTTCCACTGCCAAAAAAGGAAATACTCAAACAAGTGCTGCTTGCTGTTAATGTAAAAAAAAAAACTTCAGCAATTGCCAACGAGCTTCAGGAGAAAAAATTATTAAATTTTAATGTGGCACAATTGTGTTTCGTAAGTTTGTATGAGATTTTTTGTTGTCTCCTTTTACGAGTTAAATCCGAAAATACAACATTGTTGAATTTTCGTCTTTCTTTCTTTGCTTTGGCCAGCAATGTTTCCCCATTTTGTTGGCCTTTTCTTTCTTATTTGGTTTGACTTTTTGCTTTAACTAGTATTGTTAAAATATTTTAATTCGTGTTTTTGGCTATTAAACGTTTAAGCATATTTGTAGGCGATAAATTAATTTAAGAGCACCACTTAAAGCTTTTTTTAATGAGAAACTGAGATGAGGCATAAGCGGCGTCGCCATCTTCCTTCCCATCTTGGTAAGCTCAATACTTTGGTCGACATTAAAACTTGCTCATAAATTTAAGAAATATATGGCCTTGTGAGTTTGAATATGGTGCTCTGGTTGCAGCAGCTGCTCGTGTTGGATTTTTGTATCAAAAATATTTTAATTGTTTGCTGCAGTAAAACGGTAAGAGCGACAACAAATTACAAAGTGATTAAAGTACCCTTAATGATTTTCATAAGGGCTAGAGAGACTAACGTGCTTGGAAATCACTATGAAAGTCCTTGAAAAGGCTACAACAATAAAGATAAAACTTGAGGCAAAATTAAGCTTAATTAGCTCACATATTTATTTCAAAATTATCACTGGGCTACCAATTAAATTCACAAATCGTTCTGGACAATTGCTTATCCTTTGACATACGATCTACATTAGGTAAGAAGATAGATAACACTAATGAGCAAAGTACTCATTTGAAGAACACGCGACGATAGTAAAATGGGTTATTGCATTTTAAGATGAAACTTTAAGAAGTGCATATTGATTCATATATTGCCGGAAAATAAGCAAACAAATATGCAAGTTATGAGGGCCAAGCAGCATGTCCACAGGATTTCAATGTATTACTAGTTCGTCCATAGTGGACATAGATAAAATTAAGTGGCAAAACTTCCTGTTCGCATACTCCTCCTAGACGGCTTGCCCGATTTTAATGAAATTTTCAGGTTTGATTGGGGTCTGTGTGGAGGATGCACATAAGAAATTTATTGTGTGTATCATTGCACGTTTTGCAAAAACAAAAAATTAAATTTGAATGAAGAACAACGTCTGCCAGGTCAGCTAGTTAATAATATGACATTTTTTTTTTTGATTGGAGCCATGTACTATCATATGCAGGGCTGGGCAGTATTTGAAATACGTCTCATGAATGTATTTAGTTTCTTGTATTTTAAATACTAAGCGCTTGAATATTTTGCATTTCAAATACTTGTGCTCTCAAAATACATTTTTTATGTTAGAAAATATGTGCTAGTAAAAACTAAATTTTACTACTGTTTTATTGCCAAAATACGGCAATGCTACAATTTAATTACCAAACGCCAAATACCTGTGTAAAATAAACACAGCTGAATGCATACACATTAAGAAAGTCGCCAAGCTGTCAGAAAGTTAAACAATGAAAAAATAAGATACAAAGAAAAAACAGCATTTGACATTTTAATCTAAAACAAGAAGAGAAAAAAATATCAATCAGATGTTGACTTGGATGGACTTTATTTATACATATGTATGTATATATGTATATAGGCTTTGGTCAAACTTGTTTTAAATGTCACCTATTTCTTAATTCCGTTAGTTTCTTACGTTTTTTCTTCATCTTCGAATGTAATACCAGGTGAAATCTGTATGTCTTATTTTGTGTTGTTTTTGAAATTTTTAAATTTTATATGCTTCTTAAAATTTTTGGATCGTTTTATTTTTTTTTTACTTTTAACACATGCAGTATTTTTTTTATTATCAGTTTGCTACAAAACGAAGAAAATTTTTCAATATTGCTGTTTTTTGTTGTGACATACTTTACTTTAGCGACATCTACCAACTGATAGTGTCCGTTTTCACAACTAATTAATATTTATTGGTAGGTGTCAGCGGAGAGACCTACACAATTGCTTGTCGACAGATACACCAATAAATATAAACAGCTCACACACTTTCGTGACGATTTTGCACTACCAGAAAACCGCGTTAAGGAACTTCGTTCCAAAAAATCATTGAGATTCTGTTCTTAGCTGGTTTTATTCATTCCCCATCAAGAGGTTGTTTGTGTGATACCACATTTGAAAAGCTGATGTTTATGAAAGGAAATACAAATTTTTTTGATTAGAAGTATTTTGTTTATCAAATATTTGCTTTTAGAATGCAGTATTTTGTATTTTGAATACGTGAAGAAAAAGTATCTGTAATTTGTATTTTAAATACATAACTTTCATGTATTTTGTATTTAAATACATCAAAACATGTATTTTGCCCAGCACTGATCATATGTAATGCTATGTTTCACGGGCTGCCAATCGAAAGACGTGTCAGCTTATGTTATAGAAAGACCCGCTGTGCTACGCAAAGAAGTGATGAAGATACAGTCTCAAACTCTATCTACTGATTCCGTCCTGAACGAGACAGAAGAGCGGATGAACTAGTACGCCCTGTTTAAGTCCAGGCTATTTAGGATCCTTTTTCTTTAATTACATTAGGCAACACCACAAGGGGTTATCGGATCACTTACCAGGTACATTAAATAACTCCGACAATATTCTTTCGTATACATAAGCTACGCCTGATGTACCATTGAACCGTAATTAACTAAGCTCAAAGCCTCTATTGAAGCTACCAATACCAATCCTAAGACTATTACTATGACTCTGTAATGTTAATTTAGCGCTGGCAGTAATAGAACCTGAGGTCCATTAATCATCCATACTATGTCATCTCTACTTAATTCATTATGGAGACTACGCCATCAAGTATCAGTTAAAGTATACACCACAACCATTACTAGCCGAATTGGCTCCGAAGAGACATCCTCCGGCCACTGATCCCCATGGTAATGATTTGCGGGCTTTGTGTGAGGTTGTTATGAGCCTGCTCTATTAGGGTGATGCCCACCGACCTCTATCTGCCAGCATCAGGCTGTATCACTGGGGCATTATGTGCCCCCGAGAGGAATATCACTAGTACATATGGATACCACTGTATGCAAAATACTCAATACTCTGAATTAATTTTCACAATTACTACATGCTTGAATATATCATGTTACGATGGACTTGCCTACACCAACGCTATGGAAATTCTTCAGATTACCTGTAAAATGGAAGGAATAGAAAATGTGCAAACTTTTACTGTCACACAAATTATTTTTCGGCACACTTCATTATTGCTCCTTACTTCTCCGCTCTTACAAGGTAACCCTTGCAAGCAATAACACTTTTTTTTTTTGGCTGCTGGAGCAAAGTATTTATGTACGTATGCGATCATATAACGAGAAAATTAATATTGGTTCTGTTTACCATTTTATATAAAAGCAAGAACACGTATTTATGAAAGTTGTTAATTAAATGACCTTATTTAAATATTACTTATTGAAATGAAAGCTTCGAGTATTGTATGAAAGGGAATGTTCAATAATATAATTCGTTTTTAATATAATATCTTTTGAAAGAAAAATTTCACATTTTTTAACTGTGAATTTTTTTACGCCTTATGCCAATGTGTGTCTGATTCTATAAATTATATTTAAAAGTTTTTTTTATTGTAATTTGCAATTCCCTTTCTTTAAGTACTCGTAAATATTTGCCTTTCAATGTACTTTATTCTTTTCTCTATTTATTTAATACCTGACTGACATATTTACGTGACTGCTGCACATTTTTAATTAAGTACTGGAATGACAGCATGAGAACGAATCGATGGTTTGGTTGATTGTTCTTATAAGTAAATAAAAGAAGGATCGATAAAAGTCGGTTGCAGCAGAAATGACTAAAGAAAAGTAAATGTAAAATACACACAAGATATTTAAAGTATACGTTATATCCTTTTAAGCTCACATTTCTTGAGTGCTTAAAACAATTCGCAAATTAAGAAATGTTGATTTTAAATTAAGAATTAAGAGAAATAATTATTCCAAAATGTATTAGAGAAATTTAGAAGATTGAATTCTGTATTCTAATAAAGGAATAACAGTTTTGTATAAATTTGAGCTGCACAAGAAAATGAATGGTCGTGCATAGTCATGAAGAATATTGCAGTCAAAGTTATTTTGGGAATTTGATGATTAATTTTTTATATGCCCCCTCAATTTTAGAAAATTTTTTAAGCAAATTCAGAGTCCAACATACCGCCTTACTATCACAACTTTTGTTGATCAGCTCTTAAGTTTACCCGAGCAGGGCGAAAGAAGAAAACTATTCGGTATCGAGCTGAAGGTACCGCTCAATTCGTTTAAATTTGCATGTGTATGTGTTTTTCCATTTGTGTGTGTAAGGATCCCCCCGGGGGCACAATATGCATCTTGCTGATCGTAACCAGCTTGGTGTCGTGTCAACGGGGTAGAAGGGGTGCAGGATACCTCGGCTGGCTTGGTGGCTAAAAATCTTAGGCAGGTCCCGAGGTATAGCGGCGTATCCTGAGGGACTTGCTGAAACCCCTCACCGAAGGGCAATTCGGCAGTACAGTGACCGGAGCCCCGAGATGACTCTTCGGAGTCATCTCGCCGGTCATAGGTTGAGGAGCCTTCCTTGGCTGAAACGTACTGGCTGTGGTTGCTACCATAAGTTCGCATGGAAAGGAACGTTGGTAGCTATACTGATCATAGACCCTCGGGTCTGTGTTCGGTTGCCCAAATGGGCCCGTAGTGTTGTTGCTATGCAACAGACGCTGCTTTGTAAGGAACTGGATTGGCGGGAACATTAGCGTTGGTTCAAGGACTGATGCTCTTCGGGACTTCGGGCTACCACGGTGGTCGTGTATCCCTTGCCGTCTAGGGAATTGCAATGCAGCAGAGGTTAGATAGCTCAACTCTTGAGCAAGGGGCTTTGTTATGGCCAAGTAACGTAGCAAATAAATTGCCACCCGAGCAATTGTTCCGGCTGCTCGGGGGCGGTAGTGTAACGTCCTGATTGCACCACGTGGTTTGACCACCGTCAGGTAAAGCCAAATTTCAGGTACTGACGTTAATCATTGCACATCTGTGTGTGTAAGGAATTTAAATCATTAGAATAGGAAATTAGTTAAAACAGTTTGCTCCGTGTGAACATTCAAGCAACATTAACTATAGTTAATTCAACAAAAGTTGATCTGTGTGAACCGGTAATATGATCAAATATATATATGTGTGTTTGTATATGTGCGCTTTACGCATGTAAAGCCCATGGACACAAAGTCCATCAACATAGTGTCAGTTTTTGATATGCTAAACGGACACAAATGCCTCGTTTCTTAATTTCTTGCATCGTAAACAATTTTACTTTAAATGTGAAACAAAAAAGTTCATCATCATGGTGGAAGTGGAACAGTCATGGTATGTTGCCCTGCCAATAAGCCTTCAGCATTACTTTTTTGTCTTCTTTAAAAGCACTGCTAACTGAAATTTCACTACAAAAACCGTCTTCCTCAATTCTGAGTGAGTAAGTTAAAACATGATACAGCAATAGGCTGTTACTCTTCCGCTATGAAGTAGTTAAATTTATTTTTTTTTGTGTGGAGTTTGATCACGAAAAAAGACTTATCAATTTTGAGGGCGTATAACTGAATTAAAGCTAACGATATACTAAACCAACAACAGAAGTTTGTTGTGATGCAATGGATACTAAAGAATCAACATTGAAGCGCTGGAATCCACATCTTACATCCTTAGGCTGAGGTTCTCTCTCGGAATACAATCATAAGCAAGAAGACTACTGCTGTGAGTTCAACCATTAGTATATATATGTGTAAGTATTGCAGATACTATTATTATAACATAAAACTGAATGTTTTTGGCATTTAATTAGATCAAATTTGTTTGTCAAGGATTTCTCTCTTTCCCTCTCTCCTTATCAAGGATGAATCATCTTATGTCTAATGTTATACATTCGGAAATGCATTTAAACCTTATTTCGTTTTAATTTTAATAAATTTACTTCACAGTTTTTAATCAGTTAACATGTTTTCAACGTTATTAATCGATTTTACCAATTTTTTATTCACAGAACATTGCTTCAGCAAATAACATATTTCACACTTAATGCGAAGATTCAATTGCAGCTACAACTTACACAGGATATACTCCCTTAACACGAACTCTCTTCCAAACGAAAAGTGTAGACTTATTTTTACAGCAACTGAATAAAAAAATATTCAATCAGTCGTTTGCTGAAATGAAATGCTTTTGTTTTCAATGAATATTAAATGACGAAGAAATAATGATTTGATTGGTTAAAAGTAACAGATGTAAGAAGTATTATTGATGTAACAGGTGGGCCAAAAGAAGTCATCTGAAGTTTTTTTGGATTTCAGAATATCGGCAGGGGCTCGAGCAGTGCACGCCGTGGCTCCATCCTGCAGAACTAATTCGTTCAATTGCATCAGCAAAAAACTCGGTTAATATGGCCCTATAGCGCGTTACCAAGCAGTTACTTTGAGCGAGTATTATGGCTCCTTGTGCATCACTCGTGGATTTTCGGTGCCCCAGAAGGAAGAAGTTTTACTGATTCACAATTCCTGCTGTGGTTGGGAATGAGCCTCATTGCTCATTATAATTTCGGTAGAGAAATCGTTCACTTCATCATAGACACGATTATTCTGCGTTTTTGGGGGGTGTATCCCTCCATGGCTTGTTTACTTGTATACTACAGCTGTCTAGTTCGCAAATGTAAAAACAGATTTAATTTTGAACACCGCTTGCAAAAATAAGAGCAACTTTCAATACAGAGATTTCTTTTGGCTCAGCTGTTGGTTCTTTCAGTACTTTTCTTATAATTTTCCACTAACAAATTTTTCAAATACTTTTATATACAGCACATTCTGAAACCCTTCGAAAAAAAAATAACTCATGTTTTTAAGTCCTAAAAAGGCTCTTCCAGATCATCTTTCAAGTCACATTATGTTGAAAAACTTAGTTGTCTGTTGGAGTTATAATAAAAAAAATTCAAACAACATATTGGCATCTTTAAAGGGAAATATTCTTATATTCCTAATTCTTTATTGATTTATATGTCGTATTAGAAATTACTTTCCCTTATGAAAAAATATAGATTGCTAAATCGTCTTAGCCTATATATAAATATATGGCTATGAGTACTTGCGATATGTATGTTTACTACAGAATATTTTTTTAACACTGATTTTTTTCTGGCAGCATTTATTTCAACTGCAAAATAATGTCAACGAAACTTATGATATCGTACCAAGCTTTGACTACAGCTGACTAGCACTGCACACTAGGTTACAGCAACAAACTGTGATATTGGCCGCAATTTTTATTGTCAACAACTGTGCGCATATTTACACATCAACAAGAAATTCATAAGTGAAATCGATGTTTGCAACACCATCGATAGAAAAATCTTTCCGCCGGTATTGTTATATCACGGTAAAGAAAGTACTTGTACCACACCGAGTGCCATCTATGTAGCAGCATTTTTTATTGAAGTTGGTATTTGTTATACCAAAAACCTTTAGGGCTGGGAAAAGGCCCTTATGCCATGTTCATACATGCGGCTTTATTGAGGTAATCGCAATAAAGTCCATTATTGAGCTCAATATTCCATACAAAAAGTCAATAAAGTTATTGCTCAATAAACTCTATATTGCTTTGAATATTGAGAAAAATATGGAACACAACACTGTAAAAGATGTGTTTAATAAGCAAAAGTATACAATGCGAAATGAATGACGTGATAAATGTAAACAAAAGCAAACAAAACAAAATAATAAAAAATAAAAATAAATACAATAAAAATAAAAACATTTCCAAATTTTTATTTCTCTTTCTTTTTATTATTGCCGCTTTGGAGTCATAACATGAACGCACTACTTGTACAAGTTCCATATTTTTATTGTACAACACTAAAATCTTTTTAATAAAAGGCAGTTTTTCTTCCATTTTTCTTATTGGAAAATATTTTTCACTTTTTTTCTCACTACCAAAACAAAAACAACAACTTTTTTCAGCTGCCAGATACTAATTGAGTTAGCTCAATATTTGTATGTATGAACGCAAAAAATAATATGTCAATAAACTGAATATTATCTCAATTATAAATACATGTATGAACAAGGTATTACGTGCATTGCTCGAAATAACCAATTTTCGGTAATGATTTGGAGAGTTTATTTTTAATTTTTTTTGCTTAAACTTTCTTTGCGATTAACGCATATCTAAAATTACATGCATGAAATATTGCCCAACACCCAATTGGATTAAACCATGAGCAAAGTACAATTGCTTCTTTTCTTGGGTTGGTTATTGAAATTGTCAAAATGAAAGCAAAAAAATTACAAAAGAAAACTAAGGCCCGAATTATGATTTACAACAAATGTTCATTTAATGTTGTATATTCTTAAAAGCGATTATGGTTCACAAGTGTTGTAAGAAATGTTGTCAAAAACTTGCAACACATAATGAGATGTTGTCAAAAAATTACGATACCTAAAAGTTAGATAACAAAAAAATGGGAAAATTTGTAAGTGTACATATGAAATATATTTTGCAAAAATATAGCATCCGCCATCTAAACTTTTTTCAAGTAGTGACTGATTTGACAGATAATTAGTCTTATCCTTCCCCTAAACGAATATGCGTATGCATATACGCTTCGCTAAGTGGGCCTGCGATCGACTTACAGAAGATGCCGATTTTACCAAAAAAAAAATCATCTTTTCAGATCTTGGCGGGTATGTAAACAAGCAAAATTGTCGCATTTGGGGCACCGAAAATTCGCACGCATACATTGAAACGCCAACGCACCCAAAACGAGTCACTTTTTGCTGCAGATTTTGGTCCAGAGGCATAATTGGGCCATTTTTCTTCTAAAATGAGCAAGGAGTTGCCGTTACAGACAATGGCGATCGTTACCGGGACATGTTGAACAAATTGTTGTTCATTAAAATTGAAGAGGAGGATATTGGCAACATTTGGTTTAAACAGGACGACACTACGTGTCACACAGCCAAAGTTACACTCTACGTTTTGGGCCATTTAAAAAAAAAGTTATTTGGCAGACCCTTTATACTAAATAATTAACGTTTAAAATTTATTAACAAAATATAAATAAAAGCATGTGCAGATATAATTTAAAATCATTTTTGATTCAAAATCAATTTTAATTTTTATTCGGTTGGTACAATGGATTTCAACTGTAATGTACATAATTTTTTTGGTCCCTCCATTATCATAACCAATTTAAACATCGAAGTAAGCATAAGTATTTATGTAATTATTTCTGTATTAAGTTTATCAGGCTCAAGTTCTTTCTATATTATCCTTGTGATTGATATTAATTAAATTAGACAAAGACATTTAGCAGGGTGAACAACTTTATGCCTTTATTTGTATATTTCCAACAAAAATTTTCTTTATTCCTTTTATATCTGCCAGTACAGAAATATAGTAGAGCGGCTACAGTATACGGCTACGCGGTAGCCGTTCTACTATAAGAAATACAACGCCAAAAATTCTTCAGGGCTTCTGATGGTAGAACTTGATACAGAAATATCAAAATTTATGATTTTTCGCTTGTGTTTGTGTAATCAAAGCAACATATGAGTGCATCTTTCGTGAAGAGTTGCTTTACTTGGTAGTTTTTTGTATGCAGGCATGTATTTTTGCGTTTTTCCACTCTACAAATAAAAAACAACTCTGTCGTATACGCAACACCTAGATGTTGTGAGCCATAATCACAAAAAGGCTGTATGTTATGGTGCAGCTGAAACCACACAACATTTGGCTGTTGTAAACCATAATCGGGGCATAAGTTTTGGTCACAAAAGAAAAAACACAATGACGGTTATTCTGAAAAACTCGCCGAAGCAATGAAACTTGCCTCAGCAAACAAAAAGAAAATATGAAGAATTGTTTGTGTTTTCCATACATAGCGAGAGTAAAGTCAGCGAGACAAATTAAAGAGCGCTTCTCTCCCCCAAGGAAACGATAAACTCTGTGTGAAACACAAAAACAATTTCTTCGTACTCTTGAAATTTTGTTCTTATTTTTTGTGTATAGATACACAATTCACTAGCACGTTTTCTCGAACTAGCACCAACATCTTAAAAATTTTGAAGCAATTGTTCTGGATGAAAAATTACCAAAAAATAAACATACAAACTATTGTTTGGCCAATTAAATCTTTTACGGCAAATGGATTATTTCATGTTACAAACAATCGCCGAAAAACACAGACCAGGCAATCAACGATCGTCCAAATTAATTTTTGGGAAATTCTAGGTACTTTGGGCGACAGAAACTTGAGCAATTATTCGTTTAGTCGTTATTACATACTTGTTTTGCAGGAACTTATACACTTTCATATGTCCTTTTGGCAGTGTTTCGCCTGAAAAGGTAGAACAGAACTCTTAGTTTAATATGGAGACAGTTTGGCCATTTGGTAAATATTGATGCTTTTGTGTAGCATATTGAATAGTTTTGCAACGTCTGCTAAAAAAAAAACTTTTGGCTATTTTGAAGCTACCTCAGTAACGGAAATTGCAATTTCAACGAAACACCCGACAATTGTAATTTGCAGCACAATTGCTTATAGTGGTATGTTGATTAATCGTCGATTTAAATGAGAATTTTACAACGATACAAAACTGAGAAATTTGTATATGGTTTTTGCAGTTGTGCAATTTTTCTTTCTTCTATATTTTGTCGTCTACTTTTTTAAATATCCATTTGTAAGCAGCCATCATTTATTTGTATTCAATACAATTTCTGTTCATTTTTTTTTTTTTTGTACATATGTATATCCATGGACAAGCATACTTACTTAATGCAGATGTATAAAAAACTGTACGTATTTATATACATACATTTTGTTTTCCACAATTTTTCTCTATTATTTATTATAACGAATAGTTTCCGTTTGCAGTATTTTTTCTCCTTTGCATTTCAGGAGTTTCCTGCTTTTGCAGGAATACAATTTTTTACAATAAATAATTTGTTAAACTATAAAAAAAAACTTAAAAAAATAAAAATAACGTCAAACATTTTATTTATTGATTGACTGAATGAGTAGCTGACCTCAAACGTGAATGTGTAGACTTACAAAAACCCAATAAAAATATGTATAAATTTTGAGTAAAAGAAGAAACACATACATACATGCGTGTATACATGTGTGTAGGTGGTGCATATGCCTACAATTCATACAATTTGCAATTTGCTGGCCAAATCCTTGTGTGGTGCTAAAGTGGTTGTTAAATTGTTTTTTATTTTCGAGTATTTTTTTTATACCCAAATTGAATGCATATTTATTGTAGAAGTCACTACTGTATGGTCGTAAGCCGGGAGAAATAAAAACATGGTTTTAAAAAATAAATTGAAAAATGCTTTTGCTGCATATTTTAAGGCTGTCAAAAGGAAACACAATCAACCATAACTTAATAATTTTCGATTATAAACGAGTATTTTTGCATAAATCATAGATAACACTATCATGGTTGGGATTTATTTAATGTCATTTATTAATGTTAGAAACCCAAAAAACAAATAAACGAAATAAATAAGTTTAGTTGGAAAGAAAATAAACGTAATATTCAGCGAGAACATATCAGTGTTGTTAAGCTTTGAAAAAGTATGTTTTGGTTTTCAACTTGATCAATATAATGATATGATATAAATGCCATCAGCACTACATATGCTGATGTCTACTTTGGTTGCAAATTATAGGCATTAGGATTAAATAGTTTACCCGTTTTTCAACACTCAAGATAAATAGTGTTCGGAGAATGGTTAGGTCGTTAAAATATTGGTTGGGTTAACTGTATTTCAACTTTCAATTTCTGTGGATCTTAAAAAGAGCTGATGCTGGTTACCACAATGTCATCATATAACATTTCTCGAATCGGTTAGAGCAACTGCTTTTCCAATTTTGTCAAGACCAATGAACGAATGTGGTGAGCATAACACAATAAAATATTATGAATTGATTTTTAGGATCAGTTATTGGTATAAGCAACTAAACAATTTGTATTTCTTAGTACAAAAAACAAAACTGTCTTGTTGCTGGAACTTACTATTGCATAATTTTACTATCATAGCAGCAAGTAGCCAATCAAAACTCGAATTAGTTGCTATTGTAACATACGTAAATCTTGCTCTCATTTTAGTCAGTCCAACCATTTATTTGGTAGAAGTCTCATAAGTAAACCTTCTACTTAAAAAGCACAGACATAACCAAATATCCCAAAAGTGATTTTGTAAAGTGGCCATATCATGGAAATTATGGCAACATGAGTGTATGAGAACAACTAATGTACACAAAAACAAACATACGGGTCTGTTCTAGAATCCGATTCGGATTGATTTAGCAAAATTTTTTTAATCCGAATAATTCATAAATTGGTGTTCTCAATTCAGCATGTTTTTAGATATTCGAAGTTTCTGTTCGAAAAAAAAATTCTAAATGTAAAATACATAAACAACAGGTTTTTATGTTTTGAAAAAAATATCAGAGGACGAAGCCGATGATAAAAGATAGCTTAACATACAAATAATCGCCGGCGGCAAACCAAAAACCGACGGTTGACGACCGTCTAAACAATGTTTTTACAACCACGCAGATAAATTTCAAAATTAAGTTAAAATACGCCAAAAAAAAAGTAAAACATTAATAGATTATTCTGAGAAAGCAGCTCTACCGCAAGCAGCAATCAGTCGCTCTTGACCCCGACGGGAGTAAGATTGTGAAATTACCGGCGCGGCAGTTCGCCGGCTATGAGCACATGAACTACGATCTTTGACAACCATATGTTGTAAAAGAACATATTGCCGGGCTATTACAATGGAATTTGACCACTAAATACAATCATATTGATATAAATATTGCTTAAATTAAACTAAATAATGGAAATTTATTATAATTTCCTTTAAAATGTCAATTTTTCTTTTTCAATAAATTCTGATTGCATTAAGCATTAGCCCAAAAAACATTGACATATGACACTTTGATATGTATTTTTGTTTTGCGCAAGTGCCATTTGACAATACATACAAAATTTTGGCAGATATTAAAGAAAAGTTTTTTTTTTTTACTAATAATTGTGTGTAAATTAAAATTTTTTTTATTAAATGTAATAAAAAACACTTCAAATTAAAATAGAAAATTTAGTTTTTATTAAAAAAGTTATCACTTGCATGAATAAAAGCTGATTCTATTTACTTTCACTTACCCTATAATACTCTAATTGAAAACGAATAAAAACATGGGGATTCGGATTGCAGAACACCAAAAATTCTAAAGTAATCCACTTTAGAGTGAATTGGGATTCTAGAACAGACCTGATAAACAATGAAATCATGTTGTTGTAAAGTGTTTGGAAAATATTGGCGTTGTTGTAATTTTTACGAAAAAAGTGAAACATGACTGAAAAGCTTTGAAAACTAAGTTTTAAACATATTCCATGTATTGCTAGTGATGTACACAACGCAAATAAGACTTTAAATACAAAAAAGTATTATCTGTTTGGTTGCAAAGCTGTTTTGTTTGCATTAGATTTGCACTGAATTTTCCTAACCAAAAATCAAATGCAAACAAATGCGGAGTCTACCAACAGAGATAGCTATATAAATATTTTCATATTTTCTGTCCTTCACTGGATGCACCAGCACCGCAAGGCTGCCACTTTCATGAAATTTGACAGAAAATTGGTAGTATTCTATGTTAAAAAGCTTGTTGTTGGGTTTCTTCCACTTGTTACAATGACTGGCTACGGTGACTTATCAACAATAGTGAGGCTTACTTTCTGAATCCCATCAGAAACAAACGGAAACCTTTTCTGGAAAAAAATAATATAAATAAAATATAAAAAGAAAATAAGATATAAAAAGATTACAATTAAACAGAAAAAGTACAAGACTTTGCTTTATGGTCGATGTTAAAATTTTGTGCTAGCATTGAATAATTTTGCTGTTGCCCAAGAATTTTGGCAAAGTTGGTGCAATCAACGATATTCGCTTGACAACAAATCTGGTTGTCACAGTAAGTCTCTTAGCTCTCATTCTTTTTATATATTTAATAATAAGAAATTATTGAAAACATGCTAAAACCTATTTTTCAAATTAGAAAATGAATTTACAGATTATTGAAAATTGATATTTACACCCATATTCATAAAAACTATTGAAGGTTTATTACACTTTTATTTGACAAATATTCCGTAGAAATACATAAAATAAGAGCTTAATAACCTTACATTAATTATTAGGAATATGGCCTTTAATGTTTAAAAATACCTCTTTAGGTATTTTCTGTTTAAACTTTTGGTCGTTTATATGCCGACCACATTTTGTTAATGCGATACCACTTAAGAAAGGTTTAATGTATTGCAAATAATATTAGTTTTCTATAACGAAAGTTTAACTGAAATTTAAATTGACAAATTTTTACTGTTTTGCTAAAAATAATAGGATATTATCCAAAAAATCACTGAAAGTTTAAACTTTGGGATAGTAAGCTAGCCTGCCATTTATTACTTATGTTGTTTTTTTTTAAAGAATGGTTGGAAATAATTCAAAAAAAGTTAACTTATAACTGGAATTTAAGCCTACAATTTTCTTTGTTACATGATGGTTAAAATGTTTACTGTTTTATAGAAAAGCTAGTTCAAGCATACTATAAAATAAGAAGACAGTCTATTTGCCACTGATCTTTCGGAATTATGCTAGGAACACAACTGGGACGAGCGACGAATTTTTCGCCGTGAATATAAAAATAAAACACATTGGTGTATATGAAAATGCACACAGTCACAGCGTCGATCGAAATTCGTTGTACGCGGCGAACTTGAAATAGATTTACTTCTATTTCTTACGCCGGCGAACGACGAACAAATTAGTAGCATGTGGCCATGTTGGTTTTAGTTATCAAGTGTATTAGTAAAAACAGTTATTTATTTAAACTTTAATTTTTGACGTTTTGCATTTAAAATAGAAATCCAACATATTAGATTATAATGTTAACATGTTTGTAGTGTTCAACTGTGAACTTAATTATTTATTTGCTTTAAAAGCCAATTGAAATATATATAGACAGCTGAAAAAGACAGTAAGTTTTTTGAAAAGGTTCATTTTTGGATTTAAATTAATACATGTTTGTAGTGTTTAATTTTTTGTTTTTGGCAACGCAAAATTTTTTAGCAACCAAGTTTTTTCATATGGTCACCCCATCAGCTGTTCAGCTATAATAAGATAAAATTAAAAAACCGAGTATGAGGTGTGTTTGTTTCTCGTCGTTATTGTGCTTCATACGATGAATTTACACAGCGAATTTTAACCGGCGTATTCGTCGTATTGGGCGAAATTCGTCGTTCGTCCCAGTTGTGTTCCTAGCACTAAGTAGTAAGGTTTAAAGCAATATTTTACGGTTTTACCAGCCGCCTGTTAAGCAGTTAAGTGTCATCTTGGAAACGTCGGCGGGATATAGTTAAATAACAAGATTTATATAAAACAATTATAGAGGTCATCATAGATTTAGATAATATATTCAATACTTGGGTAATTCTGGCCAATCCAAACGTATTGAACGAGTGAAGAAAATGTTTACCAAATTCGCCCTAAAACTCAACTGGAATAATGAACTTCCATCATATGACGTGCGAAGAAAACTGTTAGGATTACAATCTCTTGAAGATCGCAGAACATATTTTTCGGTTATGCTCGCTTATAATGTTTTATCTTATGAAATCGACTGTCCGGAGCTTATAAACTCTTTTGCTTTAAATAATCCTATTAGGCATTTGAGAAGAAATAGATGCTTTACAGAGGTCGTTCATAGAACAAACTATGCGGAAAACGAGCCAATTGCAAGATGCTTACACATATGTAATAGCTTCAATCCACCGTTAATTTTTAATTTAGATCGGAAAAATTTTAAACTAATATTATTCAAGTATTTCAATTAAGTACAAATTATTTAAGTAATCTGTAAGAAACACTTCTGTAGATGAAATAAATAAATTCTACCCCCTTTTTAAAATAACATGACTATTTTCCTAGATTAAAGGACCTTTTTTATTTATTTGTTTATAATTATACAAATAAATGTAAAGAAAAATATATAAGTTCAGCTTAAGAAAATACTGATCTTAAAATAATAATCTTTTATTCGTGCTATAGTTTTTGGAATTGTTTTTAACGAATTTGCTTATTACTTACCATTCAAAGATTTATTAATTCTTTTCGGTATTTTTTAGCCATCTTTATGCTGCCGAAATTGCATGAAGATTGTTAGGAAAATAAAAGTGTTATAAAATGATAAAATTGTTTTCTGTATTAAAGGGTTGTTCAAATATCTGCGTTTCTCATTGTGTTCATGGAGTGCGACTGCTGACGAGTTAAGTAGCATTAAGGAAATATGGGCATTAAGGAAATTAGATGGCGAAAAAAGTAAGGAAGCTATTAATAAAGCCGATATCGGGCAATCGAAATTTTTGATGTTAGTGAAACCGCGACCCTGTGCCAATTTAAGAAAAAGTTATGTAAACGACAAAAAATATGATTTTAAATAGTTCCCAGTTCCATTGATATTTTCTGTACTGGTTAACAAAGAAAAATTACTAGTGAAATAACTAATATTACATTTGCACTTTTAGAAATAAAATTTAACCATTATTTTATTTAAAATTAATACATAAGTATAAGAAGTTCAGTGCTTTTACTTTACCTCTCATTAAGCAAATTGATGTCTTTGATATTTAAAAAATTGCCAGTAAAATATTGTGATAAATCCATCCATACATTCTTTTATATTGCCAACAAAAATAGTCGTAGTTGATATAAACCCAGATCAACATATTCACAACCAATATCAACATATTCACTACCTGCAGTACGTCCAAGTTTGCAAACCCCCAAATCCCTTTATTGAGGCAAGCAGACACCCACCCAATGGCATTATTTGTATGTATGCCGACACTCACACATATACGACCGGAAAAGCTAATGACACACATTTTTAAACGTTGAAGTCAATTTTCAGTTTATAACAAGAGGTGCACCATCAACCCCCGTCATATGTACAGCTTAAAACAAAGGACAACAAATAGTAAATGCACTTTTATATATGCAGAGACAAAATTTCATTTTGAAACTATTAAATCTTTGAGAATTTAGCAACTGTTTAACCTGATTTTGTATGTTATTGCCCTAAGCCAAACGAGTTATTGATTCAGTTGTCATATTTGTTGAACGAAATCTTCATTAGATATTGGAATATTTTTGTCTGTGTATCTTCCCAAAAGTATTAGTAACTACAAACTTATATACATACACATGTGTATGTGTACCAGAGGTAAATTCGTAAGAATTTTCACATCAGGATTTTATGCAAAACTTGAACTGGCAGATGTTCGAATTTATTTTTGCGCCGATAGTTTTATCAACAATATTTAATTTCCACCTTTGCCTCCACATTTTATTGCTTAAAATCTTAATTATTCTTAAAAATAAAGATGCAAAAAAATATGTGAGAGATAAAAATGAAAATGGAAATAATATTTCAATTTATTGGACTAGACACCTATTAAATATACAGTGTGTATCATGAAAGAGTTTAAGTGGTCTGTTGCATCATGCAGGGCATAAATCCGTTTAATTTGAAAATTAATTTTAAGTTGAACCACCCTGAATTTAAAAACCCTTAAACTCAAGAGATGTCTCTTAAATTAGGTAAAATATAATAAATTATTACCTAAGAAATCGCATAGCAATTATTGAACTAAAGTTGGACTTTGATATCTAAATACAACTTAAGAAAAGCACATTTGTTTTATTTAAATTAAAACAAAGTTCCAAGAACTTCACAACGCCGATTAGTTGTTTTAACACAAAAAATAATTCATGCTTTTTAAATATTTTAATTTGTAAGTGTTGGACCGTGAAAATTAAAACTGAGGTGATTATAATATCAATAAAATAATTAGATACTTAAATATATAAAATAATTAGATACTTACACAAATTACCTTAAGCTTGCAAAAATTCAGTAACTAAAGTAACTTTAAATATTTATAACATGCCATCAAAATTCAATAATATTTTAGCAACTCCTGCTCTTTTTTAGCACTTAAAAAAAAACATTTATACAAATTATATGCAAATCTATCTATTAATGTAAAAGTGCTCTGGTGTTATGCAAATTTGTTGTTTTTTGTTATTTCATTTTAATAACAACAAATAAATATAAATGGGTTTTTAATTCAATACAAAATACACATGCATTAGCATATTTGATGTGTATGCATGTATTTGTCAAAACAATGATGTTCGTCTCTAAGAAGACTGCTTTGCTCTTTCCATAACTCATTCCAATTTTGGCACAACATTAAAAAGTGAAAATCTTATGTAAGACTCTTTCGATTACGAAATTTATTATTAATGGTGATAATTTCTTTTCATTCATCAGTATGAATAAAACAAGACGGAAGAGTGTCAGACAAAAAATCATCTTTTAAAAAAAATATGTTGATATACATATGTATATATGTAGTTTATTTGGTCAACTTAACAAAGAAAGTAGTTTTTTTCCACTACAGAAATCAAACAAGATATATACATATGTAGAAGCGTGTTTTTATGTGTGCTCATAAGTCTGGTGGTTTTATTTCACTCTACTTTGGTGGGGACACAAAGAATGTCCCCACCAAAAAGACTTGTTTTTATCGAATAGTCATGTGCAGTTGTCTTAAAGATGTTGTGTCAAGAGTGATTCACGTGTGACTGGGATTGAATTTTAGAAGATTCAAGCGTGAGTGTGTGAGCGCGATTTAAAATTAAATTTGAGAGAGTGATTACCTCGCTCTCGAAGTTTCACGAAAAAGTTATGAAATTTTAGGTTTAAAATATATACTTTGTACACCAGGGGGTCGATTCTGGTTATGTGAAATGGTGAAATGAAAAGTTTTTTTTACGTTTTTACAGCAGTTCCGATTCGTGTTCTATAAAAAAATAAAAACATACGTCACAGCGTTTTCATATGAAAACAACACTAGAACGTAGCAGAAATATTTTATTGTTACAGAATTTTGCGATTCTGGTTTTGTGAAATAGTGCAATCAAATCTAAAAACTTAGTTTAAAAGTCGGTTTTAATTCATTGTTATGTTTTATATATTTTTAAATGTATATATATACACATATATGTATGTATATATATATATATATATATATATATATATATATATATATATATATATATATATATGTATATATATATATATATATATATATATATATATATATATATATATATATACATATATATATATATATATATATATATATATATATATATATATATATATATATATATATATATATATATATATATATATATATATATATATATATATATATATATATATATATATATATATATATATATATATATATATATATATATATATATATATATATATATATATATATATATATATATATATATATATATATATATATATATATATTGTCAAAAATTATTACTTCTCGAAAATGTTTTGTTAACAGTTCACGTATGCATCTAATTGTGTCTCTCGTGAAGTGCTCTTCTCTCTTTTTTCTTCTATGGAAACACATAATCAATTCATCAGTAGACTTGAAAAATTCTTAAAAGTTTGTTTGAAACTTAACTACTTATTTCATAATTCCCATGAACAGAATGAGAATCAGAAATGTTCAAGCAAACCTTTAACACAACAGACATTTCTTTTTTCGTTTTGCAACACTTCTACTTTTCTTTGCAACATTCTATACAACGAGTCACCAAAGTAGAAGTGTTGCAAAATGAAAAAAGAAATGTTTGCTGTGTTAAAGGTTTGTTTGAACATTTCTGATTCTCATTCTGTTCATGGGAATTATGAAATAAGTAGTTAAGTTTCAAACAAACTTTTAAGAATTTTTCAAGTCTATTGATGAGTTGATTAGCACCAACGAAATGTCGTCGGCATATAGACAGCTGAAAAATACAGCAAATATTTTTTGAAAAGGTTCATTTTTGGACCTGAATTAATACATTTCAATTGGCTCTTAAAGGAAATAAATAATTAAGTTCATATTTGAGTAATTCACTTCTGATAAAAAGTACAATAAATTAATAAGGAACATTATTTAAATGTATGTAGATGTCAGCTAATTTGCTGTTGTGTTTTAAATAATCAATATACGGTTGCTACAAAATTATGTTTGCTACAAAATTTGTAAATCACAGTACAGTTGCAAAAGTTTCACAGCAACATATGGGCTGAAATACTTTTCATTAATTAAACAGGATTCGCAATTTGTACAAAAGTGAAATGATATTGTGAAAAGTTGTTATAAAAACGAAAATGTTTTTTTTTTTTTTTTAATTTTTTATTGAAATTTTTGAACTTCATACATTTATGTTAAATTGCTTTTTCAGGCTCAAGTTCAACTCTTGGTTTGTCACCTTTAAATCAATATTAATTAAGTTAAGAAAAGTAAAGTTTTTATAGCTAGGTGGACAACCGGCTGTTTCTGGGTAGCAAACACCCTTCATCAGCACCCCATGAACTTTGGACGTGTCAAACTTCACATCCTTCGCACAGCCGCTTTGGGGCTGTTCACAAATTACGTAACGCAATTTTTGCAGATTTTTAATTTATTTTTTGCAGTCTGTTATGGATGATTTTTTGTCATCTCAGAAGACTGTTATTTGCTTTTTATATGCTCTTTTTTCATTTCACTTTTTCACAGAACCAGGCCTGGTTAATTTGTATGGAAGGAAAATAAGAAATATCTATAAGGAACTATGAGCAATATTTTACTAGGAATCAATTCGCCAAAATAGGACTTCCATTCACTTAAAATTCCAAATAAGATGTAGGATATGAACAACATTGTAATATTTTTATTATGAGTTAGTGGCGCTTTATATTGAATGCTTTTGATTTCGATTGAGTAGTGTAGAGTAGGAAAATATTAGTCTTTCTTTTAGTTTTGAGTAACTACATTCTAAATTTAAGGTAAGGTGGGTATTTTATGTCGTTCTTGTCGAAACAAAAGCTGGTTTCATTGATGGAGGAAAATCCTCAATTTCCAAGAGGTATTTATCGTACACATGTAAAAATAATATCTTCTTTTATTTATACGTGTGATAAAATTCATTTCCCAAAGGCAGCCTTCAATTCAAATATATTAAAACAAATAAAAAAATTGGTCACGAATTGCCCATTAATTTCTATGTCAGAAATGAAAATTGTGCAGACTACAAAATTGTATGCCCTTATCGTTTTCATATAAAACTTGTCTGCACCCTCAAGCCTGGCTTTTGAATTTTATTTCTCCACTTCAGAGCTAAGAATTAAAACCACTGTTTAATTCTTAATTTTTCGAATAGAACAATTTTTTCTACAAAAATAAACTGGCCGCTTGATGTTATCTCCTACTCGTGTATTTTAAAAAATTCAAACGTTTTAAAACAAATTTCATAATGTGTGAATATTTAAGTGACATCGATAAAGTTGCTTGTGAAAACTTGCCAATATTGAAACGTGCGAACTTGTTTACTTTTCTAAAATTCACCAGCCGTTAGCAACATTCAAGGTTGTCGGAATTATTTAAAACACGCATAGAAAAGAAGCCTGCTCTCACAATGTATTGATCATAACAAATATTGATTATAATAAGTAAAGTTACGCAATGTTTAGCGACCTATCTACCGAATTGCGATACGTTATATTAAATACCATTAAGTTATTAATTACGTGAATAACTTTTATTAAAATAAGACTTCCGTGAAAGCAATTAGTCATGCAAACGTTTAGTAGGACTTTGACATTTATTTGTTGTGCTCTTAACAAAGTTCTGCAATCTGTAGTATATGTATACGTAGGTATTTATGAATTTTGTTGCTATTATTAATTTATGATACTCTTTATGTAAAGGTGAAGTTACATGGCCCACTTTAGACGCGTCCACGCTTTTCATGCTTTTTATACATTTTATGCGTTCTATGCGTTTCATACTACAAGTTACATACAACGCTTCGTAAGCGCCATATTTCTTTGTTTTGATAAGCTGTTGTGCAAATATTTTTAACATACAAAACAAATATTAACAAAATGGAACTGCTCACGCAGCTGCTCTTTTATTTTTGTTCAGATAGAGCAGCAAGGTTTTATTATATAAAAGCTCGTGGTTTTTAACTGCATTTATTAGCTTCTCTTCCATGTCGCTTGTTTTAATAAATTGAAAATATTTGTAAACATAACAGTGATGATACTCAGTACGCAAACGCAATCGATAAATCGAATCCAAATTTCGTTAATGAAAAAAGTGTTGTAAAAAACAATTACAATTTGGTTTATTCGTGAAAATGTTTATAAAACTTGTAACAAAACTTTTCTTTTTTATTAAAAATGTTTTTTGCAAAAGATTTTATAAATTATTTTACGATATAAAAGGTATTTATCGATAACGTTGAGAGTAGGCACATCATTGGTTATAATAAACATCTGACATTTTCTCATGACGCTTGCGACGCATATAAAAGTAGAAAGTAGGTCTACTTTATGCGTTCTACGCGTCTTCGCGTTCTATGCTTTGTGCTCTGTAACTTGTCACATACAAATGCACTAATCCTACTTTTTTGACAACCGCGTGAAAAGCGTCGACGCGTAGAAAGCGTACTGTGTAACTTCAGCTTAACAGTGGGAACTTTTCATTCTTTTTAGTAGAATATTGGTAAACAAAACTTCTAAATAGTTGGGATAAACTCATTTGGACATGTTTGTTTTGCAACAAATAACAGTCAATTAATTATAAGAAAACATTTTGCAGTGTTCGATATGTGGAATATTGTCAAAAGTTTTTCTTAAAGTTTTTTTTTTAATAAGTTTTTTAGAGCAAAAACTTGGATAAATGTATTTATGCAAAAATATATATTGGTGAATATTGTATATTGTGGTTTATTGATTATGTTGGTAGGAATATATTTTTTGTAGGTTTCAAACTTTTCCAAAAGAGCTTTAGCAAATATCTCCCATCTCCTCACAAAAGGGCAGAGCATCAAGTGGTTAAACAACTTCAACGTAATCATTGTCTTGAAGAAAAAAAAGTGAATATGTGAGTAAAACTAGTATTCTGTAGATTCGTGGTGCAGGCAAAAACCAAAAATTATTTGTTTTAAATTGTATTCGTAGTTTCTAACATTGATTTGGATTTCTTTTTAATAGTAATGAACTTTAAAAAGACGCCAACGTCAAGCGCTTTCCGGGCTTCAGAATCGTTGTAAAAATAGCTCTGTTTCTTTACTCTACTTTGGAATCCCGAGGGATCCCAATTTGCACGAAAAGCGTTCCCATACTTTAAAATTGGCCAAATGAGAGTATTTATGAGAGATCATTATGCTTCTTCTTCTTTCACGAAACAGCCCGTACTTTTTCTTCGGGTTAGCTTGGGCAAGTAGTTCAGCTGTCATTTGTTTCAAAGAATAAACAATAACATAGAAGAAATATATTTGAGAGTTTTTATGAAAACTACTTTACACAAAATAAAATGGTATGAATCTTAAGAAGTTCCTGAAAGGAAAGAAGTGTATCGATATTTTCCACTCAACAACAGTTAATGCAACCTTTACAATAACCTTTACAATATTTTAGAACTTTTTCTTTATAGAGAGAAAATTGAAGTGCAACAATTTCCACCACAAGAACTATTACGGTTTAATTTACTACTTTCTTTATAAAAATATTTCACGCCTGTTAAGTACTTATTTAATAAATATGTACAACATTTGCATTTAAAAAAAAATTTCAGTAACTTTATGAAAAAATCTAATTATCTTCACAATTTTCGTTCAACAACCTGCACTATTGTTATACGAATGAAATTCTAATACATAATTAAATAATTTGAAACCAATTTTTAATTTTCACGAGCTGCATGTGTTAAATTGTGTTAAATGTAAGTAGGAGTAAAAACAGGCATACCATGTGTGGTCCGTCATTGTTGTCTCCTAAAAGTATTTTAGGTTTCAAACAGTAGGACAGTTTCACTTATGAAAAATAAACACGAACTCTTATGATGAGTAACCGCAACATATTGAAGAGTGCGTTACATGGAAAGAAATTACGTAAGCCACCACAAAAACAGGTAGACTTCAAAAACAGTGAAAAAACTTACAAAAACAATTTAACGGTCCAAAATTCAAAAAGAAATGCACTTCCACCTGTGCACATGTAAAGATGTTTACCAAAATGTGTAGTCTGTTTAAAGCTGTTTTGTTAGCTGGTTACATATTTATTAAATAAAAGATGTTAAGACCTGTACAAGTTTTAGTTGTGTAATAACCAGATAACAAGCCACACCAGCCAAACTAAACTACTCTCTTAACGAACCACGAGATGTTCGACAACATAACAATAAAACAACACCGTGATGGAAGATGCTTCAAAGTGATAGCAAAAATGCTGATGTTGCTGATAGCATTACCATTTGTGTTAAGAGTTTCGGCAAGTGCAACAAATTTGGCAGAAAGTGAGATTGACAATTTTAAACGTAAATTGAGAACAAAACAATAAAATGTGAACAACATAATTTTTGTTTTCAAAATTCTCTTTAATTAAATGTTTTTTTTAGAGACCTCTCAGCTGACAGAAATCAAAACGGCAGTCGTCAAAGCAACCATACCGGAATTACGACAATTTCCGTTTATTGGTTTTATGATGCCACTTCCACCGCCAATACAACCACCAGTAATACCACCTGGTTGTCCATTGTGTGATTCATCAGTCTACAGTTATTGTTCTCATAAATTAATACATGATTCCTGTTGCTGTGATTTCGCAGGTAAAAATTATTTATTTCCCTTCACTACAAACTAAAATATTTTAAATATGCAATTGATTCGTAGAACATTTATGCGGTGTGCTACAAATGCCATAATATAAAATTTTATATGAAAACATGGTTATTACTGACATTTTATTATTTTGAATCGAAATAAAGAACACAAAAATATTATATGAATGACGTGTAGAATGAAATGGAAACTGTCAACTATTCAAATGTTTCAACAATTAAAAATACAGAAAGTACTTTTAAAATGCAAGTGTACAAATTTATGAAAAGTAATATTTTAAATTACAACTGATTCACAACTGCAAATGACGTTGCAAATTACATATAAAAGCGTTTAGGTAGGATGTAAGAAATTGTATCCTTAAATTATGTATGTACATGTGTATGTACTGTCAGATCGTTTGTTAAGTTGAAAAGAGATTCATATTCTAGAGATGGGGAAACGGCTCTTCCTATTCATTATTTCTGATAAGCATCAGCTTAGTTTCTTTATACGCATTTATACTGTTCCTAGGCTCCATAATTGTGTTCTATGTAAATTCTTAGCACCAGAGATCTTTTGTTTCTACTTAACATCAGTTACTTTTTTCTGTTCTATTCCTGTAGCCTGCAACATTTTTCCAATGACGGGCGTTTTTAAATTGCATTTGGATAGCGATAACGTGCTTATGCTTAGATAAGTTGTATATACGTTTTATACCAGCTAGTGGTTACAATTTTCTGCAAAAGAAAAAAAACATTTTATATAGTGCATTCTATAACCTTGTTATTGCATGGAAGCATAACTACTTCAACTTTGTTTTTACCCTCATCGCTAATCATAACTTTGCTTGTTTCTTTTAGCTGATAACTTGTGCTGCAATATCGAGCAATTTGGTTCGTTATCAGAACTACATTCAATGCAGAAACACAAAAAAAAAAAGAAATGCGGTCGGGGGACCCCCGTTAGGAACGAAGTTCCTTACGTTTTTTTTCATCTTTGAATGTAATACATGGTGAAATCTGTATGTTTTATTTTGTGTTGTTTTTAAAATTTTGAAATTTTATGATTCCTTAAATTTTTGGAACGTTTTCCAACTAATTAATATTTATTTGTATGTGTCTCCGCTGCTGTCAGTGGAGACACTGCCAATCATACACAATTGCTTTTCGACAGCACACCAATACATATAAACAGCTCACACGCTTTCGTGACGATTTCTACTAATTTCCACTACCAGCAAGCCGCGTTAAGGAACTTCGTTCCAAAAATCTACTACGTTTGAAACTTTTGATCAAGGCGGACGAGTTTTTTGTGATTCCTTGTACATATGTATATGGTGTAGAATCGTAATAGGTGAATACGTGTTTGCTTACTGGTTTGCTTATTTGAAAGAACATTTCTTGATTTTTTAACTCTTTTCTAACAAAACTGGAAACTAGAACTAGATATTTGTCATATAACAGCTTAATAAACTTGAAGTATTTTTATAAATAAGATAATTAAGATCACTAAATTCGTAATAGGTTTTGTCGTGCATAGAATTCCTGCTGTTGAGTGGATAGTGTCAACAAATAATAAATAGATAAGTTAACAGCAACAAATTCTGGTTAACTGAACTTTGCCAAATAGAATATTCTGTATTATATTATGCATTTCCATCGGTATTCATAAAAAATAAAACATTGTTGAAACACATTTTATAACAAATTTTTAATATAAAATTTTTTCTAAAATGTATTTGAGCAACGTCTTATTTTTTATGAATACCGGTATTCATGTTTATCAAATGTTTACAAACGCTCTCTTTTTCCTCTTCGGCATATCACTACCTCTCTACACCTTCCTATTTTTCTAGTTCCAGTGCAATATAATGCATATATAGGGGCCATCCCCTCGGTACTGGTGCAAGAAGAAAAATTGGTGCTACAATCTTTGTTAAACATTTCTAGTCCATATGTGATATAGTCTAGAGATGTGCGGTTGTTATGAAAATGTCGTGTCACGCATGATTCAAGCATGATTAGATTTTAGAAACATCATACGTTACTGCGTGATTTAAAATTAAAATTTGGTAAGTGACAGTGCGTGATTACCATTTCAAAGGCAGTTCACGAAGTTTAAAAAATGTTCTAAATACTCGTTCTTCGACCTTTTTTAAGCCAAATGAAATTTTAATAATTTACAAAAAAAAGCTTTCGCACATTTTTCCTTGAATTATTTTGCAATTCAATTTAATTTGTCTCAATGTCTGCCGCACATGTAATGTACATTTGTATGAATTAAAAAAAAATATAAAAAACTGTGGGAGGACATAATAGCATATATGAATATATAATTTTCACCCAATAACCTACAATAGTGCTAAACCAAAAATTTAGCCATTAGTTATATCTACAAAAATTGGTTCTTTTTAGAAACAATTTAAATTTTTAAAAGTGTTCCTAACTTTCAGTTAAACTATAGTCAAAATTAAAGTTGACCTTAAAATGAACCAGCTTTAAATGGCAGCCACATTATTTATCGAAAATGGCAAATTATTTATCATGCATCTCTAATAAGATGACTATCACGAATTATGTATAAATGAAAAAAAAACACACATATACAAATATAAGATTGTTTTAGTAAGTAACCAAAAAACATCAAAACGAATTGGATAAAACTAATATTTCAATGAAATTCTAATTAATAATATATATTAAAAAATCGTAAATTTTATTATTTAATGTCAAAAAATTGATACTAAAAAGCTATTACACTTAAAACTGGTATTTGTTCGAGCAAAACTGTTGCTAAATAAGTTAAAGACAACTTCTGCTGGTTTTGAGTTTGGAGCAGACTTTTGCGCATATAGTCGGTTTTTTTTTTGTCTATAGTCAGGGGTGTTAGATGTGACGATTTTACGTCATTTTGATGTAATTTTGATCAAAAAGCACTTAAATGACGTTTGACGTTTTTCTTCACAGAAGCTCTTGTATTTTGACGTTTTACGGGTTTGTTTCTGACGTTTTTCTTTCCAAAATTTGACGTTTTTTGAAAAATATTTCCTAACACCCCTGTCTATAGTAGACATAAATTTTACTTTTGTAATGTGTACAGTTTCGATGTCTACAGTTATGGCCCATTATTTTTTTTTTTCTTAATAACTTAGATACCTTTTTTGTTTATGAATAAACATTAATACTCCGAAAGTATAAATACATGACACTAATATCAAAAAGCATAAATTGCAAAGAGTATATCAACTGTTAGATGATCAAGTTATGATATGCATACACGATGCATATAAGGATATTTCTTGCTTTAATCCTCCAGTTCTATACGATCAAATGATTAATAATTTTTTGAATAAATACTGCATTGCAAGAGAAAATAGTTTAGAAAATAATAGTATTGAAAATTAAATTGCATCATTTATTAGAGTAAAAATTAGTGCCAGTAGCAAGATTTTGAATTGTTGGCAGCCTGCTGCTGATAATCCACTTTCGGATCAATTAGCAGAAGAAATGATATGCAATGCAGCAGGGTCTGTACCACTGCAATTAGTGAAGGTGTTTTTCGATGTCCTAAGTGATAATAACATGAGTCGCCTTAAGGCATTTCATAGTCATATGAAATCTCCATGTCTCTACAGAAGCTTGTTAAAAAGAAACAAACAAAATAGGATGGGAATAATCCTTGATAAAAGTCATATGCAACTTGCAATAAGTGCTAAAATATCCTAAAACACAAGCTTTTATTCGATTTTAGACAAATTCTTTAATATCATAATCTTTAATTTATCAAAAAACTCTTCAAAATTGTCCATGTGATATTTTCAAAGAAATTGCTCAACAGTGAAAACGCGAAACTAACCAATGAATTTCTTTACACTTAAATTTAGTTTTAATACAAACGTGAATAACCCTGAGAATTCTTTTCGTTTCTCGAATTTGAAATTTCGTGTTTAAAAAAAACGTTCGTACGTGAAAATGCGTGATTTAAAAATTTTAATGACATGATGTTCATAAAAAAAAATTATAGTTGAATTTAAATCAGTTTTCAGTAATTTATACTCATATATTGCCTAGTAAAAATCGTAGTCTTAAAGGTGCTTATAAGAAATACATTTTTAAATCCTTGTAAAGAGAAAAAATAAACTTTAAAAACCTTTTAAAGTTTATAACAGCAACAGTGTTTTAACAAAAGTGTTTTATTAAATGGATACTCATATAATTTTTTATGCGTTGCAGATGTTATACCTTAATGAATTTTAATTAAAAATTTATATTTTTTAATGTATTTCCAGGTGCTGCAATACATCAAAAGCCTCCACAATGTACCTTTTATGATTGCACGTTGGTGTATGCAAAATCATGCTACGAACATTCGTTAATTAAAAATTGTTGCTGTAATAATCCTTATTAAAAACAAAGAGCAACGGCAAGCCTATTATTCCTAGTGTTATTTATTTTACATGTGCTTTAAATTAACAAGTAGATTTAAGCTATAACATTAAACAAACTTTTAGAAGTATATTTGATTATTTAAGGCTTCAATAAATATTTTAAGCATTAAATATCATTAAAATAATTCAGTTTAATTTAATAACATAAAAGTGCTGAACTAAACTTCAATTTGTATTTCAAATATATACATACATATTAATGTAATTAAAATATTTATTTAAATAAAACTTATTGCTGGTGCCCTCTTGTATATATGTATGTGTGCTGTTACTTTATTGGATGCATGTTAAATGATTCAAGAAAATACTATCATTAAATCATTAAAAAACATAGCGTGAGGAGATGAATAAAGAGCGGGTAGAGAGCAGAGCAAGACATTAGAGCATTATTTATGCAAATGCCTCTCCTTCCTACAAATATGGTCCCGATATCATACAATTTTATTTAGTTTAAATAATATATTTTATTTAAATTACACTTAACGCTGCAGACTTCTTTTCAGTCCGGTATATAGAATACTTCTGAAAATTTAAGTATTCTTAGTAAATCTGCTCCCAGCTTTGACCGACTCGGCAATATTACAAAGTCAGATTAAATATATTAAATTTGTTTAATAGAATGCGAAAGAAATTTGAGGAAACCCTGTACCATTTTTTTACCCACTATCCTGGAAGTTCGTAGCTCCAATCAACTTAAAATTTAAAATATACTAAAAAACTTTAGATGTGTTTTTTCAGCCGTCTATATGCCGTCGACATTTCGTTGTTGTTAAACAACTCATCAGTAGACTCGAAATTTCTTAAAAAAATTGTTCGAAGCACAACTACTTATTCCAAAATTCTCATGAACCAAATGAGAATCAGAAATGCTCAAACAAATTTTTTATACAGAAAGCATTTTACGTTTTTACTTGTCTTAGCACTTCCTTGTTTAGGTCTATTTTTAGACCTAAAGTAGTAAATGTCAATTGGCTCTTATAGCGAATAAATAATTGAGTTAATTTTTGTATATTAAAAAACTTCCATCAATTTTCTTTTGCAAAAAGTCAAACAAAAAGCTAAATTATTCTTAAAATTTAGTCATATTTCACTTTTTTTGAAGGGTACAAATGTTGTGTACTTTTCGAGTATTGTTATAGAGTAGCTAGGAAATCATACAACTACTAATATTCTACTATCAGAGATGTTTTGCGACTTACATCAGAAAAGAACCAAAAACTAAAAATTCCAAATTCAAAGTCATATATCTTCGCAAATATTAAAGGCATCTAAGATGTGGTCTCCAAGCATATTGTTTTTGTAACACATTTATTTTCCGAGTTCTGCCCTGCGGAAATATTGCCGTTTGTGATATTTTATTTTGATACCCTTTACAACAGTATTAAGGATATAAAGATATTTATATAAGGTTAAAGCATCTTGCTGATCCTATGCAGCTCTATGCTTTGTCGTCGGGGTTGATGGGGTGCAGGATATCTGGGTTATCTTGGTAAACGGAAATCTTGGACAGATCCTAGGGAGTTGCGGGTTGTCCTTAGGGACCTTCTAAAACCCTTCTCCGAAGGGAAAGTCGGCAGTACAAAGATCAGTGCTACAAAATTGCTCGAGATAAGCTTCTCATACGATGGGGAGCTTCATTGTCTGAAATGAACTGGATTTGGTTGATACCATAAAATTTCATAGAATCATTTCATGTTGGTAACCAAAATGATCGTACGGCCCTGGGTCCTACAATCCGGAGTTAAGATGGGCTCATAATGCCGCTGCTAGGCAACATACACTGTATTGTAAGGGTGATAAAAAGGCAAAAACTATTTAAGATGCACCTGAAAAATCATTTCTCTGTCGATATTAAAACTATGTGTCCATTACTAAAAAGTTTTTTAAAGAAGTCTGGTCAGCTCTATGTGTACACCCAAGGGTTAAAAAGCTAGCTATTAAAAATTCAAACGGCTGAAAAAAAGAAATAGGGCTGCATCCGAATAATCTCAAAAAGAGAGATCGATGTCCCTGAGTAAGATAATTGATCTTGTTTTAAGACAAATGCAAGCCTAACCCGTCTGGATGTGGTAATGATTCCAAATGTTTTAAATTATGTTCTAGATACTCGTTTTTCGACCATTTTAATTTAACTTTATTTGGTTTAATAAATGAGCTCAAGGTTACTGTTGTTGTTCAATAATTAACATTAGTATAGTTATATATAATTGTATAGATAATAAGTATGTATGTAGGGCCTATTTATGTACATATGTAAAATCCTTTTTATTTTTCAATTATTTTGTCATTATGATTTGTTTTGAAATTTGAAAATTTATAAAATATTAGAAAACATCGAAATATCGAATAATTTATTTATTTATTATTAAAATTTATTTATTTATTTATTATTAAAATTTATTTATTTTTTATTATTATTATTAAAAACAAAAACAGTAATACCAAGTTCATACATACGCCTTTATTGAGATAATCGCAATAAAGTCCATATGGAGCTCAATATTCCATACAAAAAGTCAATAAAGTTATTGCTTAATAAACTCAAAATTGCTTTGAATATTGAGAAAACGATGAAACACAACACTGTAAAAGATGTGTTTAATAAGCAAAAGTATACAACGCGAGATGCAAGACGAGATAGATGTCAACAAAAGCAAACAAAACAAAATAAATTATTTGAAAATATTTTTCACTTTTTCTTTCTCACTACCAAAACAAAAACAACAACTTTTTTTCAGCTGTCAAATACTAATTGAGTTTGCGCAATATTTGTATGTATGAATGCAAAAAATATTATGTCAACAAACTGAATATTATCTCAATTAGAAATGCATGTATAAACAAGGTATAACCTTGAGCTCATTTATTAAACCAAATAATGTTTTAAATTATTATGAAAGCATCAGTTGTCATCAAAGACTATTATGGCAGTTAGGCTAAGAAAAAGAAAGTGTTTTGCTGTTTATTGAAAAGTTAAAAACCAAGCTATTGACATATTTTATTCTCTAATTTTCATCATAAGAATTATCCTTCTGTTGCTTAATTCGTATGCAAATACATAACTTCCATTTAAGTTTTTCGTAATCCTAAAGTTGTTTAAGTTGGCTTAATATAGGTTAGAGTCCATGGCTGTATGAATCGGATTAATTATTAAACTTTTTAACTCTTTTAGACCGCAATACAATGGATTCATTCATAAATTACAGATTTAGCTTTTATCATTATATTCCCAAATTCTCCTACTGTGGACGGTCTTCTCAAATGGCTTGAAACTTTCACCTTAAAAGACACATAAACAAAAGTTTAACAATATTGTGAATAAATTTTATTTGTTAAATAATTTTATGAATACTTACTACAGTGTATCGTAATTAATTATATGAGGGTCTATTTCGTTTGACTAATCAAATAGAGCAATTAAGGCAAAACTATTTCCCTCGTACGTTGTACGTTGTGTGAATAAAAAATTTCATAGAAAATCATAAAAACATTAATTGCTTAGTTTTTATTTAAAAGTATAACTTCTTCAATTAACATATTTTTTAAATAATGTTTAAAAAAACAGACAAGTCAATCTACTCAATTCCATTAAGAAGTGTGAGTTTTTCTGAAAGCTGCAACACACCCCAAACCAGTTATAAAGTAAATTTTGGAAACAGTGCTGTGAAATGGTAAATAAAAACTAAAATATTTTTGAAGCGAAATTTGTTTTTCTTGTAAGATTGTTTGATATTCGTCTTATCTGATGCCACCAATAAAGTACCTTGAACTTGAGCACCACTGAAAAATGTTGACGACTAACTTTATAAAAAAGTCTTCAAAATTTAAGAAATTTAAAAGCTACATGCAGCTCCTACAAGATTGTTTGATAGAGGAAAATTAAGAACTATTTATATTTATAAGAAACTTATAATAAGCAATTTGGTTTCATCTAAAAAAAACTCTACTAGAGCTAACAATCTCAGCTGGCCCACGCACAATAAAAACTGGCCACCAGTTTTAAAAGGAAAAAAAAGGGATGCTACAAATTATGTATAGCCTACTAAGCTTAAGAAGCCATCATATTGACTTTACTAGGCCACAACCTAAAAAAGTAACTAAATATACAAAAACGAACAAATTTATTCGCTGTAAGAGCCAATTGAAATTTATTACTTTATTTTAAAAAATATACCTTAGTGCTTTCTGTCTTTTTTCAGCCGTCTATATGCCACCGACATTTCGTTGCTTTCATATACTGCTTAGATGTTGTGTAACCCACTGATTTGCCAATTGCCAAGAGAAACTTAGTGCAATATACGACATCTTTTTTTTACAATTATTAACTGCATGTAAATGATCTCAAGTTAGATTTTAGTTAAGGCCGTGATTAACTATCCTACTCAATCGTACGATTCATTTACTGAAAATTGCTAGGTAAATCTGATAGAATTCTCTCCTACTTTAAAAAGTCGCATCAAAATGGCCACACTATTATACTTTTGTAAACAAATTCAAAAAGGCAACCCTGATCGTATAGAATAAGATAAGTTTTTGAAAAATTTCAAAAGATTAGCAAATCGGACAGACTTGTCAAAAAGTCTTTCACACACATACACTTTTAGTCCAGACTATCACACTTTTTGGACACACATGTCATTTTCAACAGATCGTACGATTCAGTAGGATAGTAAATCACGGCCTTTATTTGAAATTGAAAAAAAGACTTTTTGTGCTTAAGTGTTGTGTTCAACAATATTAAAGAAGACAAATGAATTGTAAGTGATATTATACTATATGATATAAGCACTCTATATGTAACCAAGAGTTGTGGATTAAAAAGTTCGACTAATAAGTAAAAATTATTCTGTTAGAAGAATATCTTTCAACGCTGTTAGAACGATCTCAGCTGATTACAAAAAGTCACTAACAGTTTTGGATTGCATTTGGAACGCTGTTAACAGTTACTCGACACATGGTAAACTGCCCATCAGATTGGTATCAGGGCATGCTGGAATAACGAGATCTAAAAGTAGGCCACATTTCTATCATTTTATCTAGCAGTTTCCACTGAAGGAATCATACATCATGTGTAGTCATAGATGGGCATTTTCCAGTACCAGTACTTTTTTAGTATTTTCTTTTTTTTTTACTGATTACTGGAAAAAAAAATCAGTATTTAGTAAATTTTACTGGCTACTGAAAAGAGAAATCAGTATTCAGTAAATTTTACTGATTGTTGGAAAAAAAAAGATCAATATTCAGTAAATTTTACTGGTCAGTGAATGCAAAATCAGTATTCAGTAAACTTTACGGGCTCTAAAGAAAAAAATAGTATTCAGTAAAGTTTACTGATTATGAAATAAAATTAGTATTCAGTGAACTTTACTGGTTACTGCAAAAAGAATCAGTATTCAGAAAAAAAGTACTAATTGCTGAAAAAGGAAATCAGTATTCAGTAAAAAGTACTGATTGCGGAAAATGAAATCAAAATTCAGTAAATTTTACTGATTTGTGTAAAAAAATGCAGTAATCAGTAAATGACTGATAGTAGATACTGCGTGTTTTGAAAATTATATATACACTTTGCTCACTTGCATGAATAGTGGCATAACTGAAAAAACTAAATTCCGAGAGAAATGGCTTTAAAAGTTTAATGTGTTTTTATTTTTTTAAATTATCTAAAGAAGAAATGTGTTATTGGGTAAATAAAAACTGAATTGCATAGATAAGAGACTTAAACACCAACTTCTAGACCAATACAGCCATAACTATATGCTGCATACAAACAAATTTTTACAAATTTAATCTACGTATCTAAAAGCAACCCTGATATTGTATGTCTGCTTGAAATTTTTTTTACCGGGAAATAAGTTTTTGAAACTCTTGTTATCCATTATGGACAATGGAGAGGAAGTACAGCATATAAAATTCAAAATGTCCTCAACGAAGGAGCCTTCGCGACCTCTAATCCGCCTGTTCTCGTCCTTTCTTGCTTTTAAATCTCCAAATGTTTGTGGATATTCTTTTTTTAAATGTTTAGTCAAATTGGAGCGCACATTGTGATCTTATTTTCAGCAATCAGTACTTTTTACTTTTTACTGAATACTAATTTTTTTTTTTTCAGTAACCAGTAAAGTTTACTGAACACTGATTTTTTTTCAATAATCAGTAAAATTTACTGAATACTGTTTTCTTCTTCAGTAACCTGTAAAGTTTATTTAATACTGATTTCTCTTTTCAGTAAGCAGTAAAATTTACTAAATACTGATTTTTTTTCAAGTAATCAGTACTTTTTAGTGTTTACTGGAACACGTAATGCAGTAAAAAAAAGTAATGCAGTATGCCCATGTATGTGTGTAGTATAGTGAATTTAAGACGTTAAATAGGCAGTGATTATATTCCGCAGCACCCAGAGTTTCTCTAAAAATTTTAAATTTTACTACCATTTATATCTGTAGACGAATCATATTAATTACCAGGGAGGGTGTCTCTGATATCTCATTGAAAAATCTGGTTTTATGAAAGGAAATAAAAACTTTATTGATTAAAGATATTTCGTATTTAAACTACAATATTTTATAAGATTGCGTTTTATGTTAAATGCTTGAATGGAAAGTATTGCTGTATTTGCTGCTTAAAATACATCTAAAGCTTTCATATATTTCATATTATAAAGACGTCACAGCATGTGTTTTGCCCAGCACTGACTACAACATCAGTTGAGTTGTAAACATTAAGTAACATCGCACGCAGCGGATAAATAAAAACACTGTAATTATTTTCCCCCCGATATATGTATGTATGTAAGTAGCTCATTTCTTATCTTGCACCCCCTTGTAAGCTTTAAGGCTGCTTTATAACATACATACCTACATTAAAAATTATTAAAATAATTGTTATCCAGCATAACTCATTTTACATAACACTCTGTTAAATAACTCTTAAAGATACATTAAAGTGCACAAAATGAATGAAATCCCCAAGAAATTTCGAGATTACTTTCTAACTTTCCAAACTTAAAACACAAATTTCATTTCATGGATTAATAAAATTCCCTTGGATAATAATTTTAAACCTTCTTTAAACAGACTTTATTTTTATGGAATTTTTATTGTATAATTAAATTAATAAAATTCTAAAAATACAGAAAAAAAAATAAACTAAAACTTTGTGTTTAAGCAATATACAAGAGAATAAAGTGTCACATAAAGTTGTGCATAAAATTAAGCAATTTCTCAGGAGAATCCTTAAGACAAAAAGACAACAGAATCTGCGGTAGAACATGAATACATCGGCATAACTACATGTTAAAATTAAAGTTAGTATAGAAAGGGGAGTATGTACAAAAATTTATAACTTTCGGAGTTATGTACCACAAGTGATTGCTTAATACAACGTTGTCTTGGGTTTATCGTAATCATCTTGAAAAAAATAAACAATACAAACTTTGAAACATTTGTTACCGCAGTAAAAGAGGTTGGTTGTGTTTAAGGATTACAAGTTGTTGTAACAAAATTTGGCATGAAGGTAGTGTGTTATACAGAGAGGTTGGTTTTTAAAGGGGGGCATAAAATAAATCAGACACATTCATTTGTACATTTGGGTGGACCTTTGTTGTATAGGGTTTTGTTTAATTTTTCACACCGAACACGAACAAATAAGTAAAACAATAAACTTTTTGGACCATTGGCTTGGGGCTAAGATGTTCAGCAATTCAGGAATAACCAACAAATCAAATATGGCCTCGGCTCACAACATGAAATTGATTAGCTTTATCAAAATTACTTTAGAAAGCATAAAGGTTCTCTGTGTAGCTAACTACATTTAATATCTGGGGGCTAATTCTGGCAGTCGTGATCGAAATTGTTTTCGATTGAAAGATAATTTCGAACGTACTTTATTTTCTAATTATTTTATCCGATACTGAACGAATCGATTTTGTTTTATAGTGTTGGACAAAAATCGCGTATAAATTCGTTTTACAACACTAAAAATGCAAATAAAAAAGGTAAACAAACAATATTGTGCAAAAGAAATTTGTTGCTTGTGTAAAAGAAATTTGTTGAAAATTAAGATGAATCCGGAATTCTTGTTTTATTCATCTTCTTCATTTTGGGCAAAATTTATTTTTATTACTGTTGACCTAAAATAAAAATTTATTGATATAATTATGTTTATACATATTTGTTTTTTTAATTCGGTACTTACATTTCCTATTTTTGGTATTAAGGAATTAAAACTTAAAATTACAACACAAGTATAAATAAACAAATGAAATTATATTTCTGTATGTATACTTTTATTTTTTGTTTGTTTTGATTGCAAAAAAACGATAACTCGAGTAAAAACTCTCATGGTTGCTTTCGAACGTTCGCTTGTAATCGACTGCCATCATTACAATTTTCGATACCTTTTGCTGGATAACGAGTCACAGAATCCCAAAAGTAAAAAAAAAACGCACGTTCGACTAAAAACTCGCTCGTATGCGATTGCCAGAATTAGCGTGTAATATATTCATAGTTTGCGGTGGTAAAGTGCATAATGCAAGAATTATTACTTCAACAGTTTCGAAGGGATTATAATCCATGGTATAAATCCATATGAATATATAAAATATAATGGTACATCTATGCATATAGTCCCATCACTTGATAACGATTGGGGCGTTTTGGCTATTTTGTTTTTTTTTAATTCGAAATTTTTAGGGCTTAAAATGAAAGTTTTAACATAATTGAATACACGACACCAGATAAGAAGAAGAGAGAATTTCAAATAAATCTGTTTTTATATTTATTTTGTCAGTTTAATGTTCGAATTTGAAATTATTTCGCTATACGTTGTGAATTCAGTCAATTATCTGCCCTAGATATAAATAAGTAGGTAAATAATAAATAACATATCATTGTCGTGAATGACTCGAGACTCGAAAGTCGCAGATCTAGTGATAACATAAAAATGGATTTTCAGAAACCGAACAAATAAGAGGCATGAACGGTAAAAGTCGTAATTTTATATTTTTAAACCTGTTGCATTTACTACCAGAATTTTAAAATAAGTCTTTTCTTAGGGTCTTGTACTCATAGAGTGAAAACGGAACCGTATTACTGGGACTTTTATAACCGTCCGTCCGTCACTGGCCCCATTCTAACAACCGGTGAGAGCTAGAGATTTCAAATTACCACTGTATAAGTGAAGTGCAAAATAGAAAGTGACCTAAAGGTAAAAACCGGTTTTGTTCAGGAGAGCCATTTTTAAGATTTAAATACGTGTATTTTTGGTGTACTTCACTTTCATAAAACGCGCATATCTCTGGGAGGGAACACTTTTGGGGCAAGGGATCGGTCTCATTCGATGCTCAGATGTTGTACACCTCAAACAAAAAAAGTGAAAAATGATTTTTTTTTACCCTTAGGTCCCTTTCTCTATGCGCTGTCACATATGTGGTTACCCCGCCACTACAATGACAAGTACTGAAAACAACAAAAAGTTGATAATAAAACTGGGTCCCCATACAAGAAACTATAAATATTGGGTAATATTAGCAATAACTTTTGAACCATAAGACCTAGAGAGATGAAATTTTTTCAAACATATTTTTACAGCAAAAAATACCAAAAACAACAAAAATGGAGAACTAAAGGGTGCTGATGTAAAATAATTAAAAAATTAAATTTTGTTTTGTATTATTTAAAAAATTGAATCTTTATTTCAGCAATCAAGCAACAAGTGCTCTGTCAATTGCTTTTGAATTAAGATTGATTTTAACTTAAAATTAGTTCAGCTTATATACTACTTATGAGAATATCCTAGACTATTTTTATAAACGTGAATGCATTGGCGCTGTGGAAGTGTTGTTGGAAATTCTTGATGAAATTTGATTTTCCTTAAAAATATTTATTTGTTCCCACAGTGGTTAATGTTTTAGTTTGCCCCAAATGTGCATAGCATTGCAAGTGCCGTTATTACGGCAAATTATTAAATGCATAACTGCATTAAATAAGGGCAGTGACTATTTCTAATTTTGTGGGAATAAACAAAACTGTTATTTAATCTATGCATAAATTTTCTCACGGCAGGCTTAAGTGTGACACACACACACGCGAGTCATAAACATTTCATGGTCACTTCAAGAGGTGCAAAGGCGGCATTGTTTTTAAATAATTCACATGTGCTTGCCGGCCTTTGTTGATAAGATTTTTAGTGATACCTGATATTGTTTTGCCTGATTAATAAATGCATTTGAAATAATTAAATCTTTCATTTGTTATGGTTTAAAAGAATTAAATCATATTATGCTACACCTCCACTTTTCGCAAGAATGTTCATATAACGATAGTTTTATGGACATTCTTTTACAAAGATTGTTTTATTTTAAAATGTAAGAAAATTAAAATTGATTTATGACTTATCTAGTAAATTATTTTGTTTACTTCTATTTATATTTATTTATTAACAATTGTAGGGAAAGTTTTTTATTTAAAAAAAAAATAATTATTAAATTGATATACATATATGTATATATATTCTTATTTTACAATCGCGATTGCTTAGTAAAGGCTTTTTACTTGTTATGATATAACTTAAGTCTATTCTTATGTACTATTTGTTTTTTATTGGTTTTCTTATCAACTATAGTTACATTATTTCTTATGTCTATGTTCTTAATTTCAAATGGTCCTTTGTAGTTTGGTTCTACTTTGTGACCTGCTTCATATTTAAGTAAAACTAAATCTCCTATTTTTAAATTGTAGTCTAAAACATTTCTATCGTAATTTTGTTTTTGCTTAATTTTATTCCTATCTAATAATTGTTGAGCTCTCTTATATGCTACTTCTAATCTAAATTTTGCCTCTTTGGCATAACTATCTATATTATACAAAGGGTTGATTTTATCGATTTTATTAAATTGTTCAGACTGGTTAGGAAGTTTTGAAAAGACTAGTTCATATGGACAGTAATTGTGAACTGTTGATGGAGTTGTATTAAAACAATATGTAAAATATTTTAACCATTCGTCCCAATCTGTCTTGTCATTGTTAATATAAGAACGTACGTACTCGTTAAAAGTTCTGTGGCTTCTTTCTATTGTTCCTAACGTTTGGTGGTGATATGCAGTGGAAGTTATTTTTTCAATTTTTAAAAATTTACAAATTTCTTGTAATGTTTCGTTTGTATATTCAGTGCCCATGTCCGAAATGAACGTCTTCATTGGACCATAGGTAAGTATAAAGTTTTCAAAAATTGCTTTAGCGACTGTTTTAGCGCTTTTGTCTTGTACTGGTATTGTAACTAAATATTTAGTTAAGTCACATATTAGTGTGATAGCATATTCATTTCCGTAAATTGATTTTGGAAATGGACCTATTGTATCTACATACACCGTGTTAAATGGTTTATCTGGTGTTTCTGTAAGTGTCATTGGACTTTTCAAATGTGTTGTTGTTTTTGATGTTTGACACTTATGACATGATTTTACATAATTTGATATGTCTTTGGACATATTCTTCCAGTAATAATATCTTTTTATTTTTTGTATTGTTCTATAAATTCCGCAATGTCCTCCTTCTATGGGATCATCGTGATATTTCAGCATTATTTCGAGAATTGCCTTGGCATTCTTACTATCAATTTGGGTCACCTCATTTAGTAGCGCTACTTTAATATTCTTTAATATTTTATTGCCCATATTTTTAAATTCATTAATTGAGATAAATTCGAAAATTTTCTCACTAGGTGCCACTTGTAATTTATTTATATTATGTTTACCGGCCACATATTCGAGCCTAGGGAGAAATTGTCCTAAGTCAAAGTTCCCTTTAGTAAACAAATCATTAATTTGTATATATGTTACTATAGATTTTCCTCGTTTGATGTAACATCTTCCGGGGGAAATCTTAAGTTTATAATATTTTCTGACGTCAGTGTTGTTTAGTGGTACATATATACTGGGCTTGTAGCATAATATGATTTAATTCTTTTAAACCATAACAAATGAAAGATTTAATTATTTCAAATGCATTTATTAATCAGGCAAAACAATATCATGTATCACTAAAAATCTTATCAACAAAGGCCGGCAAGCACATGTGAATTATTTAAAAACAATGCCGCCTTTGCACCTCTTGAAGTGACCATGAAATGTTTATGACTCGTGTGTGTGTGTGTCACACTTAAGCCTGCCGTGAGAAAATTTATGCATAGATTAAATAACAGTTTTGTTTATTCCCACAAAATTAGAAATAGTCACTGCCCTTATTTAATGCAGTTATGCATTTAATAATTTGCCGTAATAACGGCACTTGCAATGCTATACACATTTGGGCAAACTAAAACATTCACCACTGTGGGAACAAATAAATATTTTTAAGGAAAATCAAATTTCATCAAGAATTTCCAACAACACTTCCACAGCGCCAATGCATTCACGTTTATAAAAGTAGTCTAGGATATTCTCATAAGTAGTATATAAGCTGAACTAATTTTAAGTTAAAATCAATCTTAATTCGAAAGCAATTGACAGAGCACTTGTTGCTTGATTGCTGAAATAAAGATTCAATTTTTTAAATAATACAAAACAAAATTTAATTTTTTAATTATTTTACATCATGGCGATCCTGCCAGATTCTTTATAAGGAAGATAAAGCATACTCTGCTTATCCTTATATTGAAAAAGGACAATAGGTTCCAACAGATAGAGCTCAAGCTTAGTTGGTTCTCTATTTATAATTTTTTTTTTTTATTATTAAAATAAATAGAACCCCTCCTAATCAAAAAATCCTTCATGGAGGAAATTCTGAAAAACCTTGAAGAGGCAGAAGCCAGATGGAAGGCAATTTTAGAAGAAGGTGCAGACAAAGCAACTAAACCATCCATCCTTTCCGTAGGACCGAAGCCGAGAAAAATAAAAAGGACATCAATAAATGAAGAACCAAAATACCCCATTTTTCCACTGCCAAACACGCAAAAAAGAAGAGGTGGAAGAAAAAATATTCTAAAGGTGCAACTCCGTGCACTACAACATCACAAAACATATGCCACAGGAGAAGAACTGGCTAAAGTTCTACAGCAAATATCTAAAGTAAAAGAAGAAATTAAAGAAATCAACAAGACAAACAAAAGAAAACAAACACAAGAAAATACAATGATTACTAATTAAATAATTTACCTTTTTTTTTACTTTTTTTACTGATTAAATACAAAAATTTGTAATTATTTAATTCAAACTTAAAAAAAAAAAAAAAATTTTTTTTTTGGTCCTTGCTTCGCAATGAATAGAAATAGAGGCAGAGTTAGGGCAAAGAATCCAATTAAACCAGTTAGTACACCCCCAGAACGTTCAATAGAAGAACAAGTAGAATGGTTAGCAAGTTATTGGAAACTAATAGGACTAGAGGGAACTCCCACTAAAGAAAACATCATAAATAGAACTCGTATGGAAGAGGAAACGATAGCCGCAATAAGATGGTCTGAAAGAATTGAAAAAGAAAAACAATTAAATAAAAACTAAAATGGGAAAAACTGAATCAAAAATAGAAAATCCAAACGCCAATGTGGTGAATAAAGTAGTAATAATAGACCACAGTAAAGAATTAAACTCGTTATGGGTGCTGACACTAATTTTAGTGATAATAGCAGCAATAAACTTATCCCTCAAAATATACATATCGTTAAGAAAGAAATATGCTAGTAGAGCAAATGACTTAGATAAAGTTTAATTTGTTCCTGATGGATTGGAAAGACATTATTCAAAAAGCTAGAAACATTAAAGAAAATTTTGAGCGTTCATACAAATGTTTAAATCATGATAGACCAATAAAAAATGAAACAATAAAATATCATCTACAAAATCTATTACAATATTTGGAAGAAATAAGAATTTTATTTAACGTTAATTACAAAAGGCTAACAACAGCTCACCAAAGAGCTGCTGATGCATTTTTCCTCGATCTAACCTTTCGCTTAACAAAAATAGCAACCAAAAAAGGCATAGATATTGAACTACCAAATACAATACATGAACACGTCAACATCGAAATCTATACAGAAAACAATATGAGTCAAACGGTGGTCGAATTTTTAAATACAGCTTCAAAGCTGATTCCAGAATTTGACGGCAAGTCAGAAAACCTTCCGTCATTTCTTGATTCTTTAAACCTGGTAAATTCAATACAGGGAACTCATGAGTCAGTTGCAGTTTCATTAATAAAAACAAAGTTAAAAGGCACTGCAAGAAATTTAATAAGTAGTGAAAAAACAATAAACGAAATAGTTAATAAACTAAAAACTGCAGTTAAAGGAGAATCTGTAGAAGTTCTCACTGCAAAAATTATGAATATTAAACAAAATAATAAAACGGCTAACGCTTATTGTAGTGAAATTGAAAATTTAACTAAATCCCTTGAAAATGCTTACATTTCGGATGGATTGCCATGCGAATTAGCCACAAAATATTCGACACAAGTAGCTGTAAAAGCACTCACCAAAAACTGTACCATTGATAAAGTAAAACTTATCATGGAAGCAGGACAATTTAATAGCATGAATGATGCTATAAGCAAATTTGTCAACAGCTGCACAGAAGCAACTGGACAACAAAATACCATACTATACTACCGGCAAAAACAAAATAGATACAATTCTTTTCGTGAAAATGCCTATCGTGGAAGAAATAATTTCTCACGAAATAACGGTCGAAATAATAGACCAACTTTTAACAACACCAACAATAGGCAACAAAATAACTCAAATAATAATAATAGGTACAATCAAAGACCTAACAGTTATCGTAGGAACGGAAACTACGTAAGAGCAACCGAATTAAACCAAATCAATTCGGAAAACCAATAAAATCCCCTAAGAGAATTTCAATAAATAACAAAATATACAATCTTAACCTCAACTTATGTTACTGCGTACGATTTTTAATACATAAAACTAATACACCAATAACCCTACTAATAGATACAGGTGCTGATATTTCACTTTTAAAAATAGCACACTTCTCTATAAATGAAGTAAATACTAACAATATAACAACTCTAAGCGGAATAGGACAAGGTAAAATATGGTCACTTGGAAGTATATTTTTAGATTTACAACATAAAAATTGGCTAATTCCACACAAATTCCAAATTGTTAAAAATGATTTTCCCATACCATGCGATGGAATTATTGGTATAGACTTTATGAAAAAATATAACTGTATTCTAGATTTTAATAACAACTCTGATCACTTTGTCCTACGCCCTTTTCACTTAACAAATCCAATAGAAATACCAATTCAAAATAATGGTGATGATGTAATTCTGCCACCAAGGTCAGAAGTCATACGCCAAGTTAAATTAATATCTACAGAAACTGAACTATTGATTCCTAACCAAGAAATAGAACCCGGTATTTTTATTGCAAATACATTAGTTACAACTAATAAAGCTTTCATTCGTATCTTAAATACCAACAACTCTATTACTAAAATTAACCAAACTAAAATAAAAACCGAAAGCATCTTAAATTATGAAATTTTTAAACAAAGTTCTATAAAAAATACAGACAGAAAAGCAAAAGTTATAAAAATGTTGAAACAAAATTTCCCAAAACAATTTGAGCACAATTTAACACAGCTTTGTGGCTCATATTACGATATTTTCGGTTTAGAAACAGAATCAATAACTACTAATAATTTCTATGAACAAAAGTTGAGAATAAAAGATAAACAACCAGTATACATTAAAAATTACAGAATCCCATATTCACATAAAGAAGAAATAGATAAGCATGTGGAAAAATTAATCAAAGATAAAATAGTAGAACCATCATGTTCTGAATACAACAGCCCAATTTTATTAGTACCAAAGAAAGCATTACCTAATTCAGATAATAAAAGATGGAGACTTGTAATAGATTATAGACAAATAAATAAGAAACTAGTGGCTGATAAATTCCCATTACCCAGAATAGATGACATTTTAGACCAATTGGGAAGAGCAAAATATTTTTCATGTTTAGATCTTATGTCAGGATTTCATCAAATCCCTCTAGACAAAAATTCAAGAGACTTAACTTCATTTTCAACAAACAATGGCTCTTATAGATTTACCAGATTACCATATGGTCTAAAAATAGCACCAAATTCATTCCAAAGAATGATGACACTTGCTTTCAGTGGATTAACGCCAAATCAAGCTTTTCTATACATGGACGATCTAGTTGTACTAGGATGCTCTGAGAAACATATGCTGTCAAACCTAAAAAATGTTTTTGAATTATGCCGCAAATACAACCTTAAATTACATCCCGAAAAATGTTCATTCTTCATGAAAGAAGTTACTTATCTTGGTCATAAATGTACAGATAAAGGAATATTACCAGATGATAGCAAATACTCAATAATAGAAAATTATCCAACACCAACAGATGCAGATAGTGCAAAAAGATTTATCGCATTTTGTAATTACTATCGAAGATTTATAAAAAATTTTTCTGAATATTCCAGACACCTGTCAAGACTAACCAAGAAAAACGTAAAATTCGAATGGACAAAAGATTGTGATTTTGCGTTTAAATATTTGAAAAAAGCATTAATGAGCCCCACCTTACTACAATATCCAGATTTCACAAAAGAATTTTGCATAACAACGGATGCAAGTAAATTTGCTTGTGGAGCAGTATTATCACAAGAATATGATGGCAAACATTTACCCATTGCATACGCCTCAAAAACATTCACTAAAGGCGAAAGCAACAAGTCAACAATTGAACAGGAACTAACTGCCATACATTGGGCCATAACACATTTCAGACCATACATATATGGAAAACATTTCCTTGTCCGCACTGACCACAGACCACTATCTTACCTATTTTCAATGAAAAACCCAAGCTCAAAATTAACAAGAATGAGACTTGATCTGGAAGAATACAATTTTACAGTTGAGTATCTTAGGGGAAAAGAAAACTATGTTGCCGATGCACTTTCAAGAATAAGCATAAATGACCTAAAAGACATGAATACCAAAATTTGTTCTATACTTAGAGTCACGACTAGATCGATGACCGATGAAAAAACAAAAATAAATAATAATATAAATAATCAGCATAATAATATTAAGAAAAATAATGAGCCCAGTATATATGTACCACTAAACAACACTGACGTCAGAAAATATTATAAACCTAAGATTTCCCCCGGAAGATGTTACATCAAACGAGGAAAATCTATAGTAACATATATACAAATTAATGATTTGTTTACTAAAGGGAACTTTGACTTAGGACAATTTCTCCCTAGGCTCGAATATGTGGCCGGTAAACATAATATAAATAAATTACAAGTGGCACCTAGTGAGAAAATTTTCGAATTTATCTCAATTAATGAATTTAAAAATATGGGCAATAAAATATTAAAGAATATTAAAGTAGCGCTACTAAATGAGGTGACCCAAATTGATAGTAAGAATGCCAAGGCAATTCTCGAAATAATGCTGAAATATCACGATGATCCCATAGAAGGAGGACATTGCGGAATTTATAGAACAATACAAAAAATAAAAAGATATTATTACTGGAAGAATATGTCCAAAGACATATCAAATTATGTAAAATCATGTCATAAGTGTCAAACATCAAAAACAACAACACATTTGAAAAGTCCAATGACACTTACAGAAACACCAGATAAACCATTTAACACGGTGTATGTAGATACAATAGGTCCATTTCCAAAATCAATTTACGGAAATGAATATGCTATCACACTAATATGTGACTTAACTAAATATTTAGTTACAATACCAATACAAGACAAAAGCGCTAAAACAGTCGCTAAAGCAATTTTTGAAAACTTTATACTTACCTATGGTCCAATGAAGACGTTCATTTCGGACATGGGCACTGAATATACAAATGAAACATTACAAGAAATTTGTAAATTTTTAAAAATTGAAAAAATAACTTCCACTGCATATCACCACCAAACGTTAGGAACAATAGAAAGAAGCCACAGAACTTTTAACGAGTACGTACGTTCTTATATTAACAATGACAAGACAGATTGGGACGAATGGTTAAAATATTTTACATATTGTTTTAATACAACTCCATCAACAGTTCACAATTACTGTCCATATGAGCTAGTCTTTTCAAAACTTCCTAACCAGTCTGAACAATTTAATAAAATTGATAAAATCAACCCTTTGTATAATATAGATAGTTATGCCAAAGAGGCAAAATTTAGATTAGAAGTAGCATATAAGAGAGCTCAACAATTAATAGATAGGAATAAAATTAAGCAAAAACAAAATTACGATAGAAATGTTTTAGACTACAATTTAAAAATAGGAGATTTAGTTTTACTTAAATATGAAGCAGGTCACAAAGTAGAACCAAACTACAAAGGACCATTTGAAATTAAGAACATAGACATAAGAAATAATGTAACTATAGTTGATAAGAAAACCAATAAAAAACAAATAGTACATAAGAATAGACTTAAGTTATATCATAACAAGTAAAAAGCCTTTACTAAGCAATCGCGATTGTAAAATAAGAATATATATATCAATTTAACAATTAATTTTTTTTTTTTAATAAAAAACTTTCCCTACAATTGTTAATAAATAAATACAAATAGAAGTAAACAAAATAATTTACTAGATAAGTCATAAATCAATTTTAATTTTTTTATATTTTAAAATAAAACAATCTTTGTAAAAGAATGTCCATAAAACTATCGTTATATGAACATTCTTGCGAAAAGTGGAGGTGTAGCATAATATGATTTAATTCTTTTAAACCATAACAAATGAAAGATTTAATTATTTCAAATGCATTTATTAATCAGGCAAAACAATATCATGTATCACTAAAAATCTTATCAACAAAGGCCGGCAAGCACATGTGAATTATTTAAAAACAATGCCGCCTTTGCACCTCTTGAAGTGACCATGAAATGTTTATGACTCGTGTGTGTGTGTGTCACACTTAAGCCTGCCGTGAGAAAATTTATGCATAGATTAAATAACAGTTTTGTTTATTCCCACAAAATTAGAAATAGTCACTGCCCTTATTTAATGCAGTTATGCATTTAATAATTTGCCGTAATAACGGCACTTGCAATGCTATACACATTTGGGCAAACTAAAACATTCACCACTGTGGGAACAAATAAATATTTTTAAGGAAAATCAAATTTCATCAAGAATTTCCAACAACACTTCCACAGCGCCAATGCATTCACGTTTATAAAAGTAGTCTAGGATATTCTCATAAGTAGTATATAAGCTGAACTAATTTTAAGTTAAAATCAATCTTAATTCGAAAGCAATTGACAGAGCACTTGTTGCTTGATTGCTGAAATAAAGATTCAATTTTTTAAATAATACAAAACAAAATTTAATTTTTTAATTATTTTACATCAGGCTCATTATTTTTCTTAATATTATTATGCTGATTATTTATATTATTATTTATTTTTGTTTTTTCATCGGTCATCGATCTAGTCGTGACTCTAAGTATAGAACAAATTTTGGTATTCATGTCTTTTAGGTCATTTATGCTTATTCTTGAAAGTGCATCGGCAACATAGTTTTCTTTTCCCCTAAGATACTCAACTGTAAAATTGTATTCTTCCAGATCAAGTCTCATTCTTGTTAATTTTGAGCTTGGGTTTTTCATTGAAAATAGATAAGATAGTGGTCTGTGGTCAGTGCGGACAAGGAAATGTTTTCCATATATGTATGGTCTGAAATGTGTTATGGCCCAATGTATGGCAGTTAGTTCCTGTTCAATTGTTGACTTGTTGCTTTCGCCTTTAGTGAATGTTTTTGAGGCGTATGCAATGGGTAAATGTTTGCCATCATATTCTTGTGATAATACTGCTCCACAAGCGAATTTACTTGCGTCCGTTGTTATGCAAAATTCTTTTGTGAAATCTGTCTTCTAGTTCTGAAATCTGTACCAATGTCAAGTCCGCTATTAAAGTGTTAATCCGTTCCTTGAAATTGAGTACGTTTCCCTTTTGTTTAGTGTTTCTTAGGTCAAAATGTATGTTGCTTGCCGTTCTTGTGGATTTGAAATGTTTTGTTAGAACTGTTTTAAGTTCTTCGAGTGTTTCAGGTGTGTTTCCTATAATCAGTATGTCCCTGACTCTGTCTACTAATTTTATCGCCAGTACGTATTTTATTAGGTTTTTTTTTCCTTGCTCATTCAGTTCAGAATGAACCATTTCTATCATTGAAAGGAAAATGTGTTTTGGTGTTCCGTCGAAAACTGGAATTACATCCGAAGCCTTTTTACTGTCAAAGTTCGACATGATTTTTGGAATTTCTTCTTGCTGCTCTTTTTGTAAATCTTCTCCTTTATGTAGTGTTAATATCTGTATTGCTGTTTCTTTAAAATTTCTAAACTGAATTATATTTTCATCTCTTAATGGATTTGCCAGATGTTCTACTACTTTAACAAATTTTTCACTTAATTGTTCTATTGCATTTAATTTTTCTTGTACTGTTTCTTTTGTGTATTTTTTGTTATGGATTTTTTTAGCGTTTTATATTATTTTCTCTAGTTCTTCAAATAATTGTTCCATGAATATTATTTATTTATACAATATATGTATTTATAATTTTTTTTTTTTTTTTTTTTTTTTTTTCATTTTTATTCTTATTTATACATATGTATTTGAAATGTTTGTTATATATTTTGGACATTATTTCGTACAACCTGTTTTTTTATATAGTGTTGCAAAAATTTAAATAAAATTATTATTACAAAAATAATTAATAAAACTATTACAATTTCCTGACTAATTTCTATTTTATTATTATTGACGGCGTATGCGTTCGACTGTCCTTCGACCTTTGCGTCGGCTATACCCATGTCTAATATGTTTTTCTATTCTATCTTCTTCTGTGTTCTTCGTTTATTGGTGTCCTTTTGATTTTTTTCGGCTTCGGTACTACGGAAAGAATGGATGGTTTAGTTGCTTTGTCTGCACCTTCTTATAAAATTGCCTTCCATCTGGCTTCTGCCTCTTCAAGATTTTTAAGAATTTCCTCCAAGCTTTCTTCCATGAAGGATTTTTTGATTAGGAGGGGTTCTATTTATTTTAATAATAAAATAAAAAAAAAATTATAAATAGAGATCCAACTAAGCTTGAGCTCTATCTGTTGGATCCTATTGTCCTTTTTTCAATATAAGGATAAGCAGAGTATGCTTTATCTTCCTTATAAAGAATCTGGCAGGATCGCCATGAAGCAAAATAATTAAAACAATTAAATTTTGTTTTGTATTATTTAAAAAATTGAATCTTTATTTCAGCAATCAAGCAACAAGTGCTCTGTCAATTGCTTTTGAATTAAGATTGATTTTAACTTAAAATTAGTTCAGCTTATATACTACTTATGAGAATATCCTAGACTATTTTTATAAACGTGAATGCATTGGCGCTGTGGAAGTGTTGTTGGAAATTCTTGATGAAATTTGATTTTCCTTAAAAATATTTATTTGTTCCCACAGTGGTTAATGTTTTAGTTTGCCCCAAATGTGCATAGCATTGCAAGTGCCGTTATTACGGCAAATTATTAAATGCATAACTGCATTAAATAAGGGCAGTGACTATTTCTAATTTTGTGGGAATAAACAAAACTGTTATTTAATCTATGCATAAATTTTCTCACGGCAGGCTTAAGTGTGACACACACACACGCGAGTCATAAACATTTCATGGTCACTTCAAGAGGTGCAAAGGCGGCATTGTTTTTAAATAATTCACATGTGCTTGCCGGCCTTTGTTGATAAGATTTTTAGTGATACCTGATATTGTTTTGCCTGATTAATAAATGCATTTGAAATAATTAAATCTTTCATTTGTTATGGTTTAAAAGAATTAAATCATATTATGCTACAGTGCTCTAATACAAGAAACTGTTAAAATTAGCACAAATAAGCCGAAATTTTTGAACCATCACAGCTAGAGAGCTGAAATTTTCACAGGATACGTGGTTACATAGGTTGCACAACCACATATTCCCAATCAATTAAAAATGAAAAACTAAAGGATGCTCCCATGCAAGAAACTAGAATTAGCTAAAACTTTTGAACCGTTATGGGTAGAGACTTGAAATTTGCCCAGTACATGTATTAGCCACGCCTACACAACAACAAATACAAAAAAAACAATAAGTAAAAAATTTTAAAGTTTCCCTACACATAGGGACACCCTTTAGTTCTTGAATTAGCTACAACTTCTAACCGTAAGAAATAGAAACTTGAAATTTTCAGAGTATGCTCTGAATGTGGTGGTCAGAACTCTCCAGCAACAATTACTAAAAATAACAAAAAAAATTTAAAAGGAGAAAAGGTCCCAATACAAAAAATACGACACTCTTCGGGCTCCACACTCATAGATTAAAAATGGAACCTTTTTATGAGACTTTGCAGTAAATTGGTCCCCACCCATCACAGAGCCCAATCTGCCAAACGGTAAGAGTTAGAGAGCTGAAATTTTCACAAGACTTGTTTTCACCCGGCTTCTATAAAAATAACTAATAAAAATTACAAAAACTAAAAACTAAAAGGGTGTCCATACAAGAAACTGTGAAAATTAGTATATATGGCTGTAACTTTTGATTCATAAGAGACAGAGAGCTGCAATTTGCACAGCATATGTGGTTACGTAGATTCAATGACAGCGAGTACCAAAAACAACAAAAAGATAAAAACTTACGGGTACTCTCATAAAGGGGGTATTTTTTCGATGTATAGCACTTTAAAATAAAACAATGATGGATAATTCGACTGACATGAATTTTATTTATCCGAAAGATAATCTTGTGGCATTACATTTTAAATCTGATTTTTGGCATATAACCGCCACGTCTAGCGCAGATTATATCCAATCTAGACGTCCAATTTTCGATGACTTTTTCCAACATTTGTGGCCTTATATCGGCAATAACACGGCGAATGTTGTTTTCCAAATGGTCAAGCGTCTGTGGCTTATCAGCATAGACCAATGACTTTACATAGCCCCACAGAAAGTAGTCTAGCGGTGTCAAGATCTTGGAGGCCAATTTACAGGTCCAAAACGTGAAATTAAGGGGTCACCAAACGTGTCTTTCAATAAATCGATTGTGGCACGAGTTGTGTGACATATTGCGCAGTCTTGTTGAAACCGCATCTCCTGGACATCATGGTTATTCAATTCAGGAGTGAAAAAGTTAGCAATCATGGCTCTATACCGATCACCATTTACTGTAACGTTCTGGCCATCATCGTTTTTGAAGAAGTACGGACCAATGATTCCACCAGCCCATAAAGCGCACCAAACAGTCAGTTTTTCTGGATGTAACGGTGTTTCGACGTACACTTGAGGCTTAGCTTCACTCCAAATGCGGCAGTTTTGTTTGTTGACGTAGCGATTCCACCAGAAGTGCGCTTCATCGCTAAACAAAATTCGCTTATGAAAATCGGGAACAACGCAATCTCGTTTTGCACTAAAATTGCACTATTTGCAAGCGTTGTTCAGGCGTGAGTCTATTCATGATGAATTGCCAAAAAAAACTGAGAATAAATCACAATAACAGCTGTCAGTTAAATCGGTCGCCATCTTGAACAGTAATGCCAACTTAAAGTTCTATACATCGAAAAAGAACACCCTTTACAATAAACTAAAATTAGCTGTAACTTTTGAACCGCAAGCGATAGGGAATTGAAATTTGTACAGAACAAACGCCTACCAGTCGTAACCAACAACAAGTACCGAAACAAGCAGAAAGCGAAATTTTAAATGTTGCCCCATATACAAGGACATCCTTGAAAAGTGGCTTTAGTTTTTGAATGGTATGAGTTAGAGACTTACCCCCTAATTCATAAAAATTATTACAGGCTTATAAGACTGCTATTTGACACATTTGTATGGAAAATCTGTCAAATAAGAGCTTTATAAACCTGTTATAATTTCTATGAACTAGACGGCTAAAATTTTCTCAGCATATGTAGTTCGAAGGCCATTTGAACAACATATGCCAAGATTTTCTAAGAGGTAGAATTTAATTGCTGTTTTATTTGAAATTTGGCTATAACTTTTGAACCGTAAGAGGTAGATCCTTGAAATTTACAACTATTAAAAACAATAAAAACCTTAAAAATAAAGCCTAACCTATACCAGGGTTACTGTTTGTCTAGAACTTGCATGGTAGTACGAAACCCTTGCTCTGTTAGGCAGTGGTGTACTGGGCTCAATTTATCCAATATTATTGTTACAAATAAAATTTTAACAGACTTATATTTAAATACATCTATTAAGTTATCATCTTTATCATTCATACACCGGTATTTTTTTTTTAAAACATATTCTAAAATGTATTTAAACATTTTATTTTAAATGAGTATTGGCGTTAATTTATGATGCACAGCACTTAAGGTTTTGATTTTATGATTCAAGACGTACTGGCAAGAGTTTAAAAGAAAACCCAGCAAAAAATAGGTGCCTCTTTCAAAACTTAGTTTTCATTATACAAATTTGCTTAAAAAAATTGGGCGTTCAGACATGAAGCATGAGTTTTATATTTATGCTGTTCTAGTCTCAAGTATGGAGTTAGGCTGTTAATTATAAAAGTAGGGTCTGAATTTTTCTTTTCTCCATATCGCAAGGGACTGCACCGTTTTAACCGCAAAAATTAGTCTTAAACAACAGGATGATTTTTGAAGTCATCAAACTACACTGTGAGACTGGAAAAATACAAAATTTTAAATTTAAGGTCCACCCTAATGTACATACAAGCTTGTACATATACGCATTATTTTTTGTATTTCAATTGAATATTTTAAATTGCTTTTGTTTCCATTTAAATAAATTAATTCGGTTACAAAATAAATCAAGGATTTTCTTGGTATTTGAAAAAAAATATTGCTTTAACCTTTAAATCCTTAAACGAAAGAAAATGATTGAAATGCATTCATACATGAGTACGACCACAAATGTTCGCACCGCAACAGGGAAGCGTAGCTTTAACTTTTTCCACTGTGAAATAAATAATAATAATAAAAATCAAAATTTTAATATTCAATGCTAAAAGCTGTCTAAGATTAGTAATTGAATTCAAAAACTCCTGTGGGTAATGAATTACGTGTTAGAAATAAGTCAAGGTGTTAATCGATTTGTACCTTTTTATTTGGCCGCAGGAATTTTCAAATTCAAATTCTTTCTATACATCTAATAAGTTTTCAAATTATGGAGTTATGATCCTAGAGTTTCGTCCTTAAGGATTTTATGATTTCTGTTTAAGTCTGGAATGGCGAAAGTTCCTCCACCCAAGTTTTAGAAGCTGTTGTGGGAGCCGATATTTCGAATTGTGAGAAGATGAGTTGGCATTTTCGTCTTTTCTAACACCTGGATGCTCCAGTATGTCCTTATCATGCCTCTTTTCCATAAATTTATTACTGGGCATATACACATTGCTAAATACAATGAATTCTTTAATCTGTATAATATTAGCATACATGGAATAACCTTGTTTATTGTTTCAAGCCCATTCCTGTTGTATGTAAATTAAAAAAAGGGCGTCAAAATCTAAGGCGAATAATGATGAACACTTAAAAATACCCAGGTGGTAGGATGACTATACGCTGCTGCTTAAAAACAAAATGTCATTAGTGATTACTTCATTAGTTCGAAAAAAAGATTAGAAAACATTTTTGTTAGAAAAATGCCAATGTTTAATTTGGTTATGATGCTGGAAAGAACAAGCAAAATAAATATTACAGCTTAAATACATTGCAATTACCGGATAAAAAATAAAACTGTTTTAAAATCAAATTTTATATGCACACACCTACAAATTTATCCACGTTTTGTTTTTTTAACTTGTAACACCAGCAAGACAACACCTGATTTGGTATTGTAAGTTTTTGACAACACTACGAACAACATTTGTTAACCGTAATCGCAACAGTTGTAAACCAGTTGTAAGCCAACACACAGTGGTGTAAATAAAAGAAAAAGTGGTAAAAAGTCCGGAACTTTTAAACCACACAACGGATCTCGCTGAAAATTGAAGTGGTCATAGACAAGGAGTTATATTTTTTGCCTCAAGTCTTTTTAGGCCTATACTTAAAACAGGGGCGGGGCTATGGGGGCTGAAAGTTACCCACCTCGAGTATAAAAAATTTTATGCTGCTTATAACTTTCTTATATCTTGGCCGATTTTAAAGATTTTTACCTTTTTGTATTTTGCTTAGCAAGGCAAAGAAAAAATGTTATGAAACATGTTTTCATATCTCTTACAGTTTAAGAGATATTCGCTTTAGAATATTATTTTTTATTATTTTCGCCGCAACTTCTTTTGGTTTTTTGCTTATATCTTTTTTGTTAAAATCTTGATTTTAATTTGTGGCCCACCGTTATATTCCTTATAAAATTCTAAGTGAGATAAGGTACCGTTTTATTAAAATATCTTGGTCCGATAAGTCATAAAATAGGTCTTAATTCAAAACTTTGAAATTTCACCGAAAAATTTTAATTTTTCACGAAAAAGGTGGCTTCATTATTTTTGAATTCGTAAAAAATTTTGTTCCAGCTTTTATACTTATTTTTACACGTAGCGAAAGATAATCTCTTAAGAGTGTGTAAAAATTTTATTTTGTTTAATTTAAACTAAGTACCCTACAGTAGGCAGTGGTCGAAAATCATCAATTTTTAAAACAATTTTCGGATATGTGGGCGTCTGAAAAGTTTTGCCAAAAGTGAAATGAAACTCCGTGAACGACGTTTTATTACAAAATCAGTTGGTATTATTGCTGCAGAAGCTCGAGACATCCTAGATATAATTAGCGTTGCCAGACTGAGATTATTAAAAAAAGTCAATTTTCGGAAGGGACAATTTTGAATTGCTAAAAAAATGGATTTATGATTTATATTTCTTTCTGAAATTTATGCTTTTATTTGAAAATTTTGTATTTTAATACGCTTTGAAAAATTATGCATGTATCTTTCATCGTCTTGCAGATATTCAAGTTTCACTTTGATTTTTATGTGCGAAAAACTATCCTTTTATTATTTTTTTCATTGTTTTCACGAATGTGACTTAAAAACATAAATAAAGTATCAATTTTTGCATATATTTGAAAAGAAGACACAAATTCCTTTCCAACGATATATAACATGTATACCTTTTTTAAATATTTGCACATTCGGGAACCACTAGAATACTACGCAACCAATACAAAGTAAACAAGTTTGGCGTTTTGAGAGACAGCCAGACATACGAATTAAATGCACTTAGTTCGGTTATAATCAAAAGGCCAAAAAATTCCTGATAATGCATTTAAATACCTGAAATTCTACTTTCAAAAAGAAAACGATAACATAATAAAAGGTTCCAAAATCGAAAGGAAAAGTGGTCATAAAAATAACAGATTTCTTTGAAATCTACACAAATAACGCGTATAATAAATGGAAGCATACCTTCTATTGAAACAATTCGGCAAGACGGTGATAAGCGAAGCATTAGAAGCAAAAGCAGGTACATAAATCGGGCCAATGCAGTGACAAAACAAGCAGAGGGTTCACCCCTTACAAAGGAAAATTTTGGCGGTACGTATAAAATGTCTATGCCAGAAGACAAATGCAGTAGTAATATTAAAAACGCTGAGCACTTCATATCGAAAAAGAGGAAAAAAGAAGAGATGGTACTTGGTTACTTTGGAGATCAAATAAAAGATTCCTTTAAATGGACTTTGATGAAATCGCAGCAAAAAGAAGCGCTAAAAGTTGTGGAAGTACTACCAACTGCATCTCCAAAGAGATTAAGATATATAAATGGGGATGTGATGGATCATCTAGCTTTTCTGAGTATAAGCAAATAAGCGATTCCAATGCAGACTTTTCCACGGTTCTAATGGCAACGTTAGTGCCATTACGGCTGCGGCTCTATAACCAAATGCCCACATCGAGTAAAAATTCATATCGTGATCTGTGGAAAAACAACACGCCAGGGTCTAAGTTTCTATGCCGGCCAATACGTTTTGGGTATATCAAAGAAAACAAACAAACAACTCAAATGCTTGTTAATGATATCAACCGCGAAATTTCCAACAAGGCTTCCATTGATGTTTGCATATCTGGAAGAACGATTACTGTTTCTTTTAAACCTTATCTAACCATGATATATGGAAAAGTCGCAAAGGCAATTACCGATACGAAATCAAACATGAATTGTAATGTACATATGTGGAAAGAAGAGTTTTTACTTAATTGAAGATTCTCTTCAACTTGGAATATCGCCTCTTCATGCCCGTAAAGTAATACTAGCTGTCATAAATAGTAAAAAAGTAATAAACACCGAAAAATTCGAAAAATATGCAAAAGAAATACTGACCTTAATTAATAATCTGTATTCGTGGAGACCATTAACACCAACCGTACACAAAGCTCTAACACATACAACAGAAATAATGGCGAACAATATTCTTCCCTTAGGGGAATTTACAGAGGAAGCTCAGGAAGCTAGAAACAGAGATATTAAGCAGTATAGAATTTTTAAAACACGAAAGTGTTCAAAAACTGCTCAAAATAATGACCATAAAATGGTTACCAAAATAACAATGGAAATAGAAAAGGATGATCCCGAAGGAATTGAAATTAAAACTCTGTTAAGTTATGACGCTTCCGATTATTTTAAAGAAAATTTGTATATTAAGTAGACAACACTGTTAGTATATTTTATGATTTAATCAATAAATGAGAAATAATTTGTAAGATTTAAAGCTCAAACATTACTTAATTAAAATAAAGTCGGTAAATCCTTTTAGTTTGCATTTTATATTTCTCCTATATTTATAAATTTTTTTTGTGATGTGTTCGCTGCTTTAATTGAGATCCTTTTGAATCCATATGCTTTACGCCGTCCTGCATTCGGGCAACCCGCTTCTGCGAGTGATCCTTTATTTGCTTGTTTTCTCTCTGCTTTGCCCCACTGTATGCAGATTAAAAGCTTTTGCGCCCAATCAACTGCTTTTCATTGTCTTATCGAACAGTTGAATAAGCAGGTATGCATATGGTTATATTGTTGTGGACAAAGAAATCTGTTATTTTTATGATCACTTTTCCTTTCGATTTTGGAACCTTTTATTATGTTATCATTTACTTTTTGAAAGTAGAATTTCAGGTATTTAAATGCATTATCAGGAATTTTTTGGCCTTTTGATTATAACCGAACTAAGTGCATTTAATTCGTATGTCTGGCTGTCTCTCAAAACGCCAAACTTGTTTACTTTGTATTGGTTGCGTAGTATTCTAGTGGTTCCCGAATGTGCAAATATTTAAAAAAGGTATACATGTTATATATCGTTGGAAAGGAATTTGTGTCTTCTTTTCAAATATATGCAAAAATTGATACTTTATTTATGTTTTTAAGTCACATTCGTGAAAACAATGAAAAAAATAATAAAAGGATAGTTTTTCGCACATAAAAATCAAAGTGAAACTTGAATATCTGCAAGACGATGAAAGATACATGCATAATTTTTCAAAGCGTATTAAAATACAAAATTTTCAAATAAAAGCATAAATTTCAGAAAGAAATATAAATCATAAATCCATTTTTTTAGCAATTCAAAATTGTCCCTTCCGAAAATTGACTTTTTTTAATAATCTCAGTCTGGCAACGCTAATTATATCTAGGATGTCTCGAGCTTCTGCAGCAATAATACCAACTGATTTTGTAATAAAACGTCGTTCACGGAATTTCATTTCACTTTTGGCAAAACTTTTCAGACGCCCACATATCCGAAAATTGTTTTAAAAATTGATGATTTTCGACCACTGGGTACTTAGTTTAAATTAAACAAAATAAAATTTTTACACACTCTTAAGAGATTATCTTTCGCTACGTGTAAAAATAAGTATAAAAGCTGGAACAAAATTTTTTACGAATTCAAAAATAATGAAGCCACCTTTTTCGTGAAAAATTAAAATTTTTCGGTGAAATTTCAAAGTTTTGAATTAAGACCTATTTTATGACTTATCGGACCAAGATATTTTAATAAAACGGTACCTTATCTCACTTAGAATTTTATAAGGAATATAACGGTGGGCCACAAATTAAAATCAAGATTTTAACAAAAAAGATATAAGCAAAAAACCAAAAGAAGTTGCGGCGAAAATAATAAAAAATAATATTCTAAAGCGAATATCTCTTAAACTGTAAGAGATATGAAAACATGTTTCATAACATTTTTTCTTTGCCTTACTAAGCAAAATACAAAAAGGTAAAAATCTTTAAAATCGGCCAAGATATAAGAAAGTTATAAGCAGCATAAAATTTTTTATACTCGAGGTGGGTAACTTTCAGCCCCCATAGCCCCGCCCCTGTTTTAACTATAGGCCTAAAAAGACTTGAGGCAAAAAATATAACTCCTTGTCTATGACTACTTCAATTTTCAGCGAGATCCGTTGTGTGGTTTAAAAGTTCCGGACTTTTTACCACTTTTTCTTTTATTTACACCACTGTGCAACAGTAACAATTGTAAAGCATAATCTGAGCCCTAATTATTATCGCTCATCGTAATCTATTATGCAATTATTTTTGCGTATCAGAAATTTTAATTTTCTGCTTCTTAATATGCTCAACTGTTTTCAAGACTATTCTTCGTCATCAAATACTATTTTAATTTCAAAAATCGAATTACACCATATCTCAGCTATATAAGAACCGATATGAAAAGCTAAATCATTCGTCTTTAAATAATCTTCTATTGGGTCGGTATATTCGAGAAAAATATTCGGTTTGGTCATACATTTGACTCTTCTACTGGCACATAAACATTATTAAGTCTTATTGTGAAGGTTAATAAATTTACAGTTATTATTATTAAAATTATTGTTATATCATCAAAAGGATTTAATAAAATTTATCCGAATATTCGAATTATTTTTAATCGAATGACATGTTATGTTATGTTATGTTATGTTATGTTATGTTATGTTATGTTATGTTATGTTATGTTATGTTATGTTATGTTATGTTATGTTATGTTATGTTATGTTATGTTATGTTATGTTATGTTATGTTATGTTATGTTATGTTATGTTATGTTATGTTATGTTATGTTATGTTATGTTATGTTATGTTATGTTATGTTATGTTATGTTATGTTATGTTATGTTATGTTATGTTATGTTATGTTATGTTATGTTATGTTATGTTATGTTATGTTATGTTATGTTATGTTATGTTATGTTATGTTATGTTATGTTATGTTATGTTATGTTATGTTATGTTATGTTATGTTATGTTATGTTATGTTATGTTATGTTATGTTATGTTATGTTATGTTATGTTATGTTATGTTATGTTATGTTATGTTATGTTATGTTATGTTATGTTATGTTATGTTATGTTATGTTATGTTATGTTATGTTATGTTATGTTATGTTATGTTATGTTATGTTATGTTATGTTATGTTATGTTATGTTATGTTATGTTATGTTATGTTATGTTATGTTATGTTATGTTATGTTATGTTGTGTTCGCCACCATGTAGGTACGTAGGACCATCTAAGGCAGGCCCTGTATATCTTTATCAACCATGGCATTACAGTTTCTGCATTCTTTTGCAAGTCAGCTGGTATGATCCCATCCGGACCTGGAGCCCTGAATGGATCAAAACTATTCATGGCCCAAAGGATCTTGTCTCTGTTAATATGTAACAGATCGTCCGCATGGCTATTTATTTCCTCGTTGATGGACTCTCCCTCATATGGAGAGCAACCTGGGAAGTGAGTACCTCAAGGGTCTCGTGGGAGCTGGTCGTCCAACTACCATTTTGTTTCTTCACGAAACTCTGAATGTTCCTCGTAGTTGATAGAATCTCTGCGGAGTCTGCTAGTCTCAGAGGCCCCCTCCACTCCACTGCAGAAATTTCTCCTGGACTTTCTCTTCGCGTTTCTGATCAGATTCTTGAATCTGTTCACTGAAGCCATCTACTGAGACCAGTTTCCCAATACTTTTGCCTCGTTAAATAAACTTTGCGACTCCCTGCGAGCTCTCGCTATGTCCTCATTCCACCAAGGTGGTTTACTCCTACCTCGATGGACACTGGGTCTGCAGGACTCAGTCGTGGCTGACTGAAGAGATCCGGTAATGTGTGTTCTTTAAAAAGGATAAACAAATTTTGAGAATATATAAATTTCATACAACAAAATACAAGATAAGTTTCAACAGAAAAGTAAATACATACTTACACATTTGCATGCATATAACAGTATGTTCCCTGCCAGCGAATTGGTAGTCGACTACTAAAATAATTAACTTTACGTTAACTTTTATGGACTAGCTTCAAATTAGCTACAATACAATCGAAACGTAGTGCAGAGTTCACCCAAAATTCAAATACTAACAAACACACATACACGGTAAATAACTCTTGAATTAAATTGCCTATTGTCGCATTCGTTTTAAATGTTGCGATGGCTGAATGGGTTAAGTTGGCTGCTCTCCAGTCTTGAAGCTTAGTGGTTCGAATCCCACCAGAGGCTAACCAAAAAAAAAAATAGGATGAAATTTAATTTAATAAAATATAATATTACCACCGAGAAATGTAAAATCAGCCTTGATTTGTACATTTTTTTCTGTGGCTACTGACTTTGAAGTAGCTAAATTTAAGTTAGTTGAAAAGTAATGCAGCGTCGGACAATTGACTACCTCCTAGGACATCGTAATGTTAAAATAGTCAGTCATCTCCATTGAAAATAATCTAAGTGTCAACCACCACCAGTTGTAAAAAAGTTAGCTTATAATTCATTACTAGTTAACTGAGTTGCCGGCAGGGTTATATGTACACTCATACATACATATAACGTACTATCAAATGTATGTGTATGCATATAAAATACTTACGTGTGTACAGGAATGCCATAAATATGAAAAATACAAAAGTAAAGTATCCCTGCCAGCAAATTGGTAGTCGACTACCAAAATAATTAACTTCACGTTAACTTTTATGGACTAGCTTCAAATTAGCTACAATACAATCGAAACGTAGTGCAGAGTTCACTCAAAATTCAAATACTAACATACACACATACACGGTAAATAACTCTTGAATTAAATTGCCTATTGTCGCATTCGTTTTAAATGTAGCGATGGCTGAATGGGTTAAGGTGGCTGCTCACCAGTCTTGAGGCTTAGTGGTTCGAATCCCACCAGAGGCTAACAAAAAAAAAAAAAAGTGTGATGAAATTTAATTTATTAAAATATATGTAACTATTACCACCAAAAAATGTAAAATCAGCCTTGATTTGTACATTTTTTTCTGTATGTACTGACTTTGAAGTAGTTAACTTGAAGTTAGTTGAAAAGTAATGCAGCGTCGGACAATTGACTACCTCCTAGGACATCGTAATGTTAAAATAGTCAGTCATCTCCATTGAAAATAATCTAAGTGTCAACCACCACCAGTTGTAAAAAAGTTAGCTTGTAATTCATTATTAGTTAACTGAGTTGCCGGCAGGGATGTTTCAGAAACTATGTTTAGAAATTATCATAAATTTTAATACCTACTCCAATTAACTGCAACATTTTGAAAGATAAATAAATTTGATTTATTTTTTTTGTAGATCCTTCTCACAAAAAGCAAAAATATACCTATAAATATAAAAATTTATACATATATAAAAATGTGTTTGTAATCTCAGTTACATACATACATATTTTGTACGTCTATTTGTAATTTTTGCCACACTGCAGTAATCACATTCATGCAAATACATATGGGGAACGTTTGTGTTTGAGATTTGAAGTAAATATTTGTAAATTGCAGTACTTGAAAAGAACAACTCTTGTGTTTTATGCATATTTTGATCTTTCTGACATCTAAACATGACCAAATATGAAGCACTTTAAATAGTTGCTGGACTTAGAACGTTTTATTTCATAACTAAGTTATACTATTAAATGCACAAAACAATTTGAGCGTTTGAAAACCCTGTTGTTAATAAATTTATCTAATTTAAAATTATTAAGAAATTTTAGGCATGTATTAAAGAAATGACTAATGGCAAAAGTTATGCGGATAAGTTTCTTTGTTTTTTAGAATACTATGTTTTCGTAGTGAGTTTCTTTTATATAACAACACCCATAACTTTGTTTTGGTCGGGAAAAAATATCACTCATCAAATAAGAAATTCTTATTAAGCCAAATAACATTTATTTCTAAATGTTTGGGTTTTTTTTTTTTTTTTGGTGCAAACCCAAAATACAAAAAAGGCTCTGATATATTTGAGGACTCGCGTGTAAAAATGCTCACTACCTGCCAGTTTCAGGGTTTTGAGGTGACAAGTTTACTAACAGTGCCTCATCATTAGCCCTGTATATTATCTAATATACTTTCTGTCTAGGTTCATGAGACGGCTGGACTTTACTCTATCCGGATATAGCAACAGTTTTGCCTGCTATTTGCTTTTTAAGAGCCCGCTAGTCAGCCAGGCATTCCTCCACCCGTTGTAGCGGAACTCTGTCCTATAGACTATGGTCTACCCCGCTGAATGGTTCAGTACCTGTAAATTACCTCATGTCTTGCCTGCCTCGGTGTCTATATGAGAACTGATCTGTTCCTCAAAAATGGGGGCTGAAAAGGTTCATAACATTCGAAAACTATTATTGATTGTAATGAGTAAGATGTTACCGCTTTTGTAGCTGCTTGACTATTAGAGAGGATAAATGTGTCAGCTCTAGGTATATTTTTACATATGTAAACATATCCTCGCACTATGCTGTTGCACTCTCAGCTATATCGCGTGTAAAACTGTCTTTTAAAAGTTAAGCCTAACTATTTCAGCTCCTTCACTGTCATCCCCCAATTTGAATCCATCTATAAACCAGAGTTTGGAACCTTGTTTTACAACCATCGAATCATTTCTGCAGGATGAGTAGCTAATAGTGACCACTTTGAAATTTCTAGAGAATGACAGTGTTTTATTATTTATTCTTTCTGAGACCGCAAGACTCGACGTATCCCAAAAAAATGTTCAGGATACGAAGTGTGAGCAGATCACACTAAGAGCTGCGCTAGCTGGCTCTACCTTCATGCACATGTGAAGAGGAATGCACTCTGTTAGCACTTCCAGAGCAGATGTTAGGCAGGCTTTGAGAGCTCCTGTGATACTGAGTCTGGTGAGAAAAGAAGGTTATTAAGTGTAGAAAGGTCGCAACTCAATTATTGCTAAGCAAAATAAACTGAATTTATATTAAATTACTTTTTCAGGCTTAAGTTCAACCCTTGGTTTGTCACTACTCTTAATTAATATCAATTAAGTAAAGAAAAGTAAAATTTAGTAGCTAGGTGGACAACCGGCTGTTTCTGGGTAGCAAACACCCTTCATCAGCGCCCTATGAACTTTGGACGTGTCAAATTTCACAATTTAGGCACAGCCGCTTTAACCACTCGGCAACCAAAGCTCACGCAATTTTACTTTCTGTTTATATACTTAACTAACATTAACCAAAGCAATGATATTTTTGCAGTCTCGGACGATATTTTATCATCTCAGAAGACTGTAATTTTTTCTCTCTGTTTTATATGAAAGCATTTTTCTACATGTTCTGTTTTTGCACCATTGAGATCTAGATGCTCTTTCATTGATACAATTTGAACATTTACGCCATGCCCTGCGTTATTAACATTTTTACTGAAAATTTTAATTTCATTGAACTTCTGTATTGTAATATATACTGAAAAAGTAATTTAATATAAATGTATTACAATACAGAAGTTCAATGAAATTAAGATTTTCAGTAAAAATGTTAATAACGCAGGGCACGGCGCAAATGTTGAAATTGTATCAATAAAAGAGCATCTAGATCTCAATGATGCAAAAACAGAACATGTAGAAAAAAACCTGCCGGCAACTCAGTTAACTAGTAATGAATTATAAGCTAACTTTTTTACAGCTGGTGGTGGTTGACACTTAAATTATTTTTAATGGAGATGACTGACTATTTTAACATTACGATGTCCTAGCAGGTAGTCAATTGTCCGACTGTGCATTACTTTTCAACTAACTTAAAGTTAGCTACTTAAAAGTCAGTACCCTCAGAAAAAATGTACAAATCTAGGCTGATTTTACATTTTTCGGTGGTAATATTTTATTTTATTAAATTAAATTTCATTCTACTTTTTTTTTTGTTAGCCTCTGGTGGGATTCGAACCACTAAGCCTCAAGACTGGTGAGCAGCCAACTTAACCCATTCAGCCATCGCAACATTTAAAACGAATGCGACAATAGGCAATTTAATTCAAGAGTTATCTACCGTGTATGTGTGTATGTTAGTATTTGAATTTTGCGTGAACTCTGCACTACGTTTCGTTTGTATTGTAGCTAATTTGAAGCTAGTCCACAAAAGTTAACGTAAAGTTAATTATTTTAGTAGTTGACTACCAATTTGCTGGCAGGGAACATTTAAAACGAATGCGACATGAAGCAATTTAATTAAAGAGTTATTTACCGTGTATGTGTGTATGTTATTATTTGAATTTTGGGTTAACTCTGCACTACGTTTCAGCTAGCTTATAGCCAGTACACAAAAAGTGAATTACAAATCGATTGTATTGTAGCTAATTTGAAGCTAGTCCATAAAAGTTAACGTAAAGCTAATTATTTTAGTAGTCGACTACTCAATGTCCGACAGGGATGAACTATAAGTCGATTTTATTTGTAGTCGACTACCAATTTGCTGGCAGGGAAGCTTTCATATAAACAGAGAGCAAAAAATAAATAAAAAAAAAACAAATAAAAGGAATGAAATGCATAAAACTTTTTAGGAACACAACAGAACTCATAAGTTCATATACATAAATGAATTTGTAAATATGTATATTTATATAACAATCAACAATTTTTTAGAGAATGTTTTAAAATATTTTTTGCACTAAGTTCCAATTTTTCTTTTAGCTTCCGCAAAACATTTATTTCTTCTATGTTATTGTTTATTCTTTGAAACAAATGACAGCTGAACTACTTGCCCAAACCAACCCGAAGAAAAAGTACGGGCTGTTTCGTGCAAGAAGAAGAAGCATAAAGTTCTCTCACAAATACTCCCATTTGCCCAATTTTCAAGTACCGGAACGCCTTTCGTGCAAATTGGGATCCCTCGGGATCCCAAAGAAGAGTAAAGTAACAGAACTATTATATAAAACAAACTCAAACAATGAAATTCATATTATTATTATTATTATTATTATTACTATCATTCTCTGCTTCACAAATAAAAAGGCTCATGCATTCAAGGCAAAAAACATATTTAAGACTTTCCTTACGTTTTATTTTTTGCATTACCAGTTAGTAACGATTTCCTCTAAACATTTGACAGTGCTCCTCTGCAGTTTCTCTTCAACTGATTTCTTGCTAATTTCTGCCTTTACGAGTATCTACTATTTCAGCACATAAATCTTTGTTATCGCCCAATGGAAATGGATATTTTTTCAATTCAACACTAGTAATATCACCGCCATCGTTGGCAACAATACGTACCATAAAGCTGATAGAGTGCTGTTCGATTACCAATGTGACGGTAGCAGTTGTGAATTAAAACGTGTATGCAGTTTTTTGTGTAAATAGTGGTCGGTCTTGATGTAGAATACAAAAGAAGTGGTTGGAGCATTTCATGTGCAATCAGTGACGTTTGATTCTCTAGAAAAAAAATTAGTATGTAAAATCTCATCGGATTATTAGCTGTCCTTGGTAAGCTATATTATATATTTAAAATACAGTTGGAATTTTGTTGCAGTAATCGATTAAGCAATGTGCGAGTCAGCTAACATGCGGTATGCTACAAGAGATGTACTCATGTTGTGCAGACAGCGTCTGCCATTTCTGTAACCACATAAATAAATTCAGTCAAGTACGAGGCTGGCTCGCACACTTAGGGTTCCGTACGTATGTGTAATGTACGTATGAAATGGCATATGTGAATACATATATTGTATAAATTTCATCTCTCTGTTTCTTACAGCTTGAGATTACTTTAATTTAATTGCTACTTAATGTTGTATGGGGCACCTAGTAGTTTTCGACTTGTTGTTGTTGTCATTTCCTGCTGTAAGGCATCTGGGAATACCTACACTGTGCGAATTTTGGCGCTCTCTCTCTCTCTCTCTCTCTTACGCTTCGAGAGTTATAGCTGTTACTCTACGTTTTAAAGAGACACCTGATAATATTACAGTTGTTGTTTTTAGCATTTGTTGTTGTGGATCAAATGCAAATACATATATTATGCAAATTTCATCCCTCTGTCTCTCACGGTTCGAGAGTAACGGCTTATTGTTACTTTACCTTGTATACGGACACCTGGTAGTTTTTGACTTGTTGTTATTTTTAGCGTTTGTTATTGTAGGCCATATGTAAGTTCTTATGTTGTGCACATTTCATCTCTCTGTCTCTTTACTTTACGTTGTGTAGGGACACCTGGTAGTTTTCGACATGTTGTTTTTTTTAGGATGGTTCACAAAATCCTTGCGCAAAATTAAGGGGTGGCCTTACTAGAGCATTTTGTCAACAAATCATACTTTTGTTATACTGTAGATTAAATTAAGGGGTGGCCTTACTAGAGCATTTTGTCAACAAATCATACTTTTGTTATACTGTAGAGAAGGGAGTGCTTGCACCCGGTCAAAGTCTGGCTTAACAGAAAGATTTTGTAGCTTGGTTTTAAGCAAAGCTTTAGCCAGAGCAGCTGGTACTTATTATATCTGAGACAAAAACAGCTTCCGATAACGGCTGTATTGAGTGAGGATCGCGAAGGGACGACAAGGACAATTGAGATGGTTTGTTATAATATTAATATAACTACGTTACTTAAAAAAAAGCTTGAAACGATGAAACACTGTACGATTTTCATTCATATCAGGTATGTTATTGAATTATTTCATTTGAAAAACTTTAAAAATGTTGATGAATACCTGGTAAAGCGAAAAAAGCCAGTATTTAGCCTGGAGTGTGCAGACCTTAAGACAAGGCTCTATATATGGCATTTAAAGGCCAAAGATAATTTCTAAACGAAGAGCTTAACTCGGTGAATGAGTTGGTGGAGTGATCTACTTAGAGTTTCCGAGGTCGCAGTTTCGACTCCTACCGAAAGCGCTGGGTGTATCTGCAGACCAGCAAAAGATTTTACAGTTTAATGTTTGCTGCAACAAAAGTATAAAAAAAGCTATAACCAGTATAAACCAAATGAGCTACCAAATTTCAAGCAAATGCATGTTAAATGCTTTAAATCAAATTACGATGTGTTTCAAAGTTAAATTCTTAACTCATAATTTCAAAACATGTTGATTTATTATATTATTTGTTTTTTTTCACTTTAAAAAATTCCTTGGAAACGCTTCTCTGAGGTTCACACATGCTATTTAGCCTTAAATTTATTATCGATAGCTTCCGCGAGGTACTGGTGCATGTACTATTTCATAAAAATACCTGCCACAAATTGTCATACTAACTTAATTTTGCTGAATATATTTGTAAAATAACAGCTTATGAGCAACTTAAACAACACAATTTTTTTCAATTTAATTTTTTTTTAATTCAGAAAATAAATGAAATTAATTATGCATTAAATCTTTAACGGCATTTCCATTTTTGATGTCATTAATTTCTCCCATTGTTAAACATGATATTTTAAATGCCATTTGTAAACATTTAAATCACTCGCAAAGCAAATATTTGCCAGGAAAACATTAGTTTTAACGGGTTATCCATTTCGTGGTCTCAAAAGTATAGGACTGGAATTCAACATCTGACAAACAAAGTTATTAAACCAATTTTTATCTTCTCAGTTAAAAGTCTGACATTGACGAAAATGGATCGCTTAACTATCACACAACGCTTAAAAATTACCAAAACATACTACAAAAATGGTGTTTCTGCCACAGCCAATCGTACTTAAGAGGAGATCATGGTTTAGATAATCGGTTGCATAGTTAAAGAATTGGCAAAACTGTGAAGAAATTTGAAGAGACTGGAGTGGTTACAAATATTGTAAGGCCTGTGCATCATCACTTCTCTCGTTCCGCTGAAAATATCGCTACTGTAAGTGAAAGTGTTGCCGAAGACCCAAATGTGTCGATTTCTCGTCGTTCTCAGGATCTAGGACTGTCTTAGGGCACATTATGGCGTATTTTGGATTTAGATCTACACCTACATCCATAAAAAGTCCAGCTCACACCACAACTGAAGCCAGCTGACCATTCACAACGTCCTAGATACGTGGAATGGCTACTTGAACAACAGGCGGTGGACGGCGATTTTTCGAACAAAATTTTCTTCAGCAATGAAGCACATTTCTTACTCAGTGGATATGTTAAAAAATTAAATTTTCGTATTTGGTATTCTGAGAAGCCTTAAGTAATTGAGGAGGGGCCATTACATCGAGAAAAAGTCACTGTTTGATGCGCTCTTTGATCCGAAGGTGTGATTGGACCTTACGTCTTCGAAAACGACGATGGAACGACTGTCAACGTCAATTCGGAGCGTTATGGTCATATGATAACCGACTTTTTTTTTGCCTGCTATTGAAGAATACGACTTGAAGAATATGTGGTTTCAACAAGACAGTGCCACATGCTACACAACTCGAGCGAATATGGCTCTATTGCAAGAGACATTTCCTACCCGTGTAATTTCTCGTCGTGGCGATATCAACTGGCCACCACGATCATGCGATTTTACATCATTAAATTTTCTTTTGTGGGGTTACGCAAAAGATCGTTTTTATGCAGATAAACCTTTAACTCTTGAGCACTTATGGCTGAGATACCGCCCAAAATGTGTCTAAAAGTGATGGAAAATTACCTCAAAAGAATCAATGCTTGCAACACTTCGCGTGGTGGTCATTTAAATGATGTAGTGTTTCACACATAATGTCAACGTTCAAAATTTATAATAAAAAAGAAATATCGTGAAAAAATATTTTATACGTGTTCTATTTACGTTTACTTTTGAAACCTAAAAATAGATTCAAAATTAAATGTATAATTGTCGTAATTGTTTATAAAGCTACATTTTGTTCACTTACGTATTTAAAGAACTATGCATGAATTTATATGAATTAAGTACATACGTAATTCAATGCGAATCATTACAATGTTAGTCTGTATTCTTTTTTTCTTTCTATACTTTTATTAATTTATAATTGTCGTAATTGGTAAGACAGATTTCTATTCGCTGAGTACTTTTTAATTTTAAATTTAATATAATATTTAAATCAACTTCATGTATGAATATAAGTAAGTACAGGTACATTTTAATTCATTGGATTGAAATAAAAATAATGTGGAGTAATATAGACATGTTCAAATAAGACAAAATTTGAAAGTAAATCATTTTGGAAAAGCTGCTTATTTTGAAAATAGTCATACCAAGTTCCATTATCTTGTTTAGAAAAAGCGCTTAAGTTTTGTTATCGTAAATAACTCATTAAATTAAATATATACATATATATACATATATATTATATAACCGAATTGAAGTGACTTCCCTCATTAGAATACTACTAAATTTTTAAAAATTAACTTTAAAGTTGAAAATTGCTCTTCTGTACAATCAACAAATCAGACTTAAGCACTTTATCCTTATTGCCACAGAAATAGTGAAAAATATAAAAATTAGAAAATCCGGACCATCCGGAATGCGGCTTTTTGAGGCCTGCTGCGACAATTATATTATTCCGTCTCTAACCGAAACAATTTGAAATTGCAAAATTTCAAACAGTTTTTGTGGTTGTTTCAAGCCGGCTACCCTGTACATTCATTTAAAACACATGAATATTATATTCATCATTGAACGAAACTTCAAAAGCAGCAACAAACTGGAAAAATACTTTTCGATCAAGCTTTAAAATTAAAAGTTTGTAGTTTATTTTTTTTTTTTTTTTTTTTTGGGAATTTTTAATACATAAACAATTTTCATGTTAAAGTTTCATTGTTAATTGTTGGTATAAAATTACATACATAGTTTATCTGAAGAACTATTTAATTTTAGCAAATTAATATAACACAATGCAAACGAATGTGTTAGAAATTTTTGCTTTATAAGTTGGTCTACATAGTTTTCAACATGTGTTACAACATCCATACTAAATGTTAAACTCAAATACCTATTTAAGGAATAGTGTAAGTATATGTGTATGTATGTATGTAGCTGAGAGTGGGTACATATTCTGAATATGATTAAGCATGTTCTTGCAAAAAAATATCATGAATGTGTAAAAAGCATGAAATTATAATTTTTGTTTTTTCCGCAAGTCAGCTTAAAAGTTTATATTCCTCAATATTAATAATTTTACCAGTGGACACTAGGAGTACTCTTCTCCGATCTATACAGTGTTTACTTTTCATACAAGAGCGACTAAGCAAGAGTAATTGGGTTTTACTGTACTGAATGATGTGCTGAATTTTTAAATCTAGTTTTATTCCACGTTATTCTTTTTGCGAAGTTCTGTAAATTTCTATTTACAAAAAACGAGTACAAATCCACATTTTTGGAAAAATTTTGAGAAAATTTTTAGTAAACATTTTTTTGTCGGAACATAACAATACTTCTAGTAGACGAAAATTTCTGTCACAAATATACATATATGTATGTATATAATATTTTTTTTTTTTTTTTGATATTTATGTGTCAAATTGCAGAGTACGAAAGTGTTGCAGCTTTTGCGATATTTATTTCTTAAAATATTTTTCAATGAACTTAATTATTTATTCGCTATAAGAGCCAATTGAAATTTATTACTTACGGTCTATTTTTTTAGACCTAAAGTATTAATATATTTATTTTAGGTAAAAAACAATAAACAACTAAACCTAAATGGCTGATTCTTACAGGAATTTGTAATGGTTCTTAATATAGAATTTGGATTTTTTCCAGCCATGAAAACAGAAACAATCTACCAATATTATAGGTTTAGAAGCTATGCGAATTTCTTTATAGTGACAAATTTTTTTCTGTTCCGATATATTTTCGATCGATTATACTTATATACACACATACACATACATACATACGTTGGTACATATGGCAAGAAACTTGATCCGCTTTTAGGAGATAAAAAGAATGTTTTTTTCGATGTATAGAAATTTAAGTTGGCATTACTGTTTAAGATGGCCACCGACTTAACAGCTGTCAAGTGATTTATTCTCAGTTTGGTTTGGCAATTCATTCAAGTGTGACAGTGTGAATGCAATCCGTTATAGAAACGCTAAAAATATGACATTAGATACGACTTCGTGGTTTTTTTTATATTTTTCAAAACGATAATAGTATATTTCCACTATGTGTTAAATAACTCGCTTCGCTCTCTCAATTAAATTTAAATTATATTTATGAGCCACACTGTTTACACGGCTTGTCTATTTGCTTCAATTTAACTTTTGTTTTTAATAAGCCAACATAAATTTTCCAATAATTTTCTGAAGAAAATTATTCTAAATGGACAAAAGAAATAAGTGAAAGTGTTGCCGTAACACTTTGGCATTGAAGTGCATTATATACAACCGAGAACTTGACTTTTATTGGGAAATTGTGTTTTTTTTTTTTTTTTTTTTTTTTTGTTGACAATATATGAGATAGTTAGGATAAACTTGCGATATAAATTAGAGAAGACAGGAATTTCTCGTGCCTCGCGTGTAGCAATATGAAGCTACCTTATTCGCTCTCAAAATTTTACATGGCGTAGCACATTGCTTCGGTCCTGATAAGAGTGTTAAGCACAAATAGAGAGCGAAACGTAAGACGTGGAAACATGCTACAATACTTTTCATTGGATCAGGATTGCGTTTAAGAATAGGACACACATAATAGCTTCACTAAGTCTATAGTTTTGATGCCGATAGCGAGTATTAAGCCCGCGAAAATAATTACCAATTATAAATCATACAGTTTGACTATAAAGTTAAATCGCTGCTTAAAAATTGCTTGGTCCGGTGCAAAGTTTAAAAGCGTTACCATCACTGATGGAAAACTAAATCAAAAAATCACTTTTACACAAACCAATTTGAAAAATCTCAGCTATTTTTAGATTACGTAGAAAATTTAAAACTGCCTAATAAGTTTTTGAGCTTATTATAAAGGTAACCAAGCTTTAACAAAACTGAGTTCATCGTAATTAAATATCACATACACCGTAACCCAGCGGTGTAAGCGTTTGAAATAACATTAATCTGATAAAAAAAATTCCATTTTTTGTAATATAAACAAAAAAAGTAGCAGGCACTTCGTACAAAAATTTGAATGTTATCTTAACAATAATTTTGTATGAAGTTGTGCTCAAAATGTTAAATGTATTAATTAAATTAGTTGGCGGCTGAAAAAGTAATTGCTTTTAATTACAAAAGCTTTAATACCACAAACAATGTTACACAAAAATTGAAAACATTGTTTCAACAAATCAAATCAATTGTAGCAGATAAAACGTAAAGAAATTCGAGTCAAAAAATAATTCATAGTACTTTAAACCGCTCATTAATATGCAAGTGCTGGTGGTTTTGCGGAATGTAAGTTTATACCACATACTTACTAGCGGTGGGTATGAGTAAGCTGCATTGAATTTGTGGCCATTTTGAAATAGATTTTTAGGGTACAGGAAATGTTGAGTATTTGGCTTCTCAAGAGCAGATGACAAAGAAATGTGCTTGACTAAAATGCGTGTCATTTTCATATATTCAAATGTGAAAAAATCGTTATTTAATTACATCATCAACGGAAGATGAATACCTGATCAGTAAAAAGTTAAACATAAACAAAATTTTCACTCACGCGAAATGAAGATTAACTTTTCATCCAGACAGTGTATCGACCCAGAGCACAAAACAATAAATTCTTTAAGCCGTTTATATTGTTTGTCGGTTGTGATCCTCAGATCTGCAAAATACTCTAGATACTTAGGATCGATTTTGTAGCTCTTATTTTTAAACCATAATTTTAAACCAATGTATTATTTTAGCAATTCCAATATTTTTACACAGAAAGAAAAATGTCGTTCTAAATTTAAGTTTTTCCTACTTGATTTTAGTACGAAGTGGTCTTGAAAACTTAAATATGCATAACACAAAAGTGTTCTTAAAACAAAAGCAATCGGGATTATTAAAAGGAATCAATCCTGGTAAGGTTTAAAATGAGTACGAAATTCTTGAGGGTATTTGAACTCAGCACTTGTGTACTGATCTTTTTTTTTTAATTTCTTGATCGCTACGATGCACATAGGGGTATTTAGCCAATCTAGCCGGACAAAATTATTTTGCAGCTTTTACGCTTTCTTACAACTCCTGGATTGAATTTATGTTCATAAAATTGCCTTTTATTTTGTAATAAATAAAAATTTTTGGAAAAGATATCGTCAGACAAAATGGAAAAGGTCGTAAATATCGTAAAATCTACCCAGAACTTTTATAGTAACAAAACAGATTTTTTTGAACAAATAATAAGAATTCTTGATCATATTATCGTCAGCTGAGACGCTAAAGGCCCTATATAAGAGGAAACATAAATAAATACAGACTCTCATGGTTTTTGGTTAACTACAACATACAAGCATCAAAGTCTGCATTTAAAGATTTTTCCCCTTATATAGGGCCTATATCGTCTCAGCTGACGATAATATGATCAACAAGTCTTATTTGTTCAAGGAAATCTGTTTTATTACTATAAAAATTCTGCGAAGATTTTTTTTATATATACGACCTTTTCCATTTTGTCTGACGATATATTTTACAAAAGTGTTTATTTATTATTAAAAAGTTCCATTGTACTATAGTTTTATAGTATTTTATACCCACTTGATATTACTTCGAGTATGACCTTGATGCGGTAAATAAAACTGAAATCAACTTCGGTTATTTCCGCAGCTAATTCAGGATTGACAAAAAATCTTCTGCTCGTATTGCCATCATTGGTGTTTCCAAATCCCGCTTTCGGTACATCCACTATCAGCCCTAATTTACTTCTAAATTTTTCTTTTATATCATTTTCCCTCTCTTTAACAATAGCCTTGTCTTCATCAGATCTTAGTTGCCACTTTTTTATTGTGAGTCTGTATGAAAGATGTAATATGCTCTCAAACAGACGAATTCTGGCATGCAAAGTAGATAGGCCAAATGAAAGTGCATCCTCGTTAATAACCCTTTTGATTTTTAAATTATTAAAGTCTTTTGATGTAGCCCCGCAAATATAGCACCTCATTGTTGACGTGGTTTGTGTAGCTGCATTACAAACTTTCGCATCTACCATTGTAAGCATCATGGTATGCTTTACGAAATATAACTTATCTTCCAGTAAAATTTTGGTTTTTTATAAATTGCTGATGGCATTCTTAACATAATCTATTTCTTCTTGGGTTATACTCACAGTTTCTTTAACATATCTGATGCGAATAGGCCGGCAATATCGTGGTGAAGAAGGAGTTGGGTTTTGCCAAAGTATTTTCTGTTTCTTCGTACCATAGATCAGTCGAATTGGTACGAAACTACTCTGAAAATATGTGAATCTCTTTCACCATTTTCGATTTTCTGTTTGAACTGTGCTTGCTGTGATCCATCGCAGCCCCATTTGCTGATTAGCTCCAATGAGGCACATTCGTCTTTTGTAAGGCCATATAAAAGTTCTTTCAAAAAGGTTGACAGTCTTGTTGCCGTGTGGTTGAGCAAATCTTGAAGATTTACTTGAGCACATGTTTCTGTCACCTTATACGATTCTTCGGGAGGATAACAGTCCCTTTTCGCCCTCTGTAGAATACTGTAGCTAGGATATAACTTCCTATTCGTATTCCTGAATATTTCATATTGTCTTCGAGAAAAATCTGCTTCTACAAATACAGCAAGCGCCGATATGGGTGTTAACTGATTTACCTTATCTTCTCGTACAGTTTTGAATGCTTTCTTTAGCTTTGTAGCCCTGGTTGGAGAAGTTGCAATTTCTTTAAGTATATTTGAAGCGTCTTTTTTCCCCGAAGTTTGTAATTGTGTTTGCGTTGCGTGTATCAATATGTTGGAATCTATCTCGTTTCGCAAGGCTACAGTTCTTCTTCTCTTGCTTCTTTCACATAATTCTCCGAAATGTTTTTGCGGTCTCCCTGAGGAAGAACTGGCAAATACTGGTAGTATCACAGTATCTTCCAGCCATTTAGCATACGTTCGTAAAAAACGGTCTTCTTTTCGCTCTGCTGTAATCCAATATCTTTTAAACGAATTTCTGAAGTTGGTTAAACACCGCTTCACTGCTAACATATCCCCATCTCCATGACATTTCAACGTTTTGCACACTGTTTTAATTAAAAACTCAAGTTTTGCGTCAATAGTTGAAGCATTTGATTCCTTTACTATTTCAAATAGCTCTAGCCTTGTGTAAACCTTTTCCATATTCTTATGTTTGTGATACGAATTTTTCACAATGATCAGTATTATTTATTACCATTATTTAAATTTTTCTTTTGTGTTGGCGGCGAAGGATTAAATCTTGTTCGGATGAAGTATACATAAACCAGGTAATAAACAGAGCTCTGCTGTATCACTCTCATTGATTATACGAATCACAGTTGCGCAGGTAGATAAACTGTTTTAAATGGAGGTGAAAAAGCACTTGTACATATTTTCAATAATGAAACTACTTCCGAATACCTGCTCAACCTATGAACTTTTTGCCAATGATTTGATTTATCCCTGTTTACATGTTTAATAGTATATACTTATATTTTCCATGAAATATATCGATATGTACATTTTTATATAGACCGCAGCTGCACAGGTAGACAAACCGTTTCATAGACTAGGGTGATAATCACTTTTAATAATTCACATTTTATTCACTGTTAATACATTCCTTTTTATTGCACGTATTATTGCTATTAAGTGCTAAAATTAAAGTAATTCAGATTTACTTTTAATAACTCAAAATGAAAAAATTTTATGACGCATAATAGCGTTTAATAATATTGGCAGGTAGGCAAAGTGATAAAAAAGACGTAATTTTCAAAAAATCAAGAAAAAAAATGGCGCAAATATGCGCACCTTTTTATTTTTTAACCAAATATAACACAATTAAGACTTTGTTATGGCATATAACATTTCCTGTAGAAATGCTTAATTCACTTTTAAAAATCTTCTTCTTCTTCTTTTTTAGAAAAAAAGTGTGCAAAATATTTTTATTTTTTTGGGTAATGACCTATTTGAATATAAATTAATAAAATATTTCTATTTCTTTTAAATATTGAAATTAGTAATTATACACATCTTTTATAAAAAAAAAGAATTTTTAAAAAATCTTCATTCATTTAGGTAGGATACATCGTCCTATTAGCGTCTCAAAAACAAAGGAAATCAATAAAAATGCATGCAACTTTCTTAACTTCCCATATTTTACCGCTATCCCAAAATCTAAAACATTAACTGAATATCTTGAAAATTCACAATATGGTGCAAAATTTTGTTATCTTTTCAGCTATATACATAGTTTTTTAAAATTCCTTATTTTGAGTTTTGCCTTTTTGTCCGGCTAGATTGGCAGAATACTCCTATGTGCGATGGCTGAATTGGTAGAGTGGCTGAATTGACAGTAGTTCGATTCCGGGCTCAAATCGACAAAGAGACAAAATAATTTATAAATTATTATTAAATTAAGGAAGTAGAGCGGAATATTTCAGGTACGAATTTGGGATTAAATAGACTTCAGAAACATCGCACCAATCATCATACTCAAAATAAATACAAGGAAATCCATACTTACCGAACTTCTGACACCGCTTAGGATTGATTTAAGTACAAATGGATTGAATTGTTTTTTCAGTGTATTGTTTGATTTCGAATGGTCATGGTAAACAATATATTACGTACAATCAAAAACGTATGTGATATGAATAACAAAAGCCTTAATGCTCACAAAAACGTGTACATTAGTCTGTTGTATCTTTCTGTATGAATATGCCCATCGAAATTATCTTTATAATTTAGCTCGAAAATAAAATGAGATAACAGATGCGTAACCAATTGTGAATATCGGCATCATCGACGAATACAATTCTTAACCTTGAGGACGCACCAAAACATTGCAAAGTCGTAAGCTGAGTTCCTGATTTGAATTTTTATTAAAGAAATTTACTTTTTTAAACAAGATGCTATTATTTTCGATTTCAATGGGTTGTGGCAAAAAAAAAAAAAATTGTCTGTTGTATGCAGCAATTGAAAATTTTAACTCAATAGCAGCTGTAAACAGATACATACATATGTATATGTATGTATGTAACTTTAAATAATATTGAGGAAGTTCTGAAAAATAATTTAGAAATCTTCGTGATTATTTATGTAGGTGCCCATATTTAGTATGTGTGTGAAGGAGAAATATTTTCTTTTGAAGCGGAATAAATAATTTTTTGATTATTGACAATTTTAGTGACAGCAAAAGAAAATATTATTCTGTGCAAAAACTGTTTGTTTTTGAAAAAAACTAAACTGAAAAATTTTTTTTAAAAAAGCTATTCGAGGGAGAGCGAAATATCGGCAAATAAAATAAATAAATAAATTTAGGTTCCCTAAAGCTCGAAAAATTAAATTAATATTAAACTAAAAAATTGTCGGATAATCTTAATAACTTATAAATAAACAAGGAAGAGTGCTATATTCGACTGGGCCGAATCCTAAATACCCTTCACAATGATATATGTACCAGTCTGATTGATTTTTGGTGCCTAAAGTTGTTTTATTTGGTTTATAGAGCCGATTTCTTGGAAAATAGGGAGACGCTATATCTCCGGTATATATAAGCCGATTTCAAAATTTTTTTTTTCCATTTTTGAGATCAAAGGGGCATTAAAAATGATATGGCGAACTTTTTAAGAAAAATTTTTTTTTTTAAAAATCTGAACCAAAAAATGCCTCAAAACCGGGTTTTTTGGATATGTATATCTCGGCTATCCTTAGACCGATCTTACTGAATTTCAATAGCAGACCCACTACCGGACTTAGATGGTTATTTCAATGCGTTACACATGGAATCACAAACTTGTATATACCCTTACACATTTTTGTGAAGGGTATAAAAAATAGCGAGTTTCAAATAAATTGAAGATCTGCCTCTTATCTTCAATTTCAAAGAATCAAAGAAAAAAAATTGGGAATCAGAATTCAAAAATGCAAGATAGTAAAAGCAATACAATATAAACCAAAAAGAGATATAGCAAATTCAAAAGGAATGCACATATAATTATAAATCCTTGTAAGACTGTAAGGTATGAGATCGTACGGATGAAGTAATCCGTTACTTTTCTAATAAAATGCAGAAATAGAGGTATGATCATAGATATTTCAAATTTCACTAAATATATTTTCACAATAAACAGGAAATTTTTACATACATTAACAATTTTGAACCAAAAACTTAGAAGCATTAACTAAAGTTTATAGTGAACTGTATGAATTACAATTGTTAATAATTTTGCCGGTCTTTCTCGTTCGATTTTTTACTTCCTCAATATTGAGAAAGATTTTTTGTGATAAAATTGGAGTGATCGACATTTTTAAGGACAATAGGAAAAGTAAAGTTGAAGACTTACTGGCGTATATACCATGGCTGTTTCCCGACCACAACGTCGGTCATCAGCATCCGGTAATTTCGATTACATTACGAGAATTAGAAGAATTTTTTCCATATGAAGACATGTCAGCAGATTCCTTTAACGAAAAGGGCACGGAAGGAAACTCAGTAATCTTTATAAACTACAAAAAAAAAAAGAAAAAAAAAAGAAATGAGGAATAAGAACCAGTTTATAAATAAAGCAAGTGTTCATATAAACATACCTTTATATGTACAATGGGTGCTTTCATTAGGTCAAAAAAATGGTCTACCAGTGGAAAGGAAGGATTTTCCTGCTTTAAAGATAACAGCAGATATTGAAAATTTGTTAGAGACGTTGGGGAATAAGGAGGAATAGAAAACCGCTAGATTGATATTAGCTTTGACGGTAGATAATCATATTAGGAATGGTAAGATATCGGTTAGGGACAGATTTGTATTGGATAAAATTAAGGTGTCAAGTCAATTTTCACTGATAAATAAGGATGTAACTACTTATTCTTAACGCAGCTAAAGGGAACACGACAGCAGCTATGAGTAGATGTGTTTTCAATTGAATCATACAGTTGCAGATACTAATGGATATTCGCTTATTAATAGGGTTCCGACAACTTGATTGCAGAATCAAAATAACTACACTGCTAAGAAACTTTTTAGAACTGGAATAATTACACGGAACGATAAGTTCAGAGTAAATAAAGCCAATGTTGCTAGGACATTTGGGTTGTATGGGATACCTAAAATTTATTTGTGTGTTGATGCTCCAACATATGAACTGTGTAAATTTGTTTCCAATATTATTAGGAAGATTAATGATAATTCTATTTATAATGTTAATAATTCGTTACAATTTAGAAATAGAATAGCAAATTTAGAGTTGAGTGATGATGATAGGTTAATTTCACATGACGTAGTATCGCAGTTTCCCAGCATACGTGTTGCTTTAGCTACAACTATTATAGAGGGAAAATGGTATACGATATTGGAAAACATGAATATAGGTAAGAAATTTTATTAATTCAGGTCCAAAAATGAACCTTTTCAAAAAATATCCGCTGTATTCTTCAGCTGTCTATATGCCGACGACATTTCGTTGGTGCTAATCAACTCATCAGTAGACTTGAAAAATTCTTAAAAGTTTGTTTGAAACTTAACTACTTAGTTCATAATTCCCATGAACAGAATGAGAATCAGAAATGTTCAAACAAAAGGTTAAAAAATGTTAAAGGTAAGAAATTTTAATATACAATATGAATTTGTATATTCAACAGAAGGGTCTTCCAATGGGATCTCCAGCTTTTCCGATTGTAGCTAATATTGAAAAATAAGCTATAAAACTAAGAATCAGTGATGTTCATGATTTATTTTGAGTTGTTTCTGAAAGTCAGATAGATAATGGTTAGAACGTTTTTGAATAGCTATTACACAGACATTAAGTGCACTATTGAAAAGGATTCAGATTATAGACTAGCATATTTGGACACATGACTTATAAGAAAGGATAATAGCTTTTTAATATTAAGGGATCCTGCGGTATATAGATACATACATACAAACACAGTGGGGGTATTTAAAAATATGTAATGGAGCTTGGGTCTTGCATATCGTATATTCAAAAAGTTTAGTTCTAGCTTAGTAATTCTAATCCAAAAATGTTTTAAAATTTTAGTAAGTGCACTGATGTATTTATAAATAAAACAGCAAGTTATCATTTTAAGGAACAAACTCTGACTAAGTTAAAGATTACATTCGCGGTTAGTAAAATTAGAGCATTAGAATGATCTCAACTGAGCGGCTTAAACCACAAACAGTTTTGGAATTGAAAAAAAAAACTCTATTAATAGTTATTCGACCCATTGCTGCCAGGACATGAGGGAAAAATTGAAAGCAAACTCACTAAGAGCCAGAGAGCTTAGCAACATAACCTTGGTATGAGCGAAACCTTTCGATGGAATTAAAGAATTCGGCACAGAGAGCCCATTAACCTCTCTGGAATAGCGAAATTTATGAAATAATTTTATGGGGGTATCCAGACTAGGAAAATCAGGGGAACTGCTAAGGCTTAGAATATCCAAATTAAGTAGAAAAATGGCAGTTATGGGAGATCATTCCTAACTACTAGCACATCTTAACTGGATCGGAATAGCGGAAGGAGATGAATGTAAAGCATTTATTTTATTATCCTCTTGCTAAAAATATAAAATAATTTGTTAGCATCTTCAGGAAAATAATTATTTGCCTGAAATCTTCAGGAAATTAATTTTTTCAGGAAAAAAATTATTTTCCTGAAGATGCTAACAAGTTGTTGGCAAAATATTGAAAAAACATAAATATAATTTTTTAAAATTATTTTTTATGAAAATCAAAGATGTAAAGCTTCAGTAATTATAATAATCTATATACATATATATAAAATTGTAACGTGAATGACTGACTGACTGACTGGGTCATCATCGCCCAGCCCAAACGGCTAAAGCTAGAGTAATCAAATTTCGTATGTAGGCAGCTCTTCTGACGTATGGATCCACTAAGGCGGGATTTTTGGAAATTCGCACGGGAAAGGGGTAAAAACGGGAAAAAAGGGCAAAATCGGTAATTCAATATCTCCGGATGTTGAACAGATAGCACAAAAATTCAAAAAGCACCCAAAAGTATAGTAAAAATAAAAGGATAGGTGTCTGGTACTTTTTTGATATTTTGAGTACTAAGGGATAAAACGGGTAAAAACTGAATTTTGGTACTTTTTTTAATTGTATGTATCTATGTATAGGACAGAAACTGGAAAAAAATAAATACTGAATTTTATACCCACTGAAAAATTCTCGATACAGCTTCGTCACTTTTTTTAAGTTTTGACTTTTAGGGGATAAAAAGGGTAAAAAAGGGATAAGTATGTAATTCTATATCTCCGCGCCTAATACAAGTACTGGAAAAATTCAAAAAGGTCCCAAAAAGCTACTAAAAATAGTGAAACAAGTGTCAGGTACATTTTTGGTGTCCTGAATTTTAGGGGGATAAAAGGGGTAAAAACAGAATTTTGGTACTTTTTTGAACTGTAAAGACGGATGGGAGCAGGAAAGAAGTAAAACAAGAATTACACCCCTAATAACAAAATCTCGGGTAGATAATACGAGTTTTTATATTAGTTTGATATTTTGAGTACTAAGGGATAAAACGGGTAAAAACTGAATTTTGGTACTTTTTTTAATTGTATGTATCTATGTATAGGACAGAAACTGGAAAAAAATAAGAACTGAATTTAATACCCATTGAAAAATTCTCGATACGACTTCGTCACTTTTTTTAAGTTTTGACTTTTAGGGGATAAAAAGGGTAAAAAAGGGATTAGTATGTAATTCTATATCTCCGCGCCTAATACAAGTACTGGAAAAATTCAAAAAGGTCCTAAAAGGCTACTAGAAATAATCAAACAAGTGTAAGGTACATTTTCGGTGTCCTGAATTTTGGGGGGATAAAAGGGGTAAACACAGAATTTTGGTACTTTTTTGAACTGTAAAAACGGATGGGAGCAGGAAAGAAGTAAAACAAGAATTACACCCCTAATAACAAAATCTCGGGTAGATAATACGAGTTTTTATACTAGTTTGATATTTTGAGTACTAAGGGATAAAACGGGTACAAACTGAATTTTGGTACTTTTTTTAATTGTATGTATCTATGTATAGGACAGAAACTGGAAAAAACTAAGAACTGAATTTAATACCCATTGAAAAATTCTCGATACGACTTCGTCACTTTTTTTAAGTTTTGACTTTTAGGGGATAAAAAGGGTAAAAAAGGGATTAGTATGTAATTCTATATCTCCGCGCCTAATACAAGTACTGGAAAAATTCAAAAAGGTCCTAAAAGGCTACTAGAAATAATCAAACAAGTGTAAGGTACATTTTCGGTGTCCTGAATTTTGGGGGGATAAAAGGGGTAAAAACAGAATTTTGGTACTTTTTTGAACTGTAAAAACGGATGGGAGCAGGAAAGAAGTAAAACAATAATTAGACTTCTTAGAACAAAAAGGGATAAATTGGTAATCTATATATATCTCCTAGCCTAATACAAGTAAGAAAAAAAATTGAAAAATGACCTAAAAGGTTAATAAAACTAATTGGAGAGGTGTCTGGTACTTTTATGAAATTTTGAGTTTTCACTTTGGTCAGGGGGTAAAAACTGGTTTTGTATATATGTATGGATTATTTCATTAAATAACATCCGCTAACAAAGTAGCGGGTAATATGCCAGTATAAATATAAATATAAATAACCTCAAGACCAAATAATATAAAAACAAAAAGAGAAAAGAGACTTAGTTGTTTAAGATTTGTTTCTTGCTAAATAAAATTGTAGAAAACTTTATTGGATATGTATAATTTTGAAGGAATAAAAGTTGTTACCAAAACCCACTTTTTATTAATAATCATTTGGAAACAATTAAGCAGCTTGAATAAAAAGATCTTTTGTGCAGCACTAGTTTCGCATGTACGATTTATTGGATGTTAACTGTTATCTAGCTTCACTACTTTTTGAAAGATAATTTTGCGAAAGAATCAAATGTTTAATTAAAAAACCGGGTATGAGTGACATATCGGAAGCCGGGTATACATTATCCCGAAACTTTTATTTAACTTAAATTTTGTAAAAAAAAAAAGGTAATTTTGCAGCAAACTTTGTGCATTAAAATTGCAGAATAGGCCGGTATGTCATGTACTAATGTAAATAGAAAATCTCACATAAACGTATGCAAGTAACTAGTCATCAATAAGAGAAATATGTATGTGTTAACCACTTCATTTTGATTTGATTTGATTACTTTTTATTACATAATATATTTCCATTTTAGCGATAATTTCTCTTTCCACTTCTTTAATTTATTGTTTTCACATCATCAACATCAATATTTAAACTGATTTGGTGGCCAGTCAATTGATACTGACGTAATAATCGTAATTATGCGTCATCATCATGATGATCTGGTGGAATTTTTAACATAAATTTATTTGTCGAAAGTCATGATTCATTCATTGTTGTTCATTATGTAATAGACAACAGTAAAAATTGTGAGAAAATTTATTAGATTTTTGAGTTTAAATACTTGTTTTCTTCGATGTAAGTGAACAGAAAACTAAATTAATAATATTTTAATTGAAAAAAGAAAAGAGATTGATAATAACAATTGAAAAGCCTTACTTCCATTTATTTTGATTGACTCTTGACGAGTTATTGTTTAAATAATTGCTGCTTAATTGTCGAAAGTGAAAATCTTTCTAAGATTGAATTAATTTAAAATTATTTTGGTTGGATGAGCCAGCAAATGCTTTGTGTTTCACCTCTAATGAAAACGGGTAGACAAAAATAAATGAATGTCTGACTATAGTGAAAAAACCATTATGACACAAATTTATATTTCTTGTTCAGCTTAAGATCTCTGTATTTTTATATAAATATTTTTATTTCAATATCAAATTGACAACATTTCGTCAACATTTCAGGAGAATACAAATTTTAAAAATTTGTTCAACAATAGGAAACAAAATAATGAAAAAATGAAATACAAAGAAAAACAACGTCCGACATTTTAATGTAGAATAAGAGAAAAAAATATCAATCAAATGTTGACTTGGATATACTTACGGTATTCAAACGGTCTCATATTGTGTCATAATTTCAGATAGTTTAAAAACATTTTATGATAGTTTAAAAAAATTGTTGTTCTGCTGCAAACAAAAATAGTCATAAATTAATAGGACTTCATCGACTGTGTTTAGTGATTCGTCATAAGTTAACAGTATCATAGCGTCACCTAAGAAATAAATGCATTAAAATGTATATTTGTTCGTAAATATGAGTATATTTCATTTAAAATTTACTTGAATCAGCTATCAAAACATCTAATAGATAATTATCGCACAAACTGGCTATTATTTTACTTTTTTCACTTATTTTTGGCATTGTGACAAAAATATTTAAATTGCTTTCCTTTTCTTTACCAGCTGATTCATATTTGATATAGCACACTACTTTATGACAGGTTGCTCACACCAGTCATATATTTTCGTGCTATTATTTTAAGACTTCTGACTTTAGGACGACCCTTTGAATACCTTCATTTTATATAGTTATATAGCAGTTGGTGAAACGTTTTTTAATTGTCACTTTTTTCTCAATTCCGTTATATGTCTTTCAATAAAATATCATTTTCTAATAAGAAATCATTGGGATTTCGTCGCTAGCTGGTTTTATTCATTCGCCATCAAGAGACTGTTTGTCTGATATCACTTTTAAAAAACTGGTGTTTATGAAAAAAAAAAAATAAAAACTTTTTTGATTAAAAGTATTTTGTATTTTAAATACATAATTTTGTTGCACTGTATTTTGTATTTCAAATACTTGCTTTTGGAATGCAGTATTTTGTATTTTAAATACATGGAAAAAAAAGTATTGTATTTTGTATTTTAAATTTACAACATTCATGTATTTTATATTGTACAGAGCAGAGGAGTTACTTCATATTGCTATATTGACGGCTATTATTATAAAATAAATATTTTAAGTCATTTTATACATTAAATTAAAATATTTGTTAAATAAGCGTTTTATAAACGTAAAATATTTCCTTATAGACCAATAAAAATGTCCACAGTGACGGTTATTTTAGGCGATGCCGGCTAGCATGAACGACTTGACTATAACCTGATTGTCCTCCATTTTATTGGTTGTAAAATATTTACAAGCTAAAGGTCAGATTTATACTAGGCGCCGAAGCAAGTGAAATTTTACTCACCTCTAGCTATCAAGTTTTAACTTCCGATAGCACGTTTCCATCAATTGGCACAGGCCCAAATAATGAACTTTTCTTTCATATTTAAAAAGATGCAATAAACCAACTCATGCTTTTAAATCCCGAACCATTACTCCTTAGTGCCTCAATAAATGTTTGCTTCCGTTCTACATGCAGATGTGAAATTTTTATCTGTAATTATTTGCACAGTAGGTAAGTACGTGTGTATATGTTTGCTCAAAAAACGTACAAAGTTTAAAGGGATGTTAATCATAATCACAATACTCACATAGATTTTGTACATCACCCATTTAAAATTTCAACACATTTGCACACGTACACATTCAATACCGCCCACGTTGGCAATTGACAGCTTTAAACCGCAGTCATTGATATGACTATCGTCTTGCACAGTGTCTTAAGTAATAAAAGGTTATTTTGGCTTCATCTTTGCGCTTGTGTTTGTTGGCCAAGTCACTAGGGTTCCAAAGGAGTCCGGAAAGCTTGTAAAAATTTTATTAATAAGCTATTTCTATGGTTAGGTTAGGTAAGGTTGAATCGAGGGGTTTGTTTGCACATATCTGGCGACATACACCTAAGGCAATATGGGCTTGTTGTGCGCTCCGTGGCTTTAAAACTGCACCAGTTTGACTCATAGGTCTATAGGAACTCCGTGTCATTCACAAAGTTCCTTAGTTTCCTCCAGCATATGCCTCGTAATTCGGCTATGTCTGGTAAGGTGTATCTCCCAAAATGTCGGGATCGTATTTGTGAGAAGGCGGGGTTAAATTTTGTTTCTTTTATTTTCAATTGCTATTTATGATTCCATGAAAGCTGTAGCTCAAATAGTTAAGATCGTGTTTGAAATCTATGCAGCGAAAAATATTTATAATTTAATATCATATGCCCAAAAAAAATTTTTTAGCAAATATTTATTTAAATTTTTCAAATATTTATTTCAAAATTTCAATTTTGGCTAATTTTTTCCCAAAAGTGTTTCCTACGTAGGAAAATCTAATCAACGAGATCCATGTTAGCTACACCATATTGTAAAATCCCTTGGAGTGAAATATTTGTCTTACGTAAGAGTCAGGTTCTACACTGAAAAAACAATTCCATCCATTTGTACTTAAAGCTATTGCAAGATGTGTCAGAAGTACGGTAAGTCTGGATTTCTTTAAATCAAGTATGTTGTGCTGGTTATGGATTGAATATATGTAGCTCAAATCCGTGCTTAAAAACAAGAACACCGATCTTGATTTAAGAACATAATTTTTACACCGCTTAGGATTTAATTTAAGTACGGAAGAATTGAGTTTGTTTTTGGTGTGTGATGATTATATTTTGCAACCTGGTAGGATGTTTCTGAAGCCAACATATTCCGAAATACATAATGGAAATATTCCGCTCTACTTCCTTGATTTAAACATAATTTATGAATTGTTTTGTTTCTTTGCCGATTTGAACCTGGAACTTAACTACTGACAGTCCAGCCCTTCAACCAATTCAGCTATCGTAGCAATTAAAATATTGAAACAAAATTCAGTACTTATACAAAGATACACACACGTGCTGGTTACAAATGTACCGAAGAATTTCATACTAATTTTAAGCCTTAACACTATTCATCCTCTTTAATAATCCCTTGTTTTACGTACACCTATGGGTTATGCGTACTAAAATTTTAAAGTACGCTTTGTATTTAAATTAAGTAGAAAAAATTTTAAATTTGCAATGAGCTTTTTCTTTCTGTGTACTAGGAGATTTACTAGAAATCGGCTAAAACTTTTTTAGGAAAATTTTGCAAAATGAAGCGGTTTTTTTTCAATGTTGTATAGACAGCGGGCTTTCTTGCCTATAGGCATAATGAGGCATTATAATGAGTCCAATTGAAAAATAATTTGCCGCTAAGCCGTTTGGGTAACGAGCTAGCTCTAAAAATGAGAGCTAAGAGTTCTAAGTGAGAGAAAATCTTCAAGCCACTTTGAGATTTTGAGTTCAGTATGTCGTAACACCCCGTAAGAGCTGGGCGTTGTATTTTTTATTTGTTTTGTGTACTTGTAGAACTTTTTATTTGCGGTTTTCACGCTTCGTATTAAAGTACTATAGTAGATCTTGGAGATATTGTAATAATAATAATAAATCTTGATAAATTTAAAACTCGGCAACAACAAATCTCATAAATTTTTAATTTACTAAATTAAAACCTCTGCAATGCCAAAAACAGTAGTAGATTTACTAAATGTAGTAAGTAGATTTATTTACAAGTATGAAACAACTGACAGATACTGCGCCACATTGTTTTTTGCCTACATATAATAAAGTGGATTGTAAACATTTCTTAAATTTGCAATGGAAAAGACCAAAAAAGTAGAAAATATTAAAAAAGTTATAAAAAGAAATCGCGGAAAAAGCTGGAACAAAAGATAGAATACTTGCGGACCCAATACTGTACAGAACAATTGCCAATTGGTACTCAACTGGGAGTTGTTCGCATGAATGAGGTTGGTTAAATTCAAAATAATCCTAAATTAAAACAACAAGAGAATGGAATTGAATTCTCCTCACTCGTAGTATTTGTAAAAATCTGTTGTCATCTAGTCCAGTTAAAATCTAAGGAGCACTTCATTGACTTCGGAACTGAACTAAACATTCTGCGATGATACGATGCGACTAAGATAACGTCATCGATAACCTTGTCCAAGATATGCCCAACAATATCGTTCCTGTAACTATCTACTGAGAGATTGGTTATGCATACATTTACTTTTTGTTAATAAATAAATATACATATGTACCTTTGAACTTCATTAACTTCGATTTAATCAATTGCATTTTGAACCAAATAGTTAATAATTTTTTTTCGCGGTTTCCTTAGGTATTTTTTTAGATTTTATTTCTTTTAATATTTTACGAAACACCAATTGAAAAATTCTCTTGTGTACTTTTGTCGGTAAAATATCTAAACAAAAGTCAGCTGTTTCAACTTTTTTACAATACCAAACGAAAAGTCGCTCACACTTAGAAGTTTAAAATAGTGTTATACTTAAAAGTTTTTTAAATATAATACGAAGTGTAAAAACCGCTATTAATTGCTTGACTTTTAGTTGGGCAATTGTGTATACTATCGCTGTAATTGTATAGAAAATAATTGTATTGTACAGTGCTACTGAACATAATTCATGTTTTTGTATGTTGCCCGTATGCACTTTGCACTTTATTTTCACGTGTTTACACTACTATTTATATACAGGTCATTACGTGAAACAAAAATACAAAAGTTGATAAAAACTAGATTATTTTTACCCTCGAAACCGGCGTTAGGAAAATACAACTCTGCATTTTGTGACTCTCTGTGCGTTTTAGAACTTTCGTTAAAAATTATTGCTAACACTCGAATACTTGACTTAACGTGTGAAACTAAAATTATTTAAATTTCACGAAAAATTGAAGTGTGAGGACTTTTTAATCAATCGCTTTTTTTACATATATATGTTTATGATATTTCTTTCTTTATTTTTATGCACTAAGTCTTATAATTTTACTGTAAGTTCATGTTACTATTGATATAGTTTTTACTTAGACCTAAACTTAGCTCTTTATTTTGCAACAAATAATAAATTTACTTTTTAACTGTTGCTTTATTTGAAAGCCTTTGATATTTAATGATATGACTTTTTTCTTTTCCCCTTTTTTTGGCCCTTTTCAACTGCACAAGTTGCTTTTGATTTTTCTAGAGATACCAACTCCGGCTTATGTTAATAACATATCGTTAAATTAATTATTCAAACTTTTGATCTTTGGTTTTTTATAAAAAATAATTTTAAACATTTATTTGTTTATTTTCAATATTTCGCCATTAGTTTGGTGGCATCTTCCTGAAAAGCTTGAATACTTAATTCAACAATCTAAAGATTAAATAATATAAAAATAAATTAATAACATATCTTTTTATATAAACATTTTTTTTTTTTTTTTTTTTGGAGTACATCCCACTTGCCCACTCCAAAATATTTATTAGCTGGCTGTATCTTTAACTACCTCATAGTTCCTAGCTTCCTTATCTATTCAAACATTTTCCTTTAATCACTGTGCAACTTTCGCACTCTGCAAATTTGAGTTTACAAAATTTGTACGATAAAAGTATAAAAAAAAAAAATACCAACATACACTTCTATGTTTGCGAAGAACAAATTTTACTTAATGTTGTTAAGCAAAGATATTTGGGATCGTAGAAAAATGAATTCATAAAATACTTATTAGATTTTACAAGCATGCGAAGGATGTTGTATATGTTATCTAGAGTACTGAATAAAGTGTATTAATTCAATAGATTTGAAAGACTGCTTTAAAGCGTGTTAACGATACAAGAAATTGAACAGGAAGCCTGCACTTCATTAAAATTATAAGTTGTAAAATTAATATTTGCATAAATTTGTGTATAAATTTTAAAAATTGGAAAAGCAGCATTTTTCGTATTATGTGGTGATTAAATTTAAATTCAGTGTGATACACATAGAACAATTGGATTTTTACTTTGTTTGCATCAAGCAAGACTTTATTCAGGTCGCATATCATTGGTGTTTATTTTTTGGCTCATTACCATTTTCATATACGAATTCTCTCACCCATAATATTTGTACGCAGTTTATTAACATTTTTACTTATAAATAAACATGAGACTGGAAGTGAAGAAAAAAATCAGTCAACCATACGCACAAATTCTGTTTGGTTTGTGATAAGAAGTTTTGCTATCGGAATTATGAAAAATGTATATCTTAATTTACATACTCATTATTTTACGGTTTAGATATGCATTCGACTATTTCCCCTCAAAGATTTCGTAATTTACAAATCTTTATCCCGTCTCTAAAATGTATTAAATGCTGCAGACTTTATGCATTAAAGAAACACATTCTTTGTTCATTAAAGCTTAGAAAGTAAAATTTTCACTAGAAAATCTTTCTTTTTTTTTCTTGTGAATAAGACTTTAATTCTTTTCTGCCCTTCACCATAAGTGTTGAGGTTATATACACAGAACTTTGCATGTGATTCCGTATGAAATAACCACAGCTTTCATTTCCGGTGCCATAAAGCATGTGCGGGAGACAAGTCGATTAGACGAGGTGGGTTTTTTTTTGTCTGTTGCTCCATGAGCAATGTTGAACTATTGTTTCTGAGAAAACTGCTTGACCTAAGACAAATATCTGCCTTTAGATAATTAACAGGGTAGCTGTTCATCTCTTTTTTGGCCAAATAATTGTAAAAAAAAAACAACTAATGTTAGGAACACAACTGGGACGAACGACGAATTTCGCCCAACACGACGAATACGCCGGTTAGGAGTACGTCTAGGTATAGACGTTTCTAAGATCTTACAATATTGTCAGAAAATGTATAGAATATTTTTAACCAATCGTGAGAACTTACAATTTCTTCCGGACAATATTGTTAGCAAAAGCAATGACAGGCCACCGTCCTAACAATTAATTGTCAGTTAACTGTCAATCGTCTGAACACTTTGGCATCATCATTGGTAGTACATTGTCAGGCATTGGCATATTGTAAGATGCTTAAATTCTCAACACCTTAAAATGGCGTCATTGTCAGACAAATGACAAAGAATATTAAAGAAAAATTTATGTATATGAAAGGAAGAGAAAAAAAACAAGGGAATAGTAAAGATGTGAGTAGAAGAGGTAAAAAGTTGCAGAAAAGATAATAAAAAACTGAAAAACATGGTTATTGAGCCAGACAAATAAAGAATGAGTAATGACATGTTTTCTTTTTTTTTTAGCTGTACGCGCTAGGAATGGGGAATCTTCAAAAGATATTGGCTGGCCGCTCCAGCTAATATGCACGATTCGCACGGCAAGACTTACTATTTGGCTTGCCAAGCGCCTACGTACTAAGCCCGATCGTATCGATGCTCGATCGTATCTTCTCCTATCATGCTTTCCCCCCCCCGGGACCACTGCTAAGTATTACTTCAGATGGGTGGGGATTCAGCGAATGCTGCTTTCTCTTTCTGCAGATCTTGCTCTCTCAGCTATTCTTTGCTTCACCAATATTTCCTTTGCGAACTTACACACAAGATTCCAGGATGCGATTGAAGTTAGCATCAGGCCAACTACATTATCCGGAGTGATCTGAGTCTGCGTTACCGCTTCTAAGGGGCGCCTTTGGTGTTCAAAGTCAAAGTCAGTCAAAGAAGACATGTTCCGCGGTTTCGACGGCATTTGGGCATTGTGGGCACACATTTCCGTCATCGTGCTTATATTTAAACAGATATGCTCTGAAACAACCGTGGCTGGTTAACAACCATGTTAGGTCAAAATTAACCTGTCCATGTTTCCTTGCTGCCCAATCCGCTACTATCGGGATGAGTCTGTAGGTCCACCTTCCTTTTATGGAGGCGTTCCAGTTGCACTGCCATCTTGCCATGGCACTCTCCTCCAAGTCCCTGGGGTACGCTAACCCGGCCTTTCTTGCTACATGCTTGAATAATGACATGTGTGTGTGTGTGTGTGTGTGTGTGCATTTATTTTAATAATGACAATTCGCTGACAATTTTTGATACGTAGAAAATCTTACATCCGTGTAAGCTGACAATTTTCGTTGGTAGCTAAATTTATTGTCAGGCAAATGTCTGGCAATGAAATTGTAAGATTTTCTTGCAATTGTCTGAACCGATAATTTTCTTAATGCTGACAATTTTGTATATCTAGTAGATTACCAGCACGTTGTTAGGTCTTACAATATTGTAAGATCTGACAGTCGTCTATACGAAGCTTAAGCATTCTTTGTATTAGATATTTGAAAGTTTGAATAAAATTAAGCGTGGCAAACTTTCATGTTCTTACAAATCTATGAAGCACAGCTGAAAGAAAGTTTAAAAAACTCGTAAAGCCCTAAACCGTTGTTAGTGATTTAAAATTTTTGAACATAACATATGGCAGCAATGCGTAATTAAAATTTTTCAGAATATATAAAAAAATTTGAAAAAATTTCCCTACATTTTGCAATATTTTTTTTTGTTATATTTTGCTAAATACTGGAATTTTTGAAATTTCTTTGTACTTTTTTTCCAACTTTTAATTAATTAGTTGGGGTGTTTTGGTCTTCTCCTGGTGATTATAGTGATTAGTAAGAAGGGAAACGCTTCCACAAAAACATAAAATCCATGGAAAAATAATATCAATGTCGATAGCACCACAATGTGATGACGGACTTCTTCTAGGACTTAAAAAGAGGCTGTTTTGAGCCAAAATATAACAGAAAACAACCTAAGCTAACCTTTTTTTTTATAAAATTGTGCTCGTACTCTATTTTTAATAAATTCGGAACTTGTGAATAGTTTGAAGCAAAATATTAAGCGCTTTATTTCCGACATATGTAGCTACCATAACACTGTACAACAGTGAAAAAGGGTTAAAGAAAAATATGCAGGTTATATGTATATGTTTATTTTGGTGGTCTAAATCTAAATCTCTTTTCAGTTTATCTCTATCACGTAAGGGTTTTTTATGGGCGTGGCTAATTTTGCCCCTAAATTATAGAGTTGCACCCATATGTTTCACCTTAGTTCGGAAGACCCTTCTTCAATTTTAATGAATAGCCCACCAAAAAATTTTATTTTAAATACAATTTGTTTCTATCCTTTTCCGTTTCAAAGTTATTTAGAAATTAATGGCGAAAGAAAAAATTTTTTCATGCAAAATTTTAATATTTAATAAAAAAAAATAAAAATGAGCATCATTTTACATTCCTCTGCATTTCTAAGAAAAAAAAACAAGCTATAAATCACAAAAATCCACAAGCACATGATAATTTGATTCACAATTTAAAGCAGGTATCTCTAATTGTAATAATTTGTATATATACATTTGGTCATATAACTACAACATTATTGCAGGCAGGTAACAGAATGAAACCTTGGACTTAAAATAAAAACGAATTTTTGTGATTGCATCATTTATATGTACATACATATGTATGTCAAACATATTCAACGGTTCACGAAAAAGGCCTGAGTTAAGTTGCATTATGTGTACGGAGACACAATAGAAAAGATAAAAAAAAGAATTTCAAATGATCTCGTAACATTGCATCGCTTTACGCACTTTAGTACGTGATATGAAAGCACTGCGATGTCGTCAGTTTAGGTGGAAAATTAAATGCCGCAGGTCAATAATCATCAACATGCTTAGCGTCAACATCATTAACGACGCCATCACTGTTCATGCCATCAACAGCAACAACATATTCATACTCGAATACAGTAGAAATTCAGTTTTAGCAGGTCACTGCAATGAAACCAATATTGTAGGAACTGTTTTTGAAAACAACCAGAATGACGCCAAGAAAACTAATTTTGTCTATTTTGTGATTCGAAAATGGTTCAAAAGGGCAGAATGATACCAAAAAAAAAAAAAACGAATTTTGTCTGTTTCATTTCTGCCCTCAGCTGAGGACCACCCCTAAGGTCACACAGTCGAAATTATGTTGAAACAAACTCCAAATTCAAAACAAATTTCAATAACTCAAAGAATGTTCTAATAATATTTTACTACTTATACGCAGTGTTGGGCAAAATACATGCTCTGATGTCTTTAAAATACAAAATACAAACACTTTCTTTCCATGTACTTAAAATATAAAATACAAAATACTGCATTCCAAAAGCAAGTATTTGAAATACAAAATACAGTGCAACAAAAATATTTTTTTTTTATTTTTATTGAATCAGTTCGACATTTACAATAAGTATTAAAATATGTATTTAAAATACAAAATACTTTTAATCAAAAAAGTTTTCATTTTCTTTCATAAACACCAGTTTTACAAAAGTGATATCAGACAAACAATCTCTTCATGGCGAATAGAGAAACCCAGCAAACGACAAAACCTCAATGATTTCTTATTAGAAAACGATATTTTATTGAAAGGAATATAACAGAATTAAGAAAAAAATTAAAAACGTTTCACCAAATGTTATATAACTATATGTATATAGTGTATCCAAGTCAACATTTGATTGATATTTTTTTCTCTTGTTCTACATTAAAATGTCGGACGCTGATTTTCTTTGTATTTTATTTTTTCATTATTTAACTTTCTGATAGCTTGGCGACTTTCTCAATGTATGTATGTGCATTCAGTTGCGGTTTCTTTACACAAGTACTTTGGTAATTAAATTGTGGTATTGCTATTTTTTGGAAATAAAACAGTAGCAAAATTTTCGATTTTAGTTGATGTATGAATGGAATAATTTTTTTTTTTTTTTATGTCTTAACATAAATTTAAAATGTATTTTGAAAAATGTATTTTGAGAGCACTTGTATTTGAAATACAAAATACTCAAGCGCTTAGTATTTAATATACAAAAAAAAATTAATGAGACGTATTTAAAATACAAATACAAAATATGTATTTGTATTTTAAGTACGAATTTCAAATACATGTATTTCAAATACTGCCCAGCCCTGCTTATACGATATTTAAATCAAATTTCAGCTTAAGGCCTAGTAGCCATAGTTTAATCTTGTTAGCTTAGATCTAAGCGTAGATTTAAGTTAGCTTATGTTATGTTACGAGGGCCGCCGATCCTGAGACCGACTCACTTGGGTCCTAGTTAGCTTATAAATAAATAAAAAAAAAATCAAATTAAGAACATTAACGTTCTTTTCTGCATTTTCACTAAACCAAGTAATAACTTCGCCTACTGCAAGAGCGCTTTCAAGCCTCCTTAGAGGGAATTTTTCGAAGCGGCTACGCTTAAAGTAGGGTCACCAGAATACAAAATGTATTCTATATTAATATACGTTGCTATGGGTCTTATGATAGTTTTCGATTTTGATTTTTTCTGTGCCGATTTCAAAGTTGAACTAAGATAAATATTTCCGCAATAAAATTATTTTATGTTATTTTAATTGTTCTTATTATGCAATAATATAATTTTCAAAACCAGATCCAAAAGGGCCTACTTACTAGAAAATCAGTTTTTTCGAATTTTGGTTTAAGTTCGCAAGAACTAAAGGGTGTTTTGTTTCGATGTATAGAACTTTAAGTTGGCATTACTGATCAAGATGGCGACCGATTTAACAGCTGTTGAGTGATTCATTCTCAGTTTGGTTTGGCAATTCATCATGAATAGACTCCAGCCTGAACAACACTTGCAAATAGTGCAATTTTAGTCCAAAACAAGATTATCGTTGTTCCCGCTTTTATAACCGAATTTTGTTTTGCCATGAAGTGCACTTCTGGGTGAATGGCTTCGTCAACAAACAAAACTGCTGCATTTGATGTGAAGCTAATCCTCAAGTGTATGTCGAAACACCGTTACATCCAGAAAAACTGACTGTTTGGTGCACTTTATGGGCTGGTGGAATCATTGGTCCGTACTTCTTCAAAAACGATGATGACCAGAACGTTACAGTCAATGGTGATCGGTATAGAGCCATGATTACTAACTTTTTCATTCCTGAGTTGAATAACCATGATGTCCAGGAGATGTGGTTTCAACAAGACGGCGCAACATGTCACACAGCTCGTGCCACAATCGATTTATTGAAAGACACGTTTGATGACCGCCTAATTTCACGTTTTGGACCAGTGAATTGGCCTCCAAGGTCTTGTGATCTAACAAAGCTAGACTACTTTCTGTGGGGCTATGTAAAGTCATTGGTCTATGCGGATAAACAACAAACGCTTGACCATTTGGGAGACAACATTCGCCGTGTTATTGTCGATATACAGCCACAAATGTTGGAAAAAGTCCAGATTGGATGCTAAAATCATATTTAAAACGTAATGCCACAAAATTATCTGTAAATTCCTGTCAATCGAATAACTCATAGTTGTTTTATTGCAACTTAAATTTCTACACATCGAAAAAAAACACCCTTTATATAATTAATTTACTCACACACGACTTCAAGAAGTAAAACGAATTTCGATTTATAAAAAAAAACTTTTTCGAACTTAATTTCAAACTTTTAATTTTTATGTGCTGATTTCACCGACGAACATTTCCTGAAGCAAAATATGTTTGAAAAATCGGTTAACAAATGAGCGAATTATTCAAAAAGCAATTTTCTCGATTTTGAAAGTGTTTTGACTTCAATAGTTTGGCATAAATCATAAATGAACAGGCAGTTATTTCAATAGCTACAAATTTTGTATTCAGGTCACTGCAGGTTGAAATGAAATGCAAAATCCGTGAAACAAAATCCCCACCGAAAATATATAGAACCATCCTGCTGTTTTTTACTTTTTTTCATGATGTTCTTTGTGTATATTCTATAATGGTTTCGACTTAAAAAATATATTGTTTGAAAATAAAATAAATTTACCAGGATAAATTGAAAGTGGTATTAAGTGTGCTGGAACAGTTGAATAGAAGGTACACTAGAGTCCCGACTTGCGTCATTAATGGGGACCGGATAAACGCGACGCAAGTCGAATCACTTTTTTCTATATACACGCACTGAAATTTAATTTGTTGGGGAAAATATTTAAAACAAAGCAGAATTTTCTCCCGATTTAAAACGTTTTATTACGTTCGATTTTCATTCCAGACTTATTACTTTTCTTTGACTTTGACTCATGTTTTACGTCCTTAAGGCATGTTCTGGTGAATCACACGCTAAATTGTCACCATAACCAGACATCTGCTCTTAGCACCACTTATATAAAAAAGAAAAGGGGATTCCCCTTTTTTCACGCAATCTGAAAATTTTTTAATGTACAGGTGACGATCGTTGTTGCCAGAAGTTGTAGAAACTAATGAATTCAAGATGCTAAATACATACTACACTACAAATGCTAAAAATGGTAATCCACAATGATGCAGTAAAAAATGTAACCGTGTTTAGCGACGCAAATCGAAATCAAAACGATGCAAATCGGGGTCAAAACGACACAATTCAAACCGACGCAACTTGAAATCGCAACGAAGCAAATAGAATTTTTCCAATTTTAAAAAGCGACGCGAATCGAAACGACGCAAATCGGAACGACGCAAGTCGGGGCCTAAGTGTATATACTTATGAATGTCGTAATTGCTATGAACTATCACGTTGTACATTAAAAATGATCAAACTTGATGTAATTTTTGGCGCGGCATGAATGAAAAGAAACTTTAAAATGCTATTGCATTTTCCATACATATTCGTTTAAAAGCGGAAATGTTTTGTGTTTGGAGAGCCCTCATGAAATACACCATACGATTGATTATCTGAAGTGGGCAACAAAAACACTTTGCACATTTTTATACCAGATGAGTCAGTTTAATGTGTAAATACATCAAGCCTGTTATAATACGTACGAAGCCAACAATAATGATGGCTAATTGCATATACCAAGATTTATAACGCCAGCAAGCCCAAATGTATGATACATACAACGTGCGTATAGACATTTACACATTCAGCTTAATATTACTTTCATCACAGTTGTGTGTGGAATTTTTGGCGAAAGTGCAAATGTTTAAAAAACACATTTAGTGTGCGTAAACAGTTTTCAAAAATGATAAAATATTTAAAGTATAAATTTGCGATGCTGAATGGTGATCAGATACATACAAAAAGCAGCACAAAGTTATTGCCCATGCATAAACAAAAAATAAAAAACATCACATGCTTAGGTTTTGTATAAATTTAAGCTGATTTAGTATCTTAAGTAACACATTTCTCAAAAATGTCTAAAAAAAAAGTCACTCCGACATGCTGTTATGTAATATGTGTGCATAAATATTTCAGCCGGAGAGTTCAACAAGTGATGTAATATTAAATATGATTTGCTAAAGCTGAAGGTATGCATACATGCACACACATAAATACTCCTGCCAGAGTCTCTTATCAAAATAGGTAAAAACAAATTAATCAAACTAAAATAGAATTATGTGAGTTAAAACTAAGAATGTTGTTAAATCACATAATGTACAACTTAGAAGCCGTTACTGTGAAGTAATGTGGAGCGGGAGACATCGGTCTCAAACTGGTTTAAAAATACACGGCTTTTAAACAAATTACAAATAATTTGTGTCGAATATTGAACATGAAATGAGTGATATCCTGAATGTCTTTAAAAATAGACAGCTAGCGGACAAGCAAATATATTTATAAAAGCTTCTGACCGAAACAACCAGCTGTACCCTACCCCAAGTCATATCTCTGGGTGGTTTGTGTCCTTTAATTAATGCCAATCATACCAAGTATTTGCAGTAAAGCTTGTATAGTATAAAATATACTCAAAGCAATTTTATAGCTTTCAGTGTTGCCATTACAATGATTTTTTTTAATATTTAGATCCCGTATTAATTTGGTAATTGTATTGGGAACTACGTTTATGCGTTAATGTTTATATATGTTCATTTGCCCGTTTTGCTTTGAAACAAATGGTGCTGCGGAAGTTTTTTTCCATATGATTCCGTTTTTTGCTACTGACTACTGTTTTTCATTTAATTTTATCTAAATGTATCTCTAAAACAGTTTATTCTATTCTCTTTTTCGAAAAGCATTTTTTTTATTATTTAAGAATAAGTAAACTAATAGCATTATATGTAATGTTGTGGGCAAAAATATTTTGAATGATCACTTTGCTGATACACACCTATCTACTATATAGAATTTCACATTTTATTTCATGTAGGCTGGAGAGGTACAGCAAACTTTTCACATAGTTTCGTTGGCTACAAGCAGTCGTGCTTGTTAGGCTGCAAGTGCACACATCAGCTCTATTTCATGCAAAAAAAAAAAAAAAAGTTTTCATATTTTTATATTTTATTTGCAAGTCTCCACTTTCGTTTGATACAAAAAACTTCACTTGGCTTGGGATTTCACAGTGAGCTGAAACATAAATGTGCGGATGAACACACAGAAGCAACATGCACCATTTTTGCTTTTTTTTTTATTCATACATATGAATCTCGCTTATACCCTCTGGCTTATGTTTTATGATTGAGTATGTTGTACTACTGGCAATTCCTGAAAATACTGTTTACTATAAAAATGTAAAATGTGAGTGTTCGACTATTGATGTTATGCAGTTACTTCCGCTTAATTGAGTTCCTAAAAATCAACGAATTTTTAACGCATTTAAACGGAAACTCAATTAAACAATACCCGGTTAATTCAATCGCCGACGCAATTAAACGAAAGTCGCTTAATTGAGCAATATATGCAATAAAACGAAACACCCATGCTTAGATGGATAATAAAACTCATTTCTTTAGTTACATATTGAAATGAAAAATTGTTTAGGTTTATTAAATCAAAATAAAAATCAGGTACATACGTTCATAGTACAATGTTTATAAAGGAACAGAACCATGACCTTTTAGCCGTAAAATATTTTTTTTTACTTTTGTGGAGCAAAAAAAAAACAAATTAAGTAGACGAAATCAATTAAGCGAAACATTTGCTCTTGTTATCCGCAATGTGGTCTTAATTTGCGAAACAATTAAGCAGGTAACGCAATTAAACAGAACTCAATTAAACGGGTATTTTAGACAGGTAGACTGAATGATTTCGTCCCATGATTTTTAGTGCAATAAAGCGGGAAACTCAATTAGGCGGGGCTCAATTAAGCGGAAATAACTGTAATAACAAATATAACGAAAACTCATTACAATATTCGACAAAAGAGATTCTTTCTCTGCCTTTGAAGAAAATCACCAATCGGCTGCATAATAGTAGCAACACAATGTGTGGCCACACAGTCACAATAATTATGATGTTTGATGTCTTTCATGATATGTCTGCAGCAAATTATTACAGTAAAAGACACACACAGTCACAGTCAAAGTGCGAGTAGAGTTAATTGTACGTATCCAGACAAAAATGGGATAAGATATCACAGGCGGGAAGAAAAAATTTTACACGGTGGTTGTTTTCACGTACCTAGACTGTAAAAGCAAAACACATTCTGCACGATAATTGTTCTCCTCGTGAGCGAATTAGATCGTAAGAAGTATATAAAGTAGGCAGCCGATTAGACCCGAAGAATTCATCTCGTCGAGCTGTACTTGCATTTTGCCAGTCGTTATAGTTAGCTGACTAAGATCCTAAGAATCTATCTGCTCAGATTGTATCTTGATATTTTACTGATTGCAGTAGTTAGCCGACCGAAATTCGAAGAATCTAACTCGTCTAATGTATTTGCAAATTAGCGAGTGCTGTACATAGTCGAAAGGGATGCGAAGAGTTTATCTCGTTTATGTAGGCTACGGCTTCGAAGACTTCTCTGTAGACATCCGTATAATGTGTCTCATCAGATCGTATTTTGATTTTTCCGAATACCTTAGTTAAGCCTAAAGCTAGCTTTTTTGCCAGTCATTTACTTGGCTTGAGACTTTTCAAATGTTTGTTTAATACTTTTAATACCCTTTGGTTAGTGCGGGTCATTAGAGCAGAAAAACGTGCCAAAACAAAGAAAAGATATCGTAGTGTTATGCTACCCATTTTCTTATAATAAAACCCTAGCTCTATGTTTAGTATTTGAAAGGTAGCAGCCCTTTTACAGACCTCGCTCTCTGCCTCGGAGGCCTAATTTAACGGTGCAACAAGTCCATATAGAGCAAAACAGAGAACTACCCTGAAGAGGGGGTTAGAGTGCTCAGGTGTCGATATTGGCTACAATATATTAATATATTAATCCAATAACAACCCTTTGTTAAGCAGCCCAGTTTATCTTGTATTACCTGTAAAACCTAACTCCGTTGGCATAAAATCAAGGGTTTAATCAGCCGCGGTGGACTTTTTCGCGATTATTTACAAAAAAAAAAAAAAAAAAAAAAAATCGAAATATATGGTTACCAACTGCAATTGCTACGATGCCTATAAGGAAAGTTGTATTAGGGCTATAAAATTGGTGGCCGTGCCACAAAGTTTGACAGCGTTATCATCACTGATGCAATACCAACAAACAAATAAAAACCAAATAAAAATCGATTGGATGACAAAAAATATATTCTAATAACAAGAAAAATAAAGCAATAAAATTGAAAGTTCATCAATAGTCTAAAAATAGGCAGTCAGTAATCAATAGCACAGGTAGTGAGATGGCTAAGCGCTGCTGCTTAAAACTAGTATGCAATTAGTTATGACCTTAGTTCGAGGCAATTTTGGTGGTGAAATAGTCATGGTATATACTGCAGCCAATAAAGGCCATATTCATAATAATTACTGTAAGTTTATTAAGCTCTTATTTGACGTATTTCTACGGAATATTTGTCAAATAAACGCGTAATAAACCTTCAGTAGTTTTTATGAATATGGGTGCAAGTCTTTAAATTTATTTTATTTGCGTTTTTCGAAAAATATTGAGAAAGATTTTTTTATCACAATAAAATCCTTCTCAATTTTGAGGAAGTAAAATCAAACTAAAGCCCAATAAATTTATTAACAATTGAAAATAATATAGTTCGACTGTGATATTAGAGCTGTTTACTTTTATTTTCTCACATACCAGCTTTAAGTTGCTCTATAATTTAATCTACATATATTATTTTTAACAATAAAGACACAATTTATTTTTGGCCTCTATTTAACCTCATATATTCATTGGCCTGTGTATTTATTTTGGCTCGAAATCAATAGCATTAAAAACAACTGTCTCAGTTGCAATACCAACAAATTCTAAAGCTGTTCTGATGCAGTGCATCACTTTTTTTTGGCCACCACCTTAAGGTCTTTGTTATACAGACACATACACAAACAGACACTCTTATTAACTCAAATGTACTTGAGATAATTTTGATATTTGTTCACTTCTATTACCCACCAACAAAATAGTTGGACAAGGTTGATTTTTTTTGGATGGTGAGGTGGGGTTTAACATGCCTTTGCACTTACAGTGTCTGTCGCCAACTGCGTTGTGTGGTGTATCCACTAAAAAAACTCACTCCTCCATTCTGGGGTGGTCCTTCCCCGGATCGCTATCTGCACGTCCTCCAGGAGTCTGCTCTATTTACCCACGTCTGGGTCCGTCATTTTCCTCGTTCCGCTGGACTACGTCGAGATCCGGTTTCTTCGAACGTAGTTGTTTTCATCGCCAATCGTTTTATAGATTATATCATCGGGTGTGAAGTCACCAATCTGATTTCTCAGCTCGTTTTTCTCGGTCTCATCACAATAAATGCAGCAGGCGCTATGGGTCTTGGCCACTACAGAAGCTTGATTTCGAGTCTACTGATTAGTTATCAGCGAAATGTTGCTGGCTGATAAAGACAAAAAACATTAATAAAGGGCCTGCTTCTCATCTGCAAACGTTGTCGTTCGTTCGCACAATTACATTGAAAGCAAAAACAATATCCAATATTCGCACAATTATATTGAAAGCAAAAACAAAATATTGGATATTGATTTTGCTTTCAATGTAATTGTGCGAACAAACGACAACGTTCGCAGGTGAAAAATAGGCCCAAAATTCATTGTTAGACTTCGGCTCTTACAGCAAATAAATAGTTAAGCTGATTTTCTTAATTACATTGATATCATGAATAAATTCTAAGATTAAGAGAGTTGTTCTGAGCACTAGCTGCTAAAGCTATCGGCTCTACTTTATATAAACCAGCTTATTTTATGAGAATCACTCTTTTTGTGGAGTTGTGATGGACTGCTAAAACTAAACAAATTGACGTTTCAAAGGACAATTTTTTTTTTTTCACTTTTTGACAGTAATAGCAAAAACAAACAAAAAATTAAATCCCTAACATGCTTGCTAGAAAACGTCAAAGTTACGTTTTGCCTCAGAATTTTAAGCGTGATCTAAATACTTGTCATGCGTTAGATGTTATACAATTTTGCTGACGTGGCATCTATTTCACCTTGGCAAGAATTGCAATTTCACTACGACTAAGAACATTGAAATCAACACAAAAAGTGCCAAAACTAAAGAAAACTAAAATGCAAGCCCTTGGCGTGAAAATGAAAGGCATAAAAACACAAGAAAAAAAGTAATCGCTGAGCATTATTTTTGCAAAATCTTTTGTATTTTGCAACAAATGAAATGTGTCTACTGGTAATATTTGTAGTAAAATCAGAGTATCATTTTTATAAAACACACTGTTAAAAATGATGTTGCATTTGAACAAATCAAAAAAAAAGAAAAAAAATATGGTGAATTTTTTTATCAACAAATTGCTCTGTTTCTTTTTAAATTTTCTATAAAGAAAATCATCTATGGAATTCCAAATTTTATTTCGTACTTAAAAAAACCACATCTTTTCACTTTCAATGAATTTAAAAAGCAATAAATCTTCTATTTTTTATGTGTTCATTGCAAGGTTGAAATTGTTTTTAGGAAACAAATGTTGAAAGCAATATTTTCGTTTTATGCCATTATAAACTTTTCTACACAGATTGCAGCCAAGAGCTTGTAAGGTTGAATTTGAGTATATCGGGTGTTTTTTTTTTTTTTTTTTTTGAATATGAGAAATTATTATTATTGTACAAGACAGAAATATTATTGGAATGAACTTTTTATTATAATATAATAGTTAAAATTGTGCCATTTATTTCAAAATATGAATTCTGGCAAAAATTAGTCAGGTATACAAGTTGTTTAGTTCACTAAATCATCCCATTGCTTTTTAGCTTCTGCAAATAGTTCTGGCCGCATGGTGTCCAGGGTGGCTGGAATATCGGGTGACAATTTTCCCCGAGCTGTTGGCTTATCAACATAAGGCAATGATTTTACAACAAAAAAAATATAGAAATAAGTCAAAATCAGTTAAACCGCTCGAGCGAGGAGTTCATTTTTAATGTACCGTACTCATCAGAGTGAAACGGAACCCTATTACCGAAACTACTACGTCCGTCCGTCCGTCCGTCACAGCGTCCATTCTTCGAAACGGTAAGAGGTAAAGAGCTGAAATTTTCACAGGACGCTGTCGTACCGTGCCGCTACAATAACAAGTACTAAAAACAACAACAACGCGAAAACTACCAGGTGTCCCCATACAACGAAAAGTTACCATTAGCTATAACTCTCGAACCGCAAAAGATAGAGTGCTGAAATTGGCCAATGTATGTATTTACATATGCCCTACAACAACAAATGATAAAAGCAACAACATGTCGAAAACTACCAGGTGTAGTTTATAATTGATAAAATTGTTTATCGCTTGTTCAAAAATAAAAAAAATTAAATGATTTCAAAAATTTAAAATTGTAAAGAATTTCAAATAATAAAATAATCAACATGATCCCAGATTATAAAAGCATTTATGAAATTTAACATTTTCAATTATAATTTCACTGGTATCCATTTTCTCAGTTTTTTAATTTTATCTTATTATAGTTGAACAGCTGATGGGGTGACCATATTAAAAAAAATTGGTTGCTAAAAAATTTTGCATTACCAAAAACAAAAAATTAAACACTACAAACATGTCTTATAATCTAATATGTTGGCTTTTTATTTTAAATGCAAAAAGTCAATGCTTAGCACTTAGCGGCGAAAAATTCGTCGTACGCCCCAGTTGTGTTTGTTGATCGAGATCTTTAAGTTCTGTCACCCATTGGTTTGTATGATGTACTTTGAGAATTGGTCAGGCCGAAAGCAGTAATCAGCTGGGCTTACAGGGCTACCTGGTATCGAGGTACATTGGTTCTACCCAACAGTAAAATAAAGAAATAGTTTTCCCATGAATTTGAAATTTTGTTATAAAAATAATTATGATATCACAATTGTTCATTAATTTTGACTTTTGACTGGTCAAATATCCTTAAAGCTATTTGATAAAGAATTATTGTCAGCGTAATTTGAAAGCTATAGCTGAATTATTGTATAGTATTTTAATTGTTCGAGCCTTAAGATCACTTGCTTTTTTATAAATGTTTATGAAATTCGATATTTCGGTATCGCAATGGATACCTTCTTCAGGAACCTCAACAGATACCTGAAGAAGATATCCATTGTGATATCGAAATATCGAATTTAATAAACATTTATAAAAAAAACAGGTGACCTTAAGGCTCGAACAATTAAAATACTAAACAACAAAGGTCGAAAAATTAGCATTAAGAATGAATTATTTTATGGATTAATATTACTTTACAATCATATATTTTATTTTACTAAGACTGCTTGTATTATAATGAATGTCTTTGAGATGTACTTGTAATTTTCAAACTAATTTTCTTAACACTTTTTAATTTTATAAATTGAATAAATACGTTCAATGTATTTCGGAAAAGTTTACCCATGTGTTCAAGGTGAAGCATGCTTTGGATATAATTCCGGTATTAATCCAGCTGTGTGCGGGCTTAGTTTGCAAACTACTTGCCTATAGCTTCTACTTGCAAGAAAAAATTTTCACACAGTATTTGTCGTATTCTCTTGTACGTTTCGGAGTCAAATATTTTTTATTTATTATCTTTGTATGTGTATGTAGTTAGAGTGATAGAAAGTACAATGAAAACCCACCATAAAATGAGAATCAAAAGAGGTATGTCATGCATAGTACTTCATAGCATTTTGCTAAGAAATAGTTCTCCTCAAACTCCTTCATCCGCATATTCATTCTTTCATTTGTTGTACATCCTCAGTATGTGCAACACACATTTGGCTTTTATCGAAATTATTCATGCGTATCAAATAGGATTATGTAGACTACAACGTGTTTATATATTATTCCATGCAAACCCCCTTGAGATACGTGTGGCAAGAAAAGTGTTGACTTTTATTAGTTGTGAAAAAAGTGTTTACCTCCTGTCATATTATTTTGCTTCAGTTAAAATAAAGCTGCCTTTTCATTCACTTCTTGGCTTCCTTCTTAACTGAAGTTTTTTACAGAAACTGTTTAGTTTAAGTACACATATAGTTACAATTAATATTGACACATTTAATATCGCATGTAGGTATTTCTGAATATATAAGTAAACTCAAGGCTAAGCACATTTGTAGCCTTTGACACTTTTTGAAGCTTCAGATTATCAAAATAGATAAGCTCAAGTATTTTTAACGATATATATTGCACTGGCTGTTTCGAAGCCGCCACACTTTTCGTCAGCACCCGTCCTTGAACTCAGGGGCTCATGTTTCTAAAGCGACACTCATGAAACTGTTCCGCCCAAGTTGCTGTATATTATCGGTGTAAATTTAATTAATTTAACCTGCTAAATATCATTGATGTCTTCTTTGTCTAATTTAATTAATATCAATCACAAGGATGGTATAGAAAGAACTTGAGCCTGATGAACTTAATACACAAATAATTTGTGTAAATTTTTAACTATAACAAAACACTCATTATTAGTTTTTATTATATAGTCGAACTATATGTTTTAAAATGTTTTAATAATTTTTAGTAATGTCATTGTGCGTTATAGTTCGTTTTTTTTACTTCCATAAGATTGAGAAAGATTTTTTATAATAAACTTGGAGTGATCAACGTTTTTAAAGAAAACCAGAGAAGTAAAGTTGAAGATTTACTGGCTGTGGTACATACCATACCTGTTCCACGGCTACCGTGTCGCTTATTAGCAGCCAAATTTGCTTCGAACCTAGACCATGACTAATTGTATACTGTTTTTTAAGCAGCGCATAGCCATCCTACCACCGGAAGTCTTCATTACTGACTGTCTATATTTAATCTTGTTGATTAACTTTTCTCTTTATCACTGTGGTTTTCCATTGATTGGAATATATTTTATATTAAATTACTTATGTTTTTTATAGCTAGCTGGACAACTGTTTCTGGGTAGCAAACACTCTTCATCAGCACCCTATATAATATTTTATTTTCTACTACCTATATCCAATTGATTTCTATTTGATTTTCGCGTTTGTTGTTATTGTATCAGTGATAACAACGGTTTTTAAACTTTTCGCCAGGCCCAGCGATTTTTAAGCATTAGTTTTAATTTTATAGTCGAGCTCTATGATTTACAATTGTTAATAATTTCATTGGGCTTTCTAGCTTGATTTTTACTTCATCAAAATTCTTTTTTTATAATATTATAACATCAACTTTTTGGTGTCGTGTACAGGTCCAATCGTGTACAGGTCCAATTGCTTGAGAAATCGATCTTAGCTCTATCTCGGGTATACACGAATCAATCGTGTTTGAAATTTGTTTAAAAAAGGTAAAAGATAATTTAAGCATAATAGTAAAATTAAAATAAAGTTAAACTAAAAAACGAGAAGTAGAAGTAGAGTAAACTTAGGGTGAATTGTGGTGAACATTTGAAAGAAAAATTACAAAACTCGGCTTAGATGTTCTCCATTGTAGATAAAGTAAAAAATGAGGCGTAAAAGTAAGTGTGTTAAATTTATTTTATCCGTAGAGACCTATAATGGGTTATTAAGAACCTTTGAATGAAAAGTTGAACAATTTGGTAGAAGCTTTTTCCGTTGTATACAAATTATGGAAGTGGGCGTAACAGAGGGCGTGCAGAATCGTAATTTTAAATTTGCGTAGTTTAAAATTTGTGCGTAATTTAAAATTTGTGAGCGGACAGTGGGCGTGGTCAAATTGAACATAGCCTCTGTTCACCATTGATAGTAATAGCTTATTAGATCCAAACAATAATCAATTACCGCTTTATATTAGTATAGATGTGGGACAGGAACGTTTGACTAGAAGCAGCAACACGTACTGAATACAACACTGTAAAACACAACGAACGGACGAAGACAATATGATAGCGGTACTCAGCGTTTGGTACGTTTTTGGTTGCGACTATTTGTATTTGCGATTATATTGCAACTGATATTGAGCACACTTTTTAACAACTTTGCAAATTATATTGCACTCCAAATAACAGCTGATAAATTAATACACAATTTTTAATTTTTCACGTTTTATTTTTTTGGTAATTACTGTTGGCTCTATCTCTACAATTTTTTGTTTGCTTTGTTTTAGAATGTCATCTGTTCGAGTGTCAGTGTTGCAAATGCAATACTCATGCGAAAAAAGCAACACGTAATTAGCGGTGCGTAAATGCAAAAATATTGCGACTGCAACCTTGTATATTTTGTTGTTGGGTTGCAAAGAAAAAGCAATGATTTCTTGCATTTGCACTTACGCAAAAGACATTTGCACCAAATAATGAACTGCGCTGATATAAACTAGTTGATAGGTTAGTTCGTAAGTATTCATGCTACAGGCAAGAGCACCAATCAAGGCACATCAAGCTTTAAATTTATAAGTTCTGAATAAATAATTAATGTACATAATTAATATTGTATTTTCATTTAAATATACAAGAACTACATAGATTATGAAAGTAGAGTGGACTATTTTAAGTATTTATTTTTGACTAGCATGACTTCTAAAATAATTAGTTAGGTGCATAATTAAACACACAAAAATGTGGTCCTTTCATACTTGAATCGAGCCCATTCAGTGTCAAAAGTATGGTAATCTGAATATTCCTAAATCTTTTAATTACGGATCTTAGCCTTGTTGATTTTAAAATTCAATCTGGCATTTAATATAGCTAATATTAAGTATTTAAAACTTGAGTAAACCGTACTGATCACACTTCTTTTAGGGGACTTCTTTCGTAATTGGGGATAAAAATTTCCCAAAAATCCACATGCTCTTTGTGGATTTTATTCATGAGTATAAAAAACACAATTTCATTTGGGAGCATGCAAAATATATGTATTTTATAAGTAATTTGATGTGGACTATATGTTTTAAGACGATTTTTTTGGGAAGTTTGAAATTTTTGTTCGGCGCCATGATTCAAAAAACGTGTACTGTTGTCTTGCTTGCAAGACTTCTTTAGCCACAGAAAAAGGTCTAAAGCTAACAAATCGATTTAATGAATTAAAAATAATGTTTTAATATTTAATTTTTTACGAATGTGGTAATTTTTGAAAATAAGAAAAAAGCTATTTTGGGGATTCTTGGGAATAAGACATTGTAAATTAGAAATGAGGTCTAAGGAAATATTCGATGAGTGCAACGTTTGAGCTTGATTTAAGTAGGGTTTGATTAAAAGCAACAAAAAAAAAGTTTTTTGTTTTCCATTCACAAGTACCAATATATTGCGTAAATCAGTTTTTTATGGTGTTCATACCTCCATAAATCGGGGTTTTGGTAGCAAAAAGAGTTCTGGTAGTAAAAAGCGTGTTTGAAGGAAAAAATTCGTTTCCTATAAAGCCGTGAAAAGATCTGCGAAAACAGCAGATATACACATTAGGAGATTACTTTCGTGAATAGTGTTTAAGTTTTGCCTTAACCGAATACAATATAGAGCCAGTACTTGACCACTGTTTCTACCTGTATGTGATTAATTATTCTAACAAAGTTAAATGAAGATTATGAAGTGTGAGAACACTACAGGTTTATGTATTATTTCTATCTTCTTATGAAAATTGTATTCGAAACTATGAATCAAATTGAAAAAAATCCAGTGTTATAATCCAATGACATGAACTTGTAAGCTGCATTGCATGCATGAAAGCAAAAGTGCTGGTGGCTGTAGTATTTTGTTTGGGCAAAGCTAAGATTACAATTGCCACCACCATCATTATAATTACATATCGTCACACAAAATTGAACACACTCTAACCTTTAAATTATTAAAACTTTGTTTTTATTTGTTTGTTGTGTGCTGTTAGGTTCGATCATGTTATCACGAATATGTTACCTATAACGGGTCACATTCAAATGGAATGCGATTCGGCAATATAGAAACTATTCAAGCGATACTAAGCGAAACAGTGATTGAAAGTATTCAATGTTGCCATTAAATAATTTTTTATTATTTTTTAGCTTTCGATAACCTTATATTGAAAAAAATCAGGCATACCTGTGAAAAAAATTTTGAGGCTCATAAGTCGGGAAATGGCTAATTGCCCTAAGTTTTTTCTTCTTCTTCAATATTCTATGGACCTATGAATATTCTAATTTTTAAGGAACATACGTAAACTGTTTCTAAACCTATATTTGTATTTAAGCTCAAAGCTGAAACGTCAGTGGATGAAGCGGGCAGAGTAATTGAAAATGTAGAAGAAACCATTAAATTCTTCATGAACACACACACATTTTCCTTGCAGTCCAGTAGAACCTACGGCTATGCTGGACGACGGGAGAAGGGATGAACATGAAGTGCCTATTATCAGCGATAGGATGTATATAAAGGCGATAAATAGGGTTTCTCTGTTTAAGGCTGCTACATAAGGGGAAGAACTTTCGACCCATCTAGCAGGAATATACAATGCATGCCCAACTCACGCATATATTCCAATAGGCTGGTGGGAAGCGAGGGCATTGTTTATCCCCAAATCTGGCAAGCCAAATTATTCTTCACCAAACATTTATAGGCCAATAAGTCCAACTTCCTTCTTGCTGAAACCCATGGAGAAGGTAGTAAATTTTGTATGAAATACAAAAACTATTAGTTGATACACTTAAAATTTTGTTATACGTTCTATGTACGTGTTTTCCTGCACAGCCAACAAAATAAATAAATTGAGTCAAGTACGGGGCTGGCTCGCACTCTTAGGGTTCCGTATGTGTAATGTATGTATGGAATGGCGTATGTGTATTTTATAAATTTCATCTCTCTGTTTTTAAAGCTACTTTATGTTGTATGGGGACACCTAGTAATTTTCCACTTTTTGTTGTTGTTGTAATTTGTTGTTGTAAGGCATCTGGGAATACATACACTGTGCGAATTTCGACTCTCTATCTCTTACGGTTCGAGAGTTATAGCTATTACTCTACGTTGTAACGGGACACCTGGTAGTTTTACAGTTGTTGCTGTTTTTAGCAAGTGTTGTTGAGGAGCATATGTAAATACACATATTGTGCAAATTTCATCCCTCTGTCTCTTACGGATCGAGAGTAACGACTAGTTGTTACTTTACGTTGTATAGGGACACCTGGTAATTTTCGACTTTTTGTTGTTTTTAGCATTTGTTATTGTAAGCCATATGCGAGTAAATATATTGTGCACATTTCATCTCTTTATCTCTTACAGTTTGAAAGTTACGGCTAATGTTTTTTACGTTGCATAGGGACACCTGGTAGTTTTCGACATGTTGTTGTTTTTAGCATTTGTTGTTGACAAGCATCTATAAATACATACACTATGCAAATTTCAGCTTTCTATCTTTTGCGGTTCAAGAGTTATAGCTAATTGTAACTTTTGGTTGTATGGGGACACCTGGTAGTTTTCGGATTGTTGTTGCTTTTAGTATATGTTGTTGTGGAACATCTATAAATACATACACTATGCAAATTTCAGCTCTCTATCTTTTACAGTTCGAGAGTTATACCCAATTGTATTTTTTCGTTGTATGGGGACACCTGGTACTTTTCGACTTGTTGTTGGTTTTAGTATTTTTTAGTAGCGGCGAGGTACAACAACATTCTGTGAAAATTTCAGCTCTCTAGCTCTTACCGTTTCGGAGAATGGATGCTGTGACGGACGGACGGACGTACTTGTCTCCGTAATAGGGTTCCGTTTCACTCTAAAGAGTACGGAACCCTAAAAAGCATCGGCTTCTACAATATGGAACACATTTCCCAAAACCATTTGGCAATGATTTGAAAAGCAAATTTTTAACGAAAGAGATATCACAATTGAAATACACTTCGTTAGCTTTACTAAACAGTTAATTAATTTCTATTATTTGAACTTTTTCTTATATAATTATTTCTGTATTAAGTTTGTAAGGCTCAAGTTCTTTCTATATTATCCTTGTATTTGATGTTAATTAAATTAGACAAAGAAGACATCATAGACTTTTAGCAGAGTGGACAACTAGTTGTTTCGAAGCAATGATAAATATAGAAAGATTAAATAGAAATCGTGTGTTTGATATAATTAAAATTTAGACAGCAAATATACAATAACTTGGGTGGCTTAGTGGCATGGTTGTCGCTTTAGAAACATGAGCCCCTGAGTTCAAAGACGGGTGCTGATGAGGAAGTGTGGCGGCTTCGAAACAACTAGTTGTCCACCCTGCTAAAAGTCTTTGATGTCTTCTTTGTCTAATTTAATTAATATCAATGACAAGGATAATATAGAAAGAACTTGAGCCTGATAAATTTAATGTAGAAATAATTTACTAAACAGTTTTATTCATAAATTCTGTGCACCCGACCTTAATTCAATGCAAAAATTCATTAAATTTCAATTAACGTTGAGGTTCATGGCATTAATGAATTACAACTTTACTTGATTAATATTAGCAACAAAAAAATGGTCACCTAGGGGTAGAATTTGAGCTAATTTAAAGATGTATAAAATTTATTACTGCATAGTTCCGTCATAAGGAAATACTTAATTTGCTTAATGAAATATAAAATTACCTAAATCAAACAATTAATTGAATTTAAGCACTCTTTCATCAACATTATTTAGAAAAAACGATATCTTTATTGTTATTGCTAATATCCATCACAGATGTAATAAATTCCAAAAAATAACATGCTCAACATTTCTCAAGTATTACTCGTAATTAGACTTCAACACTTCTGCAAATTTTGAAATTATTTCACCTTGTATGAAATATTTCTTACAAATTAAATAAAAATTAAAAAGCTAAGAGATCTAATGAAATATTTCATTGACTTGAAAAAATCATTCATCAATTTAATAATTTATTTTTCAAAACCCAATGGTACTTTTCGACAAAATTATAAAACCAATGATCCATTGGCATCGCAATCCGTTCATTAAACCTACGATCACTTATTAATGCAATTAAAATGTTCAGAGTATTAATAAAAATTTATTAATGAAATCAATTCATTGTCATTATTAACGAAAACTCTTTAAACTCTTTTAGTAAACGAGCGCTTATGATTAAAACCGACTTTAATAAAAACTGCAGAAATTATAAATTTAATTTTGTTTCAAAGCGCCAGCTCGACTTTTTCAACGGTTCCAGGGCTCTAGTTTTTGAAAATTTCAATAAATAAAAATTCTTCTCTACAAAAATAAACACTTTTAGGGTTAGGCAGAAATAAATTTGTTGATATTTTTTAAGCAGGTTTGTCGCTGCTTCAATAAATTTTTTAGTATTCTATTGGGTCTTTTGCATTTTCTGCGTCTATATTTTCGTTCAGCACTTCAGTATCTTTATCATGAATAAAGATATTGTGTGTGAATTTTAAATTTACAAAGCCAGTCTTCCTCTCTCAACGAATTTGTTCAACATAAAACTAAACCGGTTTTTAGGTGAAAAAGAGAATGAAGCCCATCATTTTTTTTTTTCGTTATTTAGGTAAAATTTTGCTTGGCCAACTTAGATACGGGCTGTTGTTGCTGGTATAGGTAGTTGTTTTTTTTAAGGTTGATGGTGCAAATGAAAGCGAAATTGTATAGATTATTTCTTATACGAGTATGTACGGCTTTAGTGTTCGATTGTTGTTTTATTTTTCTTCTTTGCAGTTATTTGACAACCAAAACAAACAAGAGTTCAGATGAACGGGTGGTGTGAGTGAGCGTTACCGTTTTCTTAACAGATTTATATTTTTTATTAAACTGTCCATGGTATAGATAAAGAATGGGAAAAGAAATGTTGTGTAAGGTTATTGCCGCTCATGATAGTGATGAGTATTGAATATTAAAGCAATCGTTTGAGTTATATTAAAGTGATTTTACTATAAAAATTTTTTTTATTAAGGTAAAGCGTCCGAAAAATAACTTTTTTTTTTTTGGAAAACGACGCAAGACATCGAGTGTATCTTCGGCTGTGTGGCACGTAGCGCCGTAATGTTGAAAGCAAGTGTTGCCAATATCCTCCTCTTCAATTTTTGTGAACAAAAATTCGTTCAACATGTCGATAACGATCGCCATTGACTGTAACGGCCACTTTTTGCTCATTTTCTAGACCAAAATCCGCACCAAAAAGTGACTCGTTTTGGGTGCATTGGCTTTTCAATGTATGCGTTCATGTTTTCTGTGGCCCAAATGCGACAATTTTGCTTACCTGCCAAGATCAAAATGAGCTTCATCTGAAAAGATAATTTTTTTTTTTTTTTGCCAAAATCGTCATCTTCTGTAAGTCGATCGCAGGCGCACTTAGCGAAGCGTATTCACAACTATATTCGTTCAGCGCAAGTATAAAACTAATTATCTGTCTAATCAGACATGAGCTAAGTGTTGCCATTAACCAAATAAATAGTAGTTTAAAAACACGTTAGATGGGGACCCGTTATTATAATTCAAAGGTGGCTTTAAGTGCAATATGCGTAGTATTTGTAGATATAGATTTAACGAATTTCCGTGCATTAAATTCTATTTATAAAAATTTATAAAATAGTAATGACACTGATTGACTGAATAATTTCTTAATCGATATCCACAGCTCCCCCGAGCGTTATAATTGGGTTTGTTTGATTCGAAAAACCTCGGTAACCTCAAATCTACGGCCGTAATGATATATGCTAATAGTCTAGGTATCGGAATCGAACAAGGGCTGCAGAAGCGATATGTTTAGTCAAAGTGCAGGATTGGCCCTAAATGATATCAACTCGACTGGGCATTGGAGAAACAACTCGACTGGACAGTAGAGTTGGAAAACTTAATTAAATTAATTTTAAGGCTTAGAGAGGAATGAGCCTTTTTTTTGAGGGTTGGCTTGGTGGTATCAGTAGATCAAAATAAAAATTTTCCGCAAAGTAAAAACATGTGGATCTTAAAAAACACTTTGAAGTTTTACAAATTGCAAATTGTGATTTCATGAAAGCTAATTAAAAAATGATTTTTTGAAATCATATCCAGCTATTCAGTTTATTTGTTATTGCATGGTCTGAGATTCAAACATTATTTGAATTGAACATTATTTGAATAAACCTCTTTGCCATAGAAATATTAGGAAAGAAAAACTGTATGTATTTTATGAAAGTAAAACAAAACATATAATAATATTTCAAAATATACTGATGTATTGTTGACTACCATTTGTTTTAGGATGAAACATATGTGTGTGTGTGTTTCTATATAAAGACTTTGCAAAAAAATAAAAAGCTGACAAGTGCTCTGTAACAAAATGGATATTGCAAGAACTTCCTCTAACTCTGCAAATATCATCAGAAATGTACATTTAAATTTGATCAAATATTTATTTTCTATTTTAATTTCCATTTCTCAAAGTGTGTTTAAAACCACTTGTTTACATACATATGCACATCTAATGTATGATCTGCACTTTTGCAATTCCAACATTCAAACTCTCTAGTTTTCATGCACAAGATTACAATACACGAACCACTTAAAAGATACTCGCAGTTGTTGGTTGTCACTGTCATGGCATAAAAAAGCCACCAGACAAAAAAAACACTTTCGGTTTTGTTTGCATATTTTTTGTTGCACTCTTTTAATTTTAAATTTTTTTAACCAACATTTACTCTCTCTCTCTCTCTCTCTTGACCAAACAGAAATACCAACATCATCATCTGTGGTACCCAAATTTTTTTGTATTACATGTGCGATCTTCCGTAAGTCAGACAAATATAAGAAGAAAAAAATTCAGTTTTGGAATTTGGGCTGGTTATAATAGTACCCGTTATTATGTTACAACCAGCATTTAATATTCACAAGTGACAAGCAACGGGTCGTGTTTGAAAGCCGGTTGCTTAAACATAAATTGCAGTGCTGTAAGATTTTTCAAAAAGTACAGCTTGTTCGGCAAGCTTTTTATTATTTTGAAGTTGAAATAAAATGCAGTGTTAAATCTAAAATAAATAAAAGAAGTAACGATAAACGAAAATTCCAGTGTATTTTCTCATCAAAAGCACATAACAGTTTATATATACATATACATATATATTTCAAACTAAACACAAAATTAAACTTGCGAACATTTTTGTTTCCGCTTGCAAATAATTCTTTTTGTAACTTAAGCCGGAAGTTAATATGCTCATATGAAACACATACATTTACTAACTGAATAACGCAAAGTTTCAAGTAACAACAGAGATCCTTCTCATCATCATTCATTTTGTCATCCAACCAACAATCCCAGCAACCAGCCAGCCAACCAACCAGTCAGTCAACAACTTAAAGGATTAACAGTGTTTTGTGTGGCATCATAAATTTGTGTGATTTTATTTGTGTTTTTCACTTTCATCCTAAAACAAATGGTAGGCAACAACACATCAGTATATTTTGAAATATTATTATATGTTTTGTTTTACTTTCATAAAATACATACAGTTTTTCTTTCCTAATATTTCTATGGCAAAGAGGTTTATTTAAATCTGACAGTGTCTTTATGCAAATTAAATGGTATTAAAATATTGTGTCAAACTATTTTTAATAAAGCACACAAAAGAATATTAAAAAAAAAAACGTTGAAATGAATTTGAAAAACCAGAACCTTACGGGTATTTAACAAAAAGAAGATGTAAAAGAATTACTAATTAATTTCTCAAAAAGCAAAGACAACGACTTTTTTTGCGTTTAAGGAAAGCTTGTGATTAATTATAAAGAAATACTGTTAAAAGATTAAATGAAGCTAAATTATGCTTTAGCTGGTTGAAAATAGCAAACAAAAATTAATGCGAGACTTTGGTGAAAATATTGGTGCGATTTCGGTTTCATCAAATTGCTGCGCCCAATCTTGCAGGGATTTCCTGTCAATTTTTTTACATACGATGTGAAATAATGACGGATCGCGTCTTCCAGCTCGTAGTACTTTTATAACCTCATAAGATATGTTGGACAAATATCAAACAACTTGAATACCAAATATCAAACATTGAATACAACCGAAATTCCGCAATAAAATAACCTTTAATCTGATATATAATTCATTTAAGTTTTTAGAAAAAAAAATTTTTTTTTGAAAAAAAAAATTATTTTTTGCAAATTCTTGAAATTTTGTGATCTTTAAAACTGCATAAAAAATTGAAAAAAGAAAAATTTGGGCTGGTTATACATTTGGATGATAGGGAGAAAATTATTAAAATTATGTTTTTTTTTGTCTTCGGGTTGCGCTTTATAAAAACAGATGCGAGGTCGGTATGCTTGGAAGAAATGATGGAGATGAAAGAATAATAAGGATCTATGTCCTGTTGATTCTCGTTTTGTCTCCCGCTATCATATTAGAAGCATACGTATTAGATTGGATTTGAACTCAATCTCTTTTTCTCGTCAAACAGTGTTCGTTATACATTTGATACGAAAACTCCTTAATAATAATCTAAAATAGCCCACGATTTTCACTTTAAGATATATCGGAGATTTTAATATATATTTTATTTTATTGTGAAAAATATCACAAAAAATTTCAACTAAATAAACTTTTGTTTTCATGGAACAAATGCTTCGAAGCAAATTCAGATGCCGTTCATTTACAATGTTGTTCATGTTACCAAGAATTCACTGTATAGATAATAAAAGGGCTGCAATTATTGTGTTTTAATTAACTTTGTGTTTAATTAACATCTTTTTTATGAGTACACTGAAAAAACGTTTGCGTTGTTTATCAAGCAACACCTTTTCCCAAAAAAAAAAAAAATTTCTAATCCAATCAATTACAAAATATTCATACATGTATATTTTGAATGCTAAATAAAAACATGCATAAAGCATTATAAACTTAAAATGCTTTAAAAACAAAAAAGTGCTAAATAAACTTGTATCGCCATTTTTAGTTAGAAATAAATCCTTTATTTCTTATTCATGACAATAAAATTTGAAACAAAGCAGTTTAGCATCCTTAGTATACACATTTTTTCTCGTTGTTCTTCAATAGAAAACAAAAATTAAGCTGAAACAATAAAGGATTAAAGTAAAACAAACAGAAAGGAGATAATAGATGTCAACAAAAAACAAAAACAATAGAATATTAACGTTGAAAATGTAGACAAGAAAAAATAAAATAATTAATGCAGAACTGGAAGTTTTGCTCATAATAAAAGGGATAACTTTTAAATGCCATAACAAAAGCATTGTAAAGAAGCGATTAAACAAATAAATTAAAGCAAAAACATTGCTTCTGCTTGGAAGTTAATGATTTGTTGTGTTTTTTTTTTTTATCGATTGTTTGTTCGAAGTTGATGGAAGGGACAATTAAAACTGTTAACGAAATTTTAATTAATACCAAATTTGATTAGCACTTCGCTTGATGAGGGGTTATTAAGAGAAACGTAAAAGTAAACCAGAAATTTTGCTATTGCTTAGATTGTCATTATGTGACATTATCGAAATTTGTATTAAAACAGCCTTCGGCTGAGCCGAATATTAAACACCCATCCCGACAGTCAATTTTATGATGTTTTGTAGGGCGTAGTTTTAGCATAATTAAATTGTATAAGTGCGATTAAGCGAGTAATTTTTTAAATTCGTTTTGTAATACATATCTGCTTTTTAAGAACCGATATCCCAGTTTTTTGCATTTAAACCTTTTACATTCAAAACGACTTTTTAAAATAAAAAAATTATTTTACAAACTTTATTTTCTTAACAGCAAGATTTTTTTTTTCTTAACCCAAGTCCAAAATTGTTGATATTGCCCCTTATTTATTACCAAAAATTACTTTTTGATACCAACAATGTTGTTAACTCTTTTGTAGAACCAACTTGAGCATGAAAATTTTTTATAATATTGCAAGCTTGAAATACAATTGCCCAATTCATAAGCTGGTCGTATCGTTGTTAAGTTGTATAGTGAGAGAAAATTTCAAACACAATTCTTAAAGAGAAAAGTCAATTATTTGAAAATTTATTTGAATTTAAAAAATTGTGTTTGAAATTGTCTCTCCAAATACGACTTAACAACAATACGACCAGCTTGTGAATTGGGCAAATGATTTTCGAAGAGATTTTTGCTTTATTTTATTTTATTTTATTTTATTTTATTATTTTTGGAAAAGGATTAGTTAGATAAAAACTAAGCCATGTTTCCCTCAATATCTAGAAAGAGGACTCAAGTTCCAAAAAAAAAAAAAAAAAAAAAAAAATACGCAAGGGCAGCATTTGAGGAGTAAAAAATGTTTTTTTAAGCTGATACCACCTACTTTTAAGATGACGTCATGAAACTAAGACCAATAAAGAAATTTAAGCTGTAGTCATACAATTTACAATGGTGAACCATTTTTACTGATATGACTTTATATATGTATACAAATCACTAAATTTAGGTGTATGTTAAGGAGCCGCTTGATGCGGCTCTCACAATAGCAGAATTAGTGCGATTACATAGCATAAAGGCCGTGTCAGATAAAAGTTTTGCTTCGCGTTGCGTTACATACACGCTTTGACATTTAAGATAAATGTACATGTTTATATGGCACTTGTCACTTAAATTTTATTTGACGCAAAGCAAAGCAAAAAGTTGGGCATCTTTCATCTTTTTGCACGCTTTGACAATTAGCTGCTTTCATTTTCTTTTATTTTCTCTTGGCGTCAACAGAAATCAAAAAAAAAAATTCCAAATAAATAAATAAATTTTATAAATTTAATGAATAAATTCATTTGAAATATGTATATAATAAACAAAACTACAAATAAGTACATACATATATAAAATATTTTATAAAGTTTTTATTGTGACATACACTTTTTGTTTTACGCTTTTCTTTCAAAGTTATAAACGTCACGCAAAGCAACAAAGTTTTATCTGACACGGCCTTAACGCATGGAACGCGTGTACGCGCAGAATGCAGAGAGTCGATCTACTTTATATTTTTGTACACGTCACAGGCGCCGCTAGTAAAGAGAGATGATTTTGACAGCTAGAGATGAGTCTATGCTCAACGTTATCGATAAATGATTTTGTGTCATATAAATTTTTTTTTCTTCTTTTATTACAAAAGACAACAATGAATAAAATAATATTGCGATGAAATTCAAAAACATTATTTATCAGAAGATAAGTTTTAACACATTTTTTACTACACTTTTTTCATCAAGAAAATTTGCATTCTATTTATCGATTACTTTTACGTACTGAGTATCATTACTATCACCCTTAATAATGTTTTAAATTTATTGAAACCTTTATAATTCTATAAAAAGTGTGATGAAATTCCATTATAGTCTTAATTTTACTTCTGATTTTAGCAAAAGTGTGTTCTGTATGCTAAAAATATTCATACAAATCGGCATGTAGAAGGCGTTGCATGTAGTTTAAAGTTTGAAAAGCGTGAAAAGCGTAAAATGTATGAAAAGCAATAAAAGCGCAGATGCATTGCAAGCATGTCATGTATCTTTAGCTTTATGAATGACCCAACTTCCTTTTACAAACCTCTTTAATGAACAATTGTAGAGTTTTAATTGTTTGTTTGAAATGGTGGAGAGCGCTACTCAGAGTCCTCTATATTACAGGTTGAATTATTGCAGAACGCCTTGAGTGGTCGTGCAGACAAGCAATAAGCTTCAGAGTTGTGTGTAATAAATACTATCAGTAATAAATACTATCAGATTTACTCGATGGTGCGTTCTTTATTATCATAAGCTTGCAGCTAAAATATTGCCCAACCTTATATGGAGCTCTGTAAATAGTTCTTATTTTTTGCTTTTAACAGCCTGGTTCTGTCGCCACATTTAGTTTTTGTTACCCAGAATAAGTTTATTTCGCTTAACGCGATGACCGATGTAATAAATTAATTTTTTGCGACTTTGTGTCACTAGATTATTTTTCAACACTAATTCTTTAGTTTGCTTGCAGGGCAAACTTCTTGACAACTCGTTTTGCGCTCTATGTCAGAGGCATGTTAACTAAAATGCGTATTGTTTTACATTCACTAAGCTTTAACTACAGTTCGCTTATGTGGTTAATTTTATGAACGAAGACTTTTGAGGGAAGTATTATTGATGAGATTTTGAATAACTCTGCCATTCAATAGACAGTTTTTGAAATGTTTTTTTTTTGAGCATATAAAAATTTTATAAAAATATATTTTTTATAACTTCTTGCAAACCATTATCAAAATCGTTTCGGCTTCATAGAGAAGTATAAAGTAATTTGGAAAATGCTTTCTTCTATTGAAAAGTGTGGGGCCTCAGTTCGGTTCCATTAAGAACATGATTTGGCGGTAATTATTTTACGAAAGATTTATTTTATTCAAGCCCTTTGCTGTTCTTGATTGGACTAGAACTTGAATAAAATCTGATTTTCATTTGGATACTGAGCAAAGGCTAAACACAGACTTTCAAGAATTTGATAGTTATTATATTTAGCACTCAAAATATGCTAATAATTTGAAACTCATTATTTCCTGTTTCATACCGCCATTCTCCACTGAGCTACATTTGTCACTTACTTCTCCTATGGTATTAATTAGAACGCAAAAATTGTATAACATTAAAGAAGAAATGTTATTGTCAAGAATTTTTTGAAGTTGTTCAACAATTTTTCTTTCTTAACTTTTGTAAAATTTATTAATCTTTTTTCCAAGAAAACACAAGAAAAATGTCTTTAAAAAGTTTTATATTTAATAATTTCTTATCCAAAGACTTGTTATAAGAAGAAATTATTTTTCATTTACTACAATTAGTGCAGAAATATGTTCTGCTGCTACAACGAAGTACAAGCTCTCTAGCAACGATAACAAAAAAAAAAAAAAAAAAAACGCACCTAAAGGTTATAAAAGTTGGAAAAGAAATAGCGGAAGTGAGAAACAGCTTTTTTTTTCTTTAACTTTAGCAATATTTGCTGTTTTTCAGTTTGCCTTAAAATAGTTAAGAAATAATGCGTGGCACAGTTTGAAAGAGCAGTTTGTGTGCGTGAAAATGTGTGTGTGTGTGTGTGTGCATGTTTACTAACTGATTGTTGTAGTTTGCTTAACTACTTAGCGCAGTATTTGCACAGGATTACAAGGATAATGGATGTAGAACATAACGTCTGTTATAGAATGCGTTAAATTAAAATTAACTCAGAGCGAAGTAAAAACTAAATGCTAACAAATTTTTCATCTCAAAAGAAGCCTTGAAATGAAGTTGGATATTACCATATTTATTACGAGTATGACAGAAAAAGACTATAGCTGACGCTAATCGCATGCAGTGTCAACTACGAGTGGTGGCCATCCGTATTGATTAAGCGGGCTACCAAACATCTCGTAATAATAATGATCTTATCATACATATTGTACTGTAATTTGAATGAGGAATCATAAGGTGACTTTAACTAGTAGTTTTGGCACCGGTAATGGTATACCAGAAAACCCTATGAAACATAGCGAAGTCGTAACTATTTTAAGGACGAAAATTTAGCACTACTACGGTCGGAGAAAATTTTAGCATACATAACCTTAAAACATGTTATAATTTTTAATTAGTTTTTTCTTCTTTTGTTTGTGGTTACTTGGTTTCTATGTACACACTTTTCCAAAATTAAAGTTGTCACCTTTTTTTTTTTTTTTTTTTTTTTGGTAAATAGTTACTTAAACTGTCGGCACCTGTAGTCGTTGTTTAATTAATAAAGATATGAATTTCTATTTCTGGCATGACCTCAAGCAAACAAATATACTTATAAATAGAAAATTGTATGTATGTTTGTAAACATGTGTGCAATATTTTTTTTGGCATTTTTATCGCATGCCTGTCTGGTCTTGAAAGTATATACATAAATAATTATATGTTATAAAATTGTGTACTCATATTAAACAATTGCAATTTCTCTAAAAACATTTAAGTATAGACAAAAATTGCTTACACCTTAAATCATCGGTTGAAATCAACGTCATACTATAATATAAAAAGTGAAACTCTGTTAAAAATAATATATAAATAATTTATTTATTTTTCATAACAACCAACACGTTCGAATTCCACCCAAACTGATGATGCTTTGAGTCAGTCGTTTTCTTACTTAAGCTTTTGTTTTTTTTTTTATTTCTTTGTAAAGAGTTTCAAGTTTGAAATGTATATTTTTATTATTTTGTCAGTAATTAACAAATAAAGAAGTGTTTAAATAAAATATGGTACACAACGGGCCCTAAAAGAAAGTTGGTTAAAAAACATCAAGATAATTAAACAAAACAAGAGTTGTAAGGTTTTTTCATCTTGAACTGAAGTGCTGGTATAAAAACCAGCGCACATTCCCCATACACTATTTATTGCATGATAAAAATGTCATTAAAAGCTAAATATGGAAAACGGAGAGAAAAGCCTATGAGAAATAAGACAATAAATATTTTAAATTATTTGTATTATTGATTAAGTTAAATATTCTTACAATTCGTTTCTAAAAAGAAAAATGTTATTCAAAATTAATAGAAAGAAGAATTTATGCTCTTGAGTTTGTTTTTTTTATTAAAAAAGTTTGCTCCCGTAATTTGTTACAATTGATACATTTATTTCAAACAATTTCTATGAGTTTTATAATGTATATCTTGGTAGCATATCAAACTCTAGATATTGCCAACATGTGAGGCTATCCGCAGGTTTTCAATAAATATAGAGAATATGTTAAGAAGTGTTAAGAAAAGTAAAAGTGTTGTTAAGATAAGTAAAAATTTGCTGAATCTCATTTTGTTCACGAAAATTTTTGAATAAATAGTTGGATTTCAAACATACTTTTAAGATTTTTCGAATCTACTCTTGAGTAACTTAGGAACAAAATTTGAACATGGTTTTTTTAGAGCGCAATTTTTTTCATATTCAATTACTCTGTAACCATGAGCCAACAAAATCTCAAAATTTGCTCAGACGTGATGTACATAAGGAACATCAACACATAAAAAAATACAGAAATTGAAAAAAATGTTTTTCTAAAAACTGTCCGATTTCACTTGGATTGCCCCAAAATAAAATTTCGTTCCCAGTTAGAGGAACTGGCATTAAATATACACAGAGAAAAAAGCACCTAATAATATAGAACAAAATCAATAAGATATCTCTATGGTTTCTTTTCAAGAAGGATTCCTTATTATTTTAAATGGGAAAACCTTATTGAAAAATAACAATTGTCTGTTGATTTTGTATGAAATAACAAGAAAGCTAATGTAACCAAAAATATATTCTTATTAATGAAATTAAAAAGATGATTTACGTGTGTTTTTATAGGAAACTAATAAAATCAATAAGAAATCCTTATTGCATACAATTTACAAGAAAACCTAATAGAATCAATAAGTTCTTCTCTATAGAATTTTTTTTGGTACCATGCAAATCGGAAACTGAGTAAAAGCAAACGTGAGTAACAAGTTTTCTTCTTGGTTTTATGGTTTTCTTGTTGAGACAATTAATAAGATTTGAAACATGGAAATAATAACAAATACCCATAGAAAAATCTTCGTTTCTCTCTGCTGGGATACCCTTCAGCCTAGAAACGTTTCAAAGAGAAAATCTTACTGAATCTATTAGGAAGTTTTCACTCTGTGTAGCTGTTGTAGTGATGAAAGTGTTATTAAACTATACGAAAACTTCGAAAAATCATTAATTCACTCACACAGCAAAAACGATTAAAAAATTGCTTTTACTTTCAATTTGCTGGCAGGTTAAGTGGCCTGGTCCCAGTTATTATTTTTGAAACTCTAAGGCCGGTTTGGAGGTCTTAAGGCAGTTTACATTCATGCAAGATAAAAACTCACGGAACTTCGCACGGGTAAACTTCTTCTGTAAATTTCTTCGCTTACGGCGCTCAAAAGGAAATGTAAACAAAAACTTTTACTATCACAGGCATGTTTTGGAGAATATTTTCCGTGAACTCGAATGCAAATTTATATTCATACATTTGTTTGGTTACGAATTTTGACATTTACTTTGTTGCTTTTAAATAAAATTATTGAAGGACATGAAGAGGAGCATGGCGTCTCGGAAATATCTAGATGTCCAACGTACTAAATTAATATTACCTTTATTGTTCAAAATTAACAAAAATAGCAGCATTTTATAAAAGAGAACTTAAAGGCTTGTAAAAAAAATTTTAAATATGCCCTATGGGTGAATAACAGTATTAAAGAACTATAAAAGAATTTTATTCTTAAGTGTTCAAGTTTCAAAATAAATAAATAAATAAAAAAATTATTAAAAAGTATGAATACGTACAAATAAAGATACTTATTTGGCATTTGTAACACACCTGCCCACCTAAAACTACACAACTATTTTACCGTGTAGGGAAATTTTTTTCCCAAAAGTAGATTTCCTTAAGACCTCCGCACTGGCCCTTAACTGCGAAAACAATGTAAAGACTGTGTTTGCGTTTTGCAGAATTAAAAATTTAATTTTAAATTTTTCCCGCAACTACAACTACAATCGATAAAGTACTGTTGGTGTTAATTATATATAAATAATTTTCAATTTCTCAATTTAAAACTACTTTTTGTATTTGCAGATGAGCTTCTCAGTTACCGACTACTTTCATTCATTTAACTTTTTAATCGAACCAATTGTGAGTTCTTACTAGGACTATAGTTCGATTTTACCTCCTTAGAACTAAGAAATTTGTGATCAACATTTTAAAGAAGATATGAAAGTAGAGCTCACGTTTTATTTTCTGGAGAAAATATTTTTTCAAACATTTTTCAATTACGATTATCATTTTGTAAGCGATAGCGAGTCAAGCTTTCTATTGCTTGTTAATTCAACATAATTTCGTATTTTTTACAAATTCACCAGCGCTGCCTTTAAGCATTGATTTAATTTTCATGCGCACCACTAAAATAAAACAAAAAAACAATTTTATGCTCATCAATATGATCACAATGCGATAACTGACTTCCAGACTATTCTTCTTCGGATTGAGTGTTGTTTCTCAAGTATAGAACAATTTCTTAGTTACTAAAGACCTTTTCAAAAGATATACCATATTTGGTATTGCCGAATATACAACTCAATTTGTTTTCATTGTATGATCCGTGTTGTTCATTCATTTAATGAAAGCGTTAAATGAAGCCCTTTCATTACCCCAACGAATGAATTTTACCTTAGGGGAGTGTGGTATTACTTAAGGAATTAATAAATTTGTTTTGACTCGAGCTAATTTTTTTTAGCTTATTTTTTTTCCTTTTATTTCACCAATAAAATAAGACCAATTCAAAATTACCCATATTTTCTGTGAACAGTTGGAGGAGAAAAGAGTCATCCAGCCCGTTTCGCAGCAGTTTGTTTTGCATCTCGGCTGGTAAATGTTTCATTCTCTCAATTCTAAAAATATAATGACATTCAAATGAACGAAATCCCAACAAAAGGCATTTCAAAGCAAACAACTTCCACTTTCTTAGATATTAATGCATTTTCAATGTGATATAAAGCAAAATTTTTGTGAATTTATTTCACTGCAAGCCCATAGCCCACACAAAGTAAAAGTTAATTAATTAAACTTTTTGTGATATGCTTACTTTTTTCTTTTCATTGTAATGTGTATATTTAAGTGATCTTACGAAATTTCTTTTCCCAGTGTTTTTCCTTCAATGTTAAAAACAGCATCTTCCACTGAAACTGTGGTTACCGAAAATATTACCTGTTTAATTCAACAAGTTACATAATAGCTTTTATAAAAAAAAAAATAAACATTATTTATCCACAAAAGATGACGTTAAATAATAACTGACTGAAAGAAGAAAAACAACAGTAATTCAGTAACAAAAAAAAAAAAAAAAAACGGACAAAATAATATTGAGTAGCCAACAATAAAATCTGTACATCACCAAGACACAATCGAAGATGAAAAGGGGAAAATATTTTTAAAACGATGATACATCAACCATTGAAAACACCTTAAACCACAATATTTGTTTGTAATACAGACCCAGAGCCGCCAAAAGCAATTTATATGTTGAGACTTTTTCATCATCATTCTTGGTTCATACCAAACGTTCGAAAACGTTAATAAAAAAGAATGCGGTAATAACCTGAAGATGTGGCTAAAACAGACAGATAAATGAACAAAAAAAAAAAAAAAAGAGACAGAAAACGAAAATGAAGAAGAGCAATTTCATAAAGAAAAACAACACTCAGTGGTAAAATATTTTTTTTTTTTTGCTTTCTTTTGTAGCTTTTTCACACAAACACATTTCATTTCAAAGTCCACTGCGTTTCAAGTGTTGTACCAAAACTTGCTACTTGACTGCTGCCATCTCAAGTTGCTCGTTGTCGCTGCAACCTCCGTATAAATTAGTGACGTAGGAAACATTTGCATTTGTTTACTATTCGTATTCGTTGATAAGAATAACTTATATAAAATATTTTATTTGCAGGCTTGCATACATATAGTTGGCCTCAGTCACGTTTTTCAATATCAGTTTTTTTTTTATATTTTTAATAATTGAAGGATTTTATATTGAAATAGGCAAGGAGCACAAGCCTAAGCAATATGTGAGTTAGGGCCATTGACAAAATAATACTAGTGAATATGAATACTTTTCTCTCAACACTTTTTTTTAGCATCAATACTTATAATCAATTGCCAAGTAGATACCAGTCAAAAAGTATTCGTGTCATTCAAAATCGTGACTACAACAAAAAAAGTCCTTAAAAATTTTATGTGAAATTTGCGGTTGTTTTTCAAAACTTATAAATCAACAAATTTCCTGATAGGTCAACTAAAATTTCATTGTTTTTATACCCTTCACATAAATGTGTAAGGGTATATATAAGTTTGTGATTCCGTTTGTAACGCATTGAAATATCCATCTAAGACCCCATAAAGTATATATATTCTGGATCAGCATCAATAGCGATTACGATTGAGCGATGTCCGTCTGTCCGTCTGTCCGTCTGTCCGTCGGTCCGTCTGTCCGTCTGTCCGTCTGTAGTCGTTGAAATACCGTTTCTGAGAAAACGGTTTGAGATAGAAACCTCATTCTTTCGCTAAAACGTGTGAAACCCCGGTAGTGGGTCTGCTATTGAAATTCAGTAAGATAGGTCCACGGATAGCCGAAATATATTCAAAAAACCGGGTTTTGAGGGATATTTTGTGCAATTTTTGTATTCAGGTTTTTGAAAAAAAATTTTTTCTTAAAAACTAAACCATATCATTTTTAGTGCCCATTAAATTTTAGAAATGAAGGAATTTTTGAAATCGGCCCATATATATCCGAGATATAGCGTCTCCCGATTTTTAAAGAAATCGGCTTTATAAGCCAAATAAGACAACTTTTGGCACCGAAGATCAATCAAAATGGTATATATAGGCTATTTAGAGGCAAAAGTGGAAAATTTTTCCACATCGGCTCATATACACTCGAGATATAGCGCCTCCCGTTTTCTCAAGAAGTCGGCTCTAAAAGCCAAATAAAACAACTTTTGGTATCAAAAATCGATTAGAATGGAACATATAAGGTGTTTAAAAGCAAAATTGGAAAATTTTTGAAATCGGTCCATATATATCTGAGATATAGCGACTCCTGATTTTTCAAGAAATCCGCTCTTTAAGCCAAATAAAGCAATTTTTGGCACTAAAAATCAATCAGAATGGTACATATAGACTATTTAGAGGCAAACGTGGAAAATTTTGGACATTGGCCCATATACACTCGAGATATAGCGCCTCAAGTTTTCTCAAGAAGTCGGCTCTAAAAGCCAAATAAAACAACTTTTGGTACCAAAAATCGATCAGAATGGTACATATAAGGTGTTTAAAAGCAAAATTTAAAAATGTCTGCAATCGGTCTATATATACCTGAGATATAGCGTCTCCCGATTTTTCAAGAAATCGGCTCTATAAGCTAAATAAAACAACTTTTGGCACCAAAAATCAATCAGAATGATACATATAGGTTAGTCAGAAGCAAAACTGGAAATCTTTTTGTCATCGGCCCATATATGTTCGCGATATAGCGCCTCCCGATATCTCAAGAAGTCGGGCCTGGAAAATAAACGAAACAGTTTTTTGCACTAAAAATTTGTCGGAATGGTACATACAGGCTGTTTAGGGGCAAAATTAGAAAATTTTTGGACATTGGCCCATATGCACCCAACTTTTGGTACCAAAAATCGATCATAATGGTACATACATATGTATATAATATTATATACATATGTATATAATATTTGCGATCATGTATGAATGTATGTATGTATGTATGTATGTATGTATGTATGTATGTATGTATGTATGTATGTATGTATGTATGTATGTATGTATGTATGTATGTATGTATGTATGTATGTATGTATGTATGTATGTATGTATGTATGTATGTATGTAGATACGTTTGTATGCATGTAGGTATGTATGTATCTACATACATATGTATGTATGCATGCAAGTATGTTAACATAAACAATTTTTTTGCTTTGGTGTAAAAATGTGTATGTATGTACATATGTATACACGAGCTTGAAAATGAAAGTGATATAAAGAATTGTTGAAAAAAAGGTACGCAATGAAATTCTTTTAAACAATTGCGTCTTCAAATTCATTCACACAAAAAATCATTTTGGGTTTCCCTACGTACTTACATATGTACATACACACACACATGTGTATGATGATACGCAATAGATCATCAGCAACGTGCACAAGAAAAAAATAATTTTGTAAAAGCAAGCAATGTAAATATGTATGTATGTATATATGTATGTATATAATCATTGTTTTATGGAACACACTGAAAATATTCAATAATAAAGAATTTATTTTAGCGTTTTCTATTATAGATACATACATATGTACATACATACGTATGCATGTACCCACATACGTAAGTAAATTGAAAAGAAAATCGCACTTAATGGCAATGTTTAGCATTATAATTCAAAAATAATGCAATTATATGCAATTTTTTGTTAAATAAATTTTACTATAAAGTTAACTGATAAATAATTAAGAAATACATTTTGCTTTTCTTTATTTCATTGATATTAAAAAGAATTGGTGTCACCCAGTGGTTGAACTTGAGCATATTAAGAATTATTTAAATAAAAGTTTTGCAGCCTGTGTTAAATCCCGGTAGTGGATCTGATATTGAAATTCAAAAAAAATCGGCCCATATATACCCCAGATATAGCGTCTCCCGATATTTCAAGAAATCGTCTTTAAAAGCCAAATAAAACAACTTTTCGCACCAAAAATCAATCAGAATGTATGTACCATTGTGAAGGGTATTTAAGATTCGGCCCAGCCGAATATAGCACTCTTACTTGTTATGTTATTATATTCTTAAGTTATTACCCTGTAATGAAAACTCTTCTGCGGATTCTTTAATTGCAAATGCAAGTTAAACACACTCAACTCTGTAATTAATTTATTTATTTATTTTATTTTTTTAATTTATTTCCATTTCCTGTACAACAAGGTCTCACTTATATTTAAAGTACAGAAATGTGTTAAAGGGGCACAACTTGTCCTAGGCACTATAGCACTTTATAGGCCAAAGCTTTATTCATTACTTCGCTCTGTTAAAATCACTTTACTTGAGCACTTTTGACGCTATTAACACTACCGCTGTAAAAGCCAAAATGACCTTATAAGCTTGTTGTTGATCAGTGTTGCCAGCTTAAAGGGTTTCTCCGTAGATTTAGAGGTTTTTTTTTCTTTTAGGGGTGAATTTGGAGTGTTAAATTCTTTCGGGGGAAATTCAGGGGGAAATAATTTATTGTTGGGGTATTTTTAGGGGATTTCTGTGCTTGGTTGAACGATAAAATGGCAGGAGTTAGAAGATTTTTCAACTGAAAAATTCGAATACTTTAACGAATTTTAAAGTAAAATTAAATGAGATATTTTATGTTCATCTGGTAACTTCAAGTACAGAATTTTGCAACTGGTTATTTTAGGTACGTTTTTGGTTTAGTTGAATGAATTTTTTCCTTACGGGTCATTTCCTTGAATTTTTTCCGTTTCTTAAGAATTGGGAAAATTAAATTATCTAAATTATCTAAAATCGAAACTCTTTTTACGAAAATGTCAAAAGAACGTAAAGAACACAGAAGACTTAGAAACTCTTAATATTTTTGGAGAAACTTAATTTTTTTTAAATGCGCAGATAACAATTTCCAGCTGCCTATGAATATGTACTTAGATCTCAAATTATGTGAATACAAATAAATCGAAAATTTATAATAAATATACATACGCTTATAATCATAACATGTGCACTGAAAAATACATATAATCAGCTAATTTTTTATTTCTTTTTAATTGGGGAAAGTTTAACAATTTTATGCATTTTCCGCATTGTCAATGGATTAATATTGGTGACTCGCAAACTAAAGCAAAATTTTTTAAGGGGGAATTTGTAGAAAAACATTGTATTTTAGGGGGTTTTAAAATTTTTCTGGGGGGAGGAAATACATTGACCTGGGAACACTGTTGTTGACGGTAACACAGTTAAAACAATACTGGTCTCAATGAATGGGTGCCGCTATTTATACACGAATTTAGCTTCCGAAAATTTCTAAGTCAAGAATCATCTAGACCTGGGGCCAAATCGTCGCATAAGATATCGAATGAACTATCGAGCAAAAATAATGTAGAACAAAAACAAAATAAACAACAAACGCACAGCATAAGTGACGGAATTCGTTCGATATCGAATGCGACGATTTGGGCCCTGATGTCAGTACTATCGGCATTTACGCTGCCTTATTTAAACCGGCCAGTAGAGAAACTAACCTAGAAAGTTCCTAGAAAGACGAGAAACTTTGATACTTCAACTGAGCGTCATTGGTCCCAAAACTTGAAACCTTCAAGGCTATTTGATACACAACTTGGCAGCGCTTATTATTTATTTTACATTAGGTACACTGTGCTTCATAAACAGCTGTCGCTTGCGTCAGTACTAATCAACCACTACTATTTGATTAACCAAGGCAAATGAACTACAAATACACATTTATCTTAAATTTGTATTAATATGTAAGACTCTACCATATATGTATATGATTTTTTGGATGTATTTAACTACGCAACAAACTTGATGTGTATATAAAACATAGTCCGGCCCACTAGGAAACTAAAGCGAATAGGTTCGCTGAAGAAAATGTCAGTAGAAAAACTCTAGTGATTTACTATTGAAATGGTCACCAGTACTAGTGACATATTATACCTCATACAATGAATTTTTCTGTTGACATTTACCATGTGCTTGTCATTGTAAATCAACTACTGACGAAGGAACTAGTGTCTAGGTGGTTCTAATGCGACTATATGACGACCATAGTATTATTGATGCTCTATAGACATTGTCGCTAGCCTGAAAGAAATGTCAGTAGAGCAACTCAATTGAAAAATCAAGAAATAAAATTTGTCTACTCATTAACAGTGTTGTCAGCTCAATGTTTGCTTTCCAAATAAAAACGATTTTTATTTCAGAATTTTGGTGGCCTTACAAATTTCAACAATCACAACACTGTTCATAAAACAAAAGACTGGAGACACTCTGTTGACAATTTGATAAAAAGGTCACCAATATATGCGAAAAATCTAGCGACTTGGAGCCACTTGACTCTAGGTTTCCTTCAGGGTTGTAATGAATAAAGTTTTGGTACGCAATTGCAGAAGAGTGTTATCGAAAAGCAGTGCGAAATGATGTTGCCGTTAGTGTAGGAGTAAGATGGTGCCAAATTTCCTCAACAATGTAGGTATTTAATATCCTGTAAAGGCTTAGTAATACAAAATGTACATCCATACATTTTTGGAATAGCTTTTGAGTACTGTTTTCGTGATTTCTCCTATTTGAACGAAATATTTTTACATCTATATAAAATAAAAATTTTAGCCAAAATATGCTTGTTGAGTCACGAATAAAGAAACATATAGCTCTAGAATTCATATATGTATTTTGCTCATTAATAAATTTATTTTTTATAAATAAACTGCCTGGGAAATCCCTAAACTTGTAGAATTTTGCAAGAACCTGAAGAGAATTTCAATAGGAATCTGCATCAAACATGTTTGCAAATTTAATTTGTTTGATTAGTATAAAGCAATTGACCGAAACGGTCTCATTCTTTTTATCCGATATTGAGCATGTATCCATGTTTCATAACTTTAGTGTATTGAGTACAAGTATCGATATCCTGAGGAATCAATCATTGCACCCTGAGGCAAACGATATACATATGCCTCATAAAAATAAAACATTTCCTGTACAGTTTCATTTGCGTATTCGTAATCGCATTTACAGCATCTCTAGTTCAGAGTATAAATGTGTGTCTGGGCAACTGGGTTGCTTTATTACTTATGAATTCGTAAGCAATATTCGCACCCAGCACAACCATACATACCACCAGTCATCGTCACTCGACAGCTGTAAAACTCTCTAACGCAGCAACATCATAACAAGACGACAAAACTTTTACTTTCAATATTTAACACAATTTTTATTTTAAATTTTGAGATGAGTTTGTGTCTTGTAATATTCACCTTTCTCGTTGTTTGCAGCTGTTTTATTTGTGTCGTTATGGCGTTTAAGAATTTAAGTTTCTTTCTTTTTATACCCTTCACATAAATGTGTAAGGGTATATATAAGTTTGTGATTCCGTTTGTAACGCATTGAAATATCCATCTAAGACCCCATAAAGTATATATATTCTGGATCAGCATCAATAGCGATTACGATTGAGCGATGTCCGTCTGTCCGTCTGTCCGTCTGTCCGTCGGTCCGTCTGTCCGTCTGTCCGTCTGTAGTCGTTGAAATACCGTTTCTGAGAAAACGGTTTGAGATAGAAACCTCATTCTTTCGCTAAAACGTGTGAAACCCCGGTAGTGGGTCTGCTATTGAAATTCAGTAAGATAGGTCCACGGATAGCCGAAATATATTCAAAAAACCGGGTTTTGAGGGATATTTTGTGCAATTTTTGTATTCAGGTTTTTGAAAAAAAATTTTTTCTTAAAAACTAAACCATATCATTTTTAGTGCCCATTAAATTTTAGAAATGAAGGAATTTTTGAAATCGGCCCATATATATCCGAGATATAGCGTCTCCCGATTTTTAAAGAAATCGGCTTTATAAGCCAAATAAGACAACTTTTGGCACCGAAGATCAATCAAAATGGTATATATAGGCTATTTAGAGGCAAAAGTGGAAAATTTTTCCACATCGGCTCATATACACTCGAGATATAGCGCCTCCCGTTTTCTCAAGAAGTCGGCTCTAAAAGCCAAATAAAACAACTTTTGGTATCAAAAATCGATTAGAATGGAACATATAAGGTGTTTAAAAGCAAAATTGGAAAATTTTTGAAATCGGTCCATATATATCTGAGATATAGCGACTCCTGATTTTTCAAGAAATCCGCTCTTTAAGCCAAATAAAGCAATTTTTGGCACTAAAAATCAATCAGAATGGTACATATAGACTATTTAGAGGCAAACGTGGAAAATTTTGGACATTGGCCCATATACACTCGAGATATAGCGCCTCAAGTTTTCTCAAGAAGTCGGCTCTAAAAGCCAAATAAAACAACTTTTGGTACCAAAAATCGATCAGAATGGTACATATAAGGTGTTTAAAAGCAAAATTTAAAAATGTCTGCAATCGGTCTATATATACCTGAGATATAGCGTCTCCCGATTTTTCAAGAAATCGGCTCTATAAGCTAAATAAAACAACTTTTGGCACCAAAAATCAATCAGAATGATACATATAGGTTAGTCAGAAGCAAAACTGGAAATCTTTTTGTCATCGGCCCATATATGTTCGCGATATAGCGCCTCCCGATATCTCAAGAAGTCGGGCCTGGAAGCTAAACGAAACAGTTTTTTGCACTAAAAATTTGTCGGAATGGTACATACAGGCTGTTTAGGGGCAAAATTAGAAAATTTTTGGACATTGGCCCATATGCACCCAACTTTTGGTACCAAAAATCGATCATAATGGTACATACATATGTATATAATATTATATACATATGTATATAATATTTGCGATCATGTATGAATGTATGTATGTATGTATGTATGTATGTATGTATGTATGTATGTATGTATGTATGTATGTATGTATGTATGTATGTATGTATGTATGTATGTATGTATGTATGTATGTATGTATGTATGTAGATACGTTTGTATGCATGTAGGTATGTATGTATCTACATACATATGTATGTATGCATGCAAGTATGTTAACATAAACAATTTTTTTGCTTTGGTGTAAAAATGTGTATGTATGTACATATGTATACACGAGCTTGAAAATGAAAGTGATATAAAGAATTGTTGAAAAAAAGGTACGCAATGAAATTCTTTTAAACAATTGCGTCTTCAAATTCATTCACACAAAAAATCATTTTGGGTTTCCCTACGTACTTACATATGTACATACACACACACATGTGTATGATGATACGCAATAGATCATCAGCAACGTGCACAAGAAAAAAATAATTTTGTAAAAGCAAGCAATGTAAATATGTATGTATGTATATATGTATGTATATAATCATTGTTTTATGGAACACACTGAAAATATTCAATAATAAAGAATTTATTTTAGCGTTTTCTATTATAGACACATACATATGTACATACATACGTATGCATGTACCCACATACGTAAGTAAATTGAAAAGAAAATCGCACTTAATGGCAATGTTTAGCATTATAATTCAAAAATAATGCAATTATATGCAATTTTTTGTTAAATAAATTTTACTATAAAGTTAACTGATAAATAATTAAGAAATACATTTTGCTTTTCTTTATTTCATTGATATTAAAAAGAATTGGTGTCACCCAGTGGTTGAACTTGAGCATATTAAGAATTATTTAAATAAAAGTTTTGCAGCCTGTGTTAAATCCCGGTAGTGGATCTGATATTGAAATTCAAAAAAAATCGGCCCATATATACCCCAGATATAGCGTCTCCCGATATTTCAAGAAATCGTCTTTAAAAGCCAAATAAAACAACTTTTCGCACCAAAAATCAATCAGAATGTATGTACCATTGTGAAGGGTATTTAAGATTCGGCCCAGCCGAATATAGCACTCTTACTTGTTTTTATTTGCTTTATTGCCTGTATGTAGGTTAAAAGTAATTTAATATTGTTTTTATTTTGATTGCCTGTAAAAAATATAAAAACATCTATTTTATTTATTTATTTTTTCTGATTTTTTACTTTATGTTAAATTTTTTGTTGTATAGGTACTTGCAGAAGCGAAAGTCACTTTATTAAAATGTGTAAAAAGGAAATAATAAACCAAAGAACTAACATTTTATGTAACTACTTTTTCGAGTTGCACCTTTTAGTGGCTAAAAATTTTTTTTACAACTAACAAACATTTTTGGTAATAAACAAGCATTACCAAAATATCGGGCTTGTTCTGGAATCACGGTGATATTAAAACTCGAACGGTTTTAAGATCACGGAGTTGATATCTGTAAATCACGATATGTTTTTACTTTTCGTTTTGCTTTGTGAATCTGGTAACGTTTGTGGAGTGAATCTGGTAATCACAGATGTAAATCCCGTAAATCACGAAAACTGTCAAACCGAAATATTTTTTTGTTTGGCCTTAAGAGCAGATTATCCCCCTAATTCATACAAATTTCTTATTTCAGCTTTGTAAGCTGGTAATAGTTATCATACACTAACAGTGTTATAAGCAACTCATAAGAAATTCAATTCATAAACACATTATACGGGTGAAATAGCTATTAAACTCTTTTATTACTTTTGTACTTTATTGTTGGCAATACCATGCAATGCTCACTCTTTGTGCCTAGTGCTGCATATATGAGATGCATGTAAGAAACTGATTGTTTGGGTAGCTTTGAAAAATGCAAAATATTATTTACTTATATAACATAATTTTGTTCGAATATGAAATAATTTATTGGTTTACCAATTTTTATTGCGAAAAATATGTATACAAGGCTTTGAATTGTAAAAAAATTGTTTCTAAACACATTTGTTTAACGACTGGTACCAAAAGTAGTCGACTACTTACTCTCTAGCATTTGTTTGTGCAGCACTATAATGATTTGCAAATATTTTTTATGAAAACATAATTCAAAATGGTAAATATTATTTAGTTCGCAAATATCTATTATTAAAAATTATTTTATTGATGAATTTCTTCTCCACAACTCTTCATCAACTCAACGCATGTCACTTTATCACACGTTTACAGTTAGGTAGAGGTTGTAAATACAGGCAGGATCGCTACTGTTGTTTGTTCGTAGATATGTATGTATGTGTATGCATGCATACATACATATGTATGTACATGTCAATTAAAATTTGCAAAAGAGATAGTACTATACATATGTACGTACATATGTATTTCTTCGTGTATTATATCGATATAATTCGTCAAAATATTTGTAATTTATATGAAAACTAAAGAAAAATGTATTTGGTAAAAACATTAAATGCAGGGTTAATGTGGCTTTATGACTGATTTTTACACCATATCATCAGTAGAATTTAATCGGTGTACATATGTACATATTTTCGAATTTGATAGTTTAATGTGTAATGAAAATTTGGTGTAAGAAGCAATAAAATGCAATCACATAGACACATTCAAGAAGCAAAAAATTGATAAATAGTGATAAAATAAAAACATCATCAATTCAATAATTTTTACTATTAAACGCTTATAGTTGGGTAGAGGTCACAATAAAAATATCCAATTTTTAAGATGGTTATAAGCAGCATAATAAGCTATAAGTCGATTATGAATACACTTTTCTGGATTTTTGCTTATAAGTTGGTTATAACACTCTTAAAATGTGTTTATGAATCAGGCTGTATGTATGTAATAATTTGCCAGTTTTGATATTTCTTTTGTCCAAAATATATAATATTATTGAATGAATGCGCTAAAAAGACATTCTTTAATGTACTTAATTATCTTTTTCCTGTATTCATAGCAAAACAATGACAAAATATGAGCAAGTAATTTAGAACAGGCAATTTTTTCAACTGACTGGTCCCAAATCACGCAGAACATCAATGTGTTCGAATCGCGTCCATGAAAAGGGAATTAGAGGATTAACCAGAATTTGGTGTTTCTCTAATCATCGAGAGAATGTAAAGTTTTCTTTATGAAAACATAAATAGACGCTATGCATCCACTCATTTTCATTACAAAAATGAGCGAGTGATTTAGAACCGGCAGGTTTTTTATGTCACTGGTCTCCAGTCACGCAGTAAAAAGTGAATTACAGAAAAAGCCAATATTTGGTATGCATTTGATCATCGAGTGAATATAAAGCTTGTTTTATAAAAACAATATTAATATTGAATAAAAATCTTCTACGACCTTGTTTAGTTAGATCCCCTTAAAAAATAATAATAAACGAGCGAAACGAGCGAGAGTAGCAGGCTCGATTTTTGCCGAAGGCTCTGTGTGTTTCTGCAGACAAGAATAAAGCTTCAAATTTCTGCATTTGCTAAAAAAAAACTCTGTTAATGCAAGACTACTTGGGAACCGCCCTAATACCCAAAATCAGTAGTTGATAATTATTCTTTTCAGTTTAAAATATCTCTAAACTAGCCATCCTGTGATATTTCACTGTTTTTGGGCTCTAGGATTTAATTTTTGGTATTTATTGTTATTCAGTTTTAATTTTTCTTTTGTTTAAAGATATTTTCCCTTAAAAAAATTAACAATTTAGAAACGTCAACACTTTCACACCAGGAAACACGACAAATAAATATATAAAAAATATTTGGCACACACGATCATTTGCTGTAGAAGTATATATATGCTAAATATCAAGTTATTCCAACAAAAAATATTTTATTCCTGTTCCCTGGTGTAAAAGTGTTGTCGCTTTGGCTCTTATAGCAAATAAATAATCAAATTCATTGTGGAAAATTAAGGAGCAATGATGTGCTACTGTTACAACCTTCTCTCCTACTCTTCCAAACCAAATATTTTAGCAAAACTTTGTAGTATACCAAGTTTTAAGATTTAAAGATTAATCTTTAATCTTTTTAATCTTTGTAAAACGTTTATAAGTATACGTTTGTACTACTTAGGATCTGAATTAGGCTGTTTAAACGTATTGAGTCCCTGCAGTGGTGTATTAATTTCACTTAGAAAAAGTTCACATAGTCGTACAAGTGAAAAAAATCAACACATTATTTAGCTACTTCCAAAAAGTGTTTTCTACTCTCTCGCTATCGTCTTTTCTACTGTCAAGTTTTTGACATTGAAATAGTAAACAAACAACAGAAATCATAAATCAAATTAAAAAAAAGTTGCCTAAAGAGCTTATGCATACATGTTTAAGTAAATATGTGTAAGTAATTCGAATAAGACAGTAAATTGTAGTGCAGTCTGTCTACTTTCGTGGTTCATGTCTATAGTTTTTCGGATGCATTTACTGCACTTAATTGCAGCAGAAAAATATATTTATATCCATTGATCTCATATTCGTTTCGCTTCAACGTTGACAGGCATATAATTTCCCATTTGCTTTGGTGAACTTACGATAAACGTTTATTCGTGTGTTTTGCTTAAATTTTTGTTTTATGTATTTTCGTTTTAGTTTGTCTTCGCTACTTTGCTTCTTACGTAAGCGATGGATGAAAAAGTTTTCTTACCGATGACAACGTATTGTATTTTGACTAAATTTAAACTCTTCCATACTTCAAATACAATATTCATGTCTGAAGAGCATAATGGTATACTTCCATAATTTCAACAACTTTACTATAAAAAAAACCCGTCGAATGTATGTATGTCTGATTGAGAGATGCTTGTATTGGAAAATTAAAAAAAATACATACATAGGTAATAAAATAGGCTTGAGTGAAACAAGTTCATCAAAAACTCTGTTTAACTGTCCATGTGCCCCTGTATTAATTAAAAACCAAAAAAAAAACAACCTTAAATGCAAGTGCACGTACAGTTTTATCTCAGCTGCATAAAAAACCTACAAATCTAAATTCAAATAAAGCACCAAAAGCTTTCACTTGTCGTCTTTCGAAAAACAAAAAAATATAAAAACTTTCAATCATCATACACCATACAATTCAGCTAAGCCTACAAAAATGTGAATGCGACTGAACCTTGCAGATTAAACATGCAAAGATCATACAAAAATATGTAAATTAGCGGTACTTGTACTCACACATACATAGTTGAGCTTACAAGAGCATGTACATGCCAGCGATGGGAAATGAGATATTTTAAGAGTTATTTTAATACAAGAAAAATAAACATTAGAGCTGCCCTATCTTGGAATATGCTTTCTGTTTTTTCTATGTTTTTGACTTGGATTTTAAATTCAATTTCAATTTAAATTTGATTTAAATTCAAAATTGAGTCAAACAGTTGCCATTTAAATGGCAACTTAAACGGCCTGCCGTGCCCATTTAAAATCGGTTTAAGTTTTTCGTACTGCCATATGATTTTGACAGTTTGGTTTTGTTCTGCAAATGAAGAAAATTGCACATGTTTTTGTTTGTTTTATATTTTGATTTTTTACTATTTCTGTGTTAGTGAAATTGGGAGTCCTTTTATTACTTTTGCTACTCATTTTAATAATTTTCACAAAACAAATTTTTATTTTCTAAACTTTTCACAATTTCACTTGGCTCCTTTGTTTATACAGCTGTTTTTTATTGAGTTATCGATAATTTTTTGACACTTACATTGTGCTGCCGTACTTTTATTACAATTAATTACCAAAAATAGTTTTAGACTGTAAAACATAAAGCTATTTTAAATGCAACTTAAATTTTAAGGAAAATTTACTAATTTTGTATTTAAATCCCAAGTCAAAAATCGGGGGTTACTTTACTATAAAAAGAAGGTTTCTATATCAAGACCAAAATTTAAGAACTAAAGTTATGGGGGCTTTTAATTTAAATTCGAAGTTTTTTTGCAACCCTGAATCTTTTAAATATCTTGTTTTGGTACGTAATAGCTCCATATTAGAAAAATTTCTGTTTTAGGGTTTTTGATTTGATTGATTTGATTCTAAACTGGTAATGAGAAGGAAGATATTACAGCGACTTTTTCGTTCTGACGTAAACATGTATTTTTAATTAAGTACATATGTAAGGGGTTATCCATTTTGCGCTTTTAAAAGTAAACGTCAATAAAACACATACAAAATATTTTTTTTTCGTGATATTTCCTTTTTATTATAAAATTTGAACGTTGGCATTATGTGTGAAATACTACATTATTTAAATGACCACCTCGCGAAGTGTTGGAGGCATTGATTTTTATTGACACATATTGGGCGGTATCTCAGCCATAACTTGACGAATGTTGGTTTTTAAGTGCTCAAAAGTTAAAGGTTTATCTGCACAAACACGATCATTTGCGTAGCCCCACAAAAAAGTCTATTGGTGTCAAATCGCATGATCTTGGTGGCCACGGCAAGAAATTACGCGGCCAGGTAATATCTCTTGCATAAAAGTCATGTTCGCTCGAGTTGTGTGGCTTTGGCATGTGGCTCCGTCTTGTTTAAACTACATATTCCCCAAGTCGTATTCTTCATAAGCAGGCAAAAACAAGTCGGTTATCATATGATCATAACGCTCCGAATTGACGGTGACAGTCGTTCTATTGTCATTTTCGAAGAAGTAAGGTCCAATTACACCTTCGGATCAAGGGGCGCATCAAACAGTGACTTTTTCTGGTTGTAATGGCTTCTCTTCAATTATCTGGGGACTCTTAGAGCCCCAAATACAACAAATTTGTTTTTTAACATGCCCACCGAGTGAGAAATGTGCTTTATCGCTGAAGGAAATTTTGTTCAAAAAATCGCCATCCACCGCCTGTTGTTCAAGCACCCATTCCACGTATCTGCGACGTTGTGATTGGTCAGCTGAATTCAGTTGTTGTGTGAGCTGGACTTTATATGGATGTAGGTGTCGATCTAAATGCAAAATACGCCATAATGTGCCGTAAGACAGTCCTAATTCCTGAGAAAGTCGAGGAATCGACACATTCGGATCTTCGACAACACTTTCACTTACAGCAGCGATATTTTCAGCGGCGCGAGCAAAGCAATAACGTACAGGCCGCTCCAGTCTCTTCAAATTTCTTTAAAGTTCTGCCAGTTGCTTGCGTAGTTAGACGATTATGTAAACCATAATCTCCGCTTAAAGCTGTGGCTGCGGCAGAATCATAATTTTTTTAGTATGTTTTGATCATTTTTATGCCTTGTGTGATGGTTATGTGATTCATTCTTGTCAATATCAGACTTTCAACTGAGAAGAAACAAATTGTTTTAACAACTTAGTTTAACAGATGTCGAATTCCAATCCTATACTTTTGAAACCACGAAATGAATAACCCCTTATTTATATTTTAGGCAAATATTTTTTGTTTTTTTCTGGCTTGTTTTTAGATATAAGTAATCTTTTCACATAAATGTGAGGAAAAATATGCTGTGTTGCATTTGGTCGTATTTGCTACATGAAAAGAGACTGAAAATACTTCTGCATACGAGTAAATAAGTTTGCACTTACGTAATTTTGTATCCTTAAAAATTCTGAGCAAATCTTTAGCAAAAAATAAATAAATAAATTAACACCAAACATATTTTTAAATTTCAACCGCATTGTGTCTACACATGTCTGTAGGCAACAAATGATACCGTTTTTCGTCATTGTCTACATATGGCACTTAAGAAGACTCATATATTTTAAATTATGGGATTCCGTTAGCGGTATGTGTGGATGTATAATGTACGTAATATGTGTGCATGTGCTTCTTCATGAGGTTATTTACTTGTACATATTTATTTGTAACCATCCAATATCTTTTTTTGGATGTGACATCAAATGTACGCTCTCTGGCAAACTTTCTTGTTTTTAAAGCCAATAAATATGGGTGCTTGTTGATGGCACATTAAATATTAACGTACTGGGGCAATTTAATTCATAAACACCTAATGTTACAGCTTATGGATTGAATTCTGCGCACACATTTTGAATTCTAATGAAGTTGTTAAAAGTATCTATGGGCTTTACGGTTCATATTTGTTTTCTTTGCTGGTATTTTTGTCATCTCTGACGCTTGTTATTTTTTTTATTGCTGTTTTTAGACGCAAAGCAAACATCAGCAAACAGAGTGTTGTATTAACCCTAAAAATACTTGCAGCAGTAACTTTTTAAAGCAAGTTAAAAAATTAGCAGGAATTTTTTACTTTATTTTTCTATAAAACTAATATATTACTTTAGGTCTAAAAATAGACCTTAATGCTTTCTGTGTTTTTTCAGCCGTCTATATGCCGCCGACATTTCGTTGTTGTTAAACAACTCATCAGTAGACTCAAGAATCTAAAAAAAAAATGTTCGAAGCCCAACTACTTATTCCAAAATTCTCATGAAGAAAATGAGAATCAGAAATGCTCAAACAAACTTTTTATACAGAAAGCATTTTACGTCTTGCAACACCTTTACTTTTCGGTATAAAAAGTTTGTTTGAGCATTTCGGATTGTCATTTTGTTCATGAGAATTTTGGAATAAGTAGTTGGGCTTCAAAAATTCTTCTTAGATTTTTCGAGTCTACTGATGAGTTGTTTACCAACAAGGAAATGTCGGCGGCATACAGACGGCTGAAAAAAGACAAAAAGCATTAAGGTCTATTTTTAGACCTAAAGTAATACATTTCAATTGGCTCTTATTAAATTAAGTTAATTTTTGAATAAAACTAGTATAAGTATTTATTTTCTTTGAGAAAACAGAGACTCTAAAAAACTATTTTATGCGCGTAAAAATGTGCTTTAAGATATAAATTCGTGGGCCTAACGTATAGTGTTTGAAACCGCTTACAGAATTTCTCATCATATATCTTTATTTCGAAATAACTACCTTTACTTCTGCCCTCCAAACATACATACGTATGGATATTGGCTTTGTTTACTTGTGCGTTAACCCTGATAATACCGATACACAACACGACCATTACGACGTAGCGATGATTGTTTGGAAGGCATATAAACAATCCAATTATTTCTACTAGGCGCTAAGCTACAGATTTTTTTTTATTTCTTTTTAGTTGCAATCTATTTTACAATATTTAGCAAATTTGATTAAGCTTTAAGAAATAATATGCATTATTGATTTAAAATCAATAATTTAATTTATATACATGAACGAACATCGATATATAGGGATAATGTAAGTTTGTTGTTGTTTTTTTTTACCTAAATTGTTTTTTTTGTTGCAACTTAGTGACGAGCATAGCGGCATCTGGGATTTTCAAGTTTTCGAACGTCAACAATCCGGATTCTGTAAAAATGTTGAAAATTTGGGTACTTTTGGAGGTTCCAATAGTAAACCTCCCTGCAGTATAATTGATGGTTTAAATTATGTTTAGTGCTGTTCTTGCAACACTACCAGAGAATGACAAACCATACTTAATTTTTAAAACAAGCAATGATTTTGCCCTGTTCCCTGTGGTTTTCAGATGCGATCAAGCATTCATACCACAAATAGGTTTAATAAGATTTGGTCGCTTTTTTTCTGGGGCTTTGCTCAAATATGTTATATGTCTTTTACAGTTCTATTTACTGTCAAAGATCAGACCTAGTATTTGCAATTCATCTACCACAGTTAGATTTTTTATGACTATAACTGGCTGTTTACAAATTTTCTTTTCGGCAAAACTGAGTAGCGTAAGTTTTTTCGAACGAAACTTTAGCCCCATTACCTTCAGGTCAAGTTTTAAACACATTGGTGAGACTTTCTATTTTAGCTCGAACAACTTTTTTTTTTTGGTTGATTCATTTTATTATTAAGCAGAGATCGTCAGTGAACATACAGTGTTGAAACGTGGTGTGGTTCAAAAGTAATTAGAAATAATAAGTAATGAGAAGTAGAGATGGGATAATCCTATGGAATTATGTTGGAAAGAGAGGGGAATCCAGGTTTTGTATCTTTACTTTGAATTTGCTATTGTATAAAATGCTATATACGTTTCTGATCATTTAATAACCAATACGTCATTATTTTTGCTGTGAAACGATTGTATGAATACACACGCGTTTCAAAGGCATTTGGAAAGTCCATTGATATAATAGTAAAGTAATTTCCAGATATTAGGGCTTTGACAATCTATTAAGCAACATAAAGAACGATATCGATTATATCGTTCCAGGGCTTTATTTGTAATTTTTATTGAAGAAACCAACAAGTTCTTTTCACAATAATTTTTTTCCAAAAGCTTGATTTTAAGGGGATTAAGATTAAGATTTACAACAGTTCTGTTTCCTTTTAGTAAAGAATACACAGCAGATATAAATATTAAATGAAGTAAAGTAGTTGTGATACGACATATATTTTTGTGGCTATAGTGGGCTGTATTCTGAAGGGTGTCTGATAAATAACACCGGTATTGATAAAAAATAAAACTTTGCTCAAGCATATTTTACAAAAAATTTTGTAGAAAAAATTTCTTCTATTTGTTCTAAAATAAAGCAATATTTAATTTTTTATGAAATGTACTTTTAAGGTTGATAAGATTAGGGTAACACATTTTACTTTACTTTGCTAAGAGATATAACAAACACTACAAAGGTTTTCCTATTTCGGAGGGTTCGATCTCTATATAAGCCATTCATTGAAACACAACTAAGAAAGTAAGGAGGGGGAAAAATGACTGCGTTTTGTGGACATTTGTCTTAAACCATCCCATATGCTAGAAGGGAGTACATACAGCGGCAGACAGTTTATTTTATGGATGAATAGAGCACATGAATATCAAGCAAAAAAAAAAAAAATAAGTATCTAGTAACACTCCAGGAAATTCGTTTTACTAGTCATAGACAGACAAATGGCACTCACCTTTGGTTCAAGGCGTTGTTGGAAAAATACAGTCGTGTACATTTGCTTAGTTCTTGTAATAAAAGTAAGCGATGTATCATCACACTGTGAAACATTTTTTTTTGCCAGTAAAATCACTACATTCGGAATGAAAGTGCAGAGCATAACGCATTTTTAATCTAAGCATCTTGTTTAAAGAATATTTGTTTTAGCTTTAGGGCGAAAAGTTTATGTATTCGATTACAGTTTGATGCAAGCCAAGAACAAAAGTGTTTAATTATCGTTAGAAATAATTATTTTGCATAGAAGTAAGATATTGAACGATGTCGTGCGATATCATCGCCCTGAAGCTAAATCACTGAAATATTGATTCAATCACTGGAAACACGATATTACTACCAGCTAAATGATCGGTCATTTAACTGGTAGTGCTGACTGATACATCGTATAGGGCTTCTGGTTAGTTTATTAAGAGCAATATGAAAAACCTAACCGAAACTCTTGTGTACATTTGATTTTGTATCTCTGTCTATCTGATTAATTTCAGTTAACCACGTAACACATATCTGTGCTGGTTACTCTGCTTAATTTTATAGGCCAATGATAACCAATATAGTGCTTAGTTCTAACCAGTCAGTCGTAACGTAAATATCGATTAGTTCTAACCAATCAGTCGCAACGTAAACAAAAGTTTTTGTTTTTAGTTTTAATTTTAAATTAAAATCTTTACTAAAAAACGGCAAATAATATAGCTCTGTAGCTAAACATAAATAAATTACAGCAAAAAAAAAAGTCAACGTAAAAAAAGAAAAGAAAATAATTCCTATTACAAAAGAAGCAGTAATATTAAAATTAAAAATTGAAAAATTCAAAACAAAAGAAAGTAATTAATTAAAGCAAAAAGCAAATAAATAATTGAGTTCATATTTCAATATTCAAAAACTTTTAGTTTTTGATACTTTCAAAAATACAAATCGTAGTAGCCAATGTGACTCGTTGCATAGAATGTTGCAAAGAAAAGTAGAAGTGTTGCAAAACGAAAAAAGAAATGTTTGCTGTGTTCATGGAATTATGAAATAAGTAGTTAAGTTTCAAACAAACTTTTAAGAATTTTTCAAGTCTACTGATGACTTGATTAGCACCAACGAAATGTCGTCGGCATATAGACAGCTGAAAAATACAGCAAATATTTGTTGGAAAGGTTAATTTTTGGACCTGAATTAAAACATTTCAATTGGCTCTTAAAGCAAATAAATAATTAAGTTCACAAAAGAAAGTAATTTGTTAAAAATGCTTATCACAAAAACAAAATACTAAATACACACTTTCGCAGTTGCTCCTCAAAATCAAAGACAGGCAAATATATTTTTATATCATAGAATCTCATACATACCTCTCAAAACATGGACGCAGATCGCAAGCTTTCGTAACGTCTGCTGGGAAACCATCACCCTTCCCAATTGCTCCCGTTCAGCAGGTCGTCTGTAAACAGGCCACGGATGACACTGCTGCCATTGTCTAAGCGTTTTACATTTTGTTGAGGTACTTAAGCTGTAAATAAAATATAGCAAATTATTGCTTGTTGAATCTGATTTCATTTCCGCTGCTTGGGCAAAATTGTCCTTCTTCAGGTTTTCTCTATCTCCTCCCCCAGAGGATACTGACAGCCAGGGCAGCACGGTTGCCACTGTATCCAACTCTGGCCTCTCAAGCCTCCAAATACATTTGATAAGCACATTTGGTAAAAAATTTTATTATTGTAATTTGTAATACTTATCTTTTTTACTTTTCACTTATATTTGTATTCAAATTTCTTTTACACAAAAGATCCATTTCTGTTGAAAGCCGCGTCATTTGAATAAATAATTGCAAAAAAATTTTATATATTGTGTTGTTTTAATTTTCTTGGACTCTATTTTTCTAATGCCCTGCCTATAAATTGTGCCAGCTTTTTATGCCAAAGTATATTTTTTAGTTCAGCAAGTGTATGCTGAAGGTCCCTTTTGGTTGATTAAAAGCCAGTTTTAGGCTGAATCAGTAAGTGTTCTTTATTTCAAAATGCTTCGACTTATATATAAAAATAGCGGTATTTTACAAATTCCTATATTTCCAAAAATATAAAATATGACTTAAAGAGATTACATAGTGAGTACTGAAATGGCAATAAAAACGTAAATGAGTGATAATTACAAAGTAATACATTTATGTACATGTGTATGTCCACATTCTGGAATGTAATGATGATACTCTCATTTTAAATGTGAATTACATACCCTGCCGGCAACTCAGTTAACTAGTAATGAAATATAAGCTAACTTTTTACAACTGGTGGTGGTTGTCACTTAGATTATTTTTAATGAAGATGACTGACTATTTTAAAATTACGATGTCCTAGGAGGTAGTCAATTGTCCGGCGTTGCATTACTTTTCAACTAACTTAAAGTTAGCGACTTAAAAGTCAGTACCCACAGAAAAAAGACTCAAGAAAAAAGCCTCAAGACTGGTGAGCAGCCAACATACTCACTCAGCCATCGCAACATTTAAAACGAATGCGACATGAAGCAATTTAATTAAAGAGTTATTTACCGTGTATGTGTGTATGTTATTATTTGAATTTTGGGTTAACTCTGCACTACGTATCAGCTAGCTTATAGCCAGTACGCAAAAAGTGAATTACAAATCGATTGTATTGTAGCTAATTTGAAGCTAGTCCATAAAAGTTAACGTAAAGTTAATTATTTTAGTAGTCGACTACTCAATGTCCGACAGGGATGAACTATAAGTCGATTTTATTTGTAGTCGACTACCAATTTGCTGGCAGGGTACATAATTCACATTTAGAATGAAATATGATTGTGAGTAATTACAGTGGGATACGAAAAAAAATACACTACAATATACTTTAGATGTCTCTCTCTCTCTAACATATGCGTTAGAGTGAAAGAGCTAATGCAAAATTTGCTCCAACTGTCAAAATTGTAACATATGAGTTAGTGAAAAAGTTTTACTGGTGTTAGTTTCGGTCATTCATTTCTTGCAGGGTAGTTACCAAATTTTAAGCTGCTGGGTAAAATTTCAAATAACTCTGATTGGCTTAAATATTCAAACAAGCTGATGTAGAATTTAATGTCTGCCAGTTGTAGTCAGGTTGGTACCAGAAGACTTAGCTGATGTGCTGACATAAATCCTTCGTAAATGACAGACATTAAAAAGGATGGTGCTGGTATGATATGAGTTTATAACCGTAGATTTCTTAACCAAAATTTAACGTTGCATATCTTTGAACACACATTGGAACAAGCAATAAACTTTTGTGTACACAAATTGGGTTGGGCTTAAGGTGTTTAGTATACACTAGTGATAATGCAAACATTCATATTCGACTTCGTAAGTATTCATATTCGCTAAATTCAAGCTTTTGACTCAGGCATACATATGTAAAATAAAATGATATTAAATAAAAAAATCATGCATAAATAAAAATAAGCATCAAACTTTCAAAATAACAATTACACTGAACAACAAAGTGGAATCTTTTTCAAAATAACGGCGCTCTGCCAACTGATTTTTGTAAAGAGAACTATATTAAATTGAGCAAATCACGAAACTGACTCCCACATCAAGCGTTCCCTACTACAGTGCCAGTAGACAAAGGGTAGCCCATTTTATTGTTTTTAGTAATTGCTCTTGTAGAGGCCAGACACTGTGTAAATTTTGAGCATTTATTTCTTACGGTTCCGGAGTTAAAAAGTAATTTAATATAAATGTATTCAAATATAAATATTTTACAAAAAGTTGGAAACATAAAAATAATAAAAGCAAATTTTAAGTAAAAAATAAAAAAACGGTTTCTATAAAAGTTCGGGATTTTAAACAATTGGAAAACCAGTTTATAGAAAGTGTCGAATAGTTGACAACTTTAAAAAAAAACTTCATCAAAAAATCTAAATTTACTACAATATTTGCTAAACTAATTATATGGTTGTATACATACATACGTATGTATATATATGTGTATGTACTAGGGGTTGAAAAATAAAGGACATTAGTGAACGTAAAAAAACACAAACATGATCGAACTAGTATCCGCATATTTGTTTACGATCACAGACAATCCATGCAAAAGTCACTCAACGTTCTCATCAATAGTATTCATAAGCAAGATGCTTAGCTTGTAAACAAATCAAATCAAGCATACTGTCTTTGGCGATCTTTACATGTAGCAGAATTTTTTTCTTCTTGTACACAACTCGAACGTGCACAAAAATGCTGTAGGCTTGATATTGATCTTATCGAAATTGTATCAAATGCGAATAAGACTGCCGGATCATACTTGTTGCAGTTCACTGATTTACACGTATACAAGCAAGTATATGCAGCATAATACTTTCAAATTCATTACAAATTTAGATGGGGAAGAATGTTTTCAAATTACTGTAAACGCTGATATGCTCATAATACAACATGTATTCAATATATGTAATTGTGTACATATTTTGCTTAGCATCTTTTTCAGCTGAGGTTCACAGTACTTCACGGGACACAAATTTATCTTCATAACTTGATAAATTTTGCTTTTCCTCCAAGTACACTGAGATTGTAGAGTTTAGCTGAATTGCAGCTTGAAAAGTTGTATTCGAGCTCTTATTTGGAAAATGCCAAAACAGATATTCGTCTTAGTAATAAATAATCGTGAATATTAAAAGTTGAAATTCGCAACGTCATTAATATGGAGGGACATAAACATGACAGTGTTCGGTGGAAACAACATGACAGGTGGCTTAATGTTAAAAAGACATGTTGAAATAATATTAAAGAAAAGTAAACAACAACAAGCATTCATTGTTAAAAGTGTTAAAATTAAATAATAATGAATAAAATCCAAACAAATTCAATGAACTACATACTAATCGCTAGTTGCATAATGAGTATTAAGAGATGATTCTGATAGTCATATCGCAAGGTGACAATTACCATTATTAAAAATAAAGTGTCAGTTTTGTAATTTTTCGAGACATGAATTCGAATTCATGTTGGTTTAAATTGCAGCCAATTTTATGGGAATTCACTAAACCGACAATTAGAATACAACACTGGGACTGCAAATATGAGAATCAGTCCCTTAGTCTTTCTCATATATATTAGTAACACATGTCGCGATGATTTGCTTCAAATGTGCTAGTATCTTGAAACTTATGTAATTTGAACTAAGTATATTTAACTTCATAAGCGTTATAACAGTATTCAGTCACAAGAAAAAGTGCAACGCAAACCGTATCGTTTACATCTTACATATCTGCGGGCAATGTGTGGAATTTTTCGTTTTTCGTACTATTTTAATTTCTCGGAACTTAAGGCCGCGATTTGAATTTCCCAGCATTTCCAGGAAAATAGTCGAAAACTTTAATTATAAACATGAGTTTGCTTTTGCAAGTATTAGAGGCAAATATAAGTTTATGATGCCGTTTGTCATTCCGTTTATAATACCCACATTTTCAATTTCCGATCCCATAAGGTCCGAAATCTTTCTATCCGTCCGCTTGTAGGCTATTGAAATACCATGGCTGAGATAACTATTTAAGAAAAAAAAAAAAAGCTTTTTGATACCAAATTGTTCATATGTCGTGTTTTGTGCTTTCTATTGAAAGTCGAAAAATCGCCGGATTCTCAAGAAGTTCGGCCTGTACACGAGCTAAAAAATAGTCAAATAACCAAAGATATTGGGATCGTATTTCTGAGAAAGTGGGCTACTGAAATAAATAGTGCTCTAATGTCTTGCTCTCTTCCCCACATCCTGTACATTCATCTCCTCCCGCAATTTCTATATGGCTAAAATTGTTTTGAGTGACTTGTCATAACTCCCATTATTCTACCTAATTCGGACTTGCTAAGTCTCCCGTTTTTCCTCGTCTAGATCTTCCCATAGAATTCTTGTATTGATTCTTATGGCTTCGTTTTAATTTAATAAAATAAGTTTACTCAATGCACAAAATTTTTAAATTTTGACATTGGCGTCTATATAGCTGAGATATAACATACACCGTCTTCTCAAGAAGCTGACATGTACGAGGTATGAAAGATTTCTCGGTGCTAAAAAGTTGACTTTGTGTTTAAATAAGCTTATCTAAAGCCAGAAACTAAAAATGTATGCCAGTGGTCTGTATACAGCCGAGACGTAGTGAAAGCAGATTTTTCAAGCAGTCGAGGTTGTTTGCGAACTGGCAGAGTTTTCGATATCAAGAAGAAAATAAATTTATAGAAAATCAAAAACTTAGATATAGCCTAACCTGATTTCTCACGATTTGGGCCTATGTGGAACCTATACCAGCTTTGATAGATGTGATAGCAAAATGTTATTAACCTAACTAAGAAAATAAACTTTCGAAATGGACCGAGGTATTTATAGCGGCTTTATAGCGAACATGGATTCCTTGAGAACCTTTAAGTGCAAGCGAATTTAAACAAGTTGTTATGTAATAAAGTATACGTTCTGAAAATTGTGTTCATAAGCTGAAAATAAAATTGTAAACATCGGTCCATATATAGCTTAAACATAACCTCTCAAGAGGTTGGGCCTCTACGCAAACTTAACTAAAAGTTTTAGCTTTTTGTATCAAGCTTACCTTGAGGCCACATTTAAAGTTGTCGACTACGCACAACATCTTACTGAAATATAGAGAAAACCGATTTCTTAACAAGGTAATCCTACTTGAAGTCAAGCAAGTTTTGTTCCTGGTGTAAGGAAGCTGTTGCAATAACTAAATAGCTCTGGTAAACTTAAAATAGAAATAAAAACGTAAAAAGTTTTAGTATCTATTTATGTACATTGGATCTAAGGGTCAAAAGTATTTGCTATTTAAATATAATTTTTGACAGACCTCATGCAGTGGCAAAACTGACCTAAAATGCATGAGAGCTTGTGAACAATTGAACCTGAATCTATGTATATTCACAAAAGAAAATAGTCATTTTAGATTTTTGGCATTCTTAAGTCTTTAAGATATATAGCTCAGCAATATTTCAAAGTACTACTATGCGAATAAATAAATTTTTGCAATAACCGTGCACAATACATAATTCCCTTTGTTTTTTCAATTTCAGTTGCTCTTTCGATTTTCCTTGGTATCAGTGCTGTTAGCATGTACGGCACATGCAATACAAGTTAAACCATCATATGGACCACCGCCACAACATATGCCACATCGTGAGTATGGCGTGCCTCAACAAATACCTTTTCGTGAATATGGACCCCCTGCACTAAAATATGGACCTCCAAAACTGAATTTAGTAGGCAGCAGTGGCTCTTCTTCTGGGTTTTATGAGGAAATAAAAAATCACTATGGTGCACCAAAGCCTTTCTATGGCCCTCCACATAAAATTCAACAAGAATATGGTCCACCACATCACCGATATGGACCACCAAAACCCGGAAATGCATACGTCTCCCCTCCTGTAAAACATCAGAAACCACCTTCTTCATATGGCCCACCACCACCGCAATCATTGCCGTTATTTCAACCAGCACCTCAATTTAATCCAGCTCACCAACCGGCTTCTTCTTATGGACCACCACCCTCAGGACCTTTAAATATTCCTCCTAAGCAAATATTTGGGCCACCACCTCCCAACTATGGTCCACCGCCATTGCCCAATTTCAATCAAAAGCCAGAAAGCACAATTATTATAACAGCAGGGCAAAATGCACCAAGCCAACATCAACAAAACCAGCAAATACAAATACAAGTTGATTCCTCGGGTCACTCTCACTCGGTGACTGGATCACAAACACCTTTCCACACTGCCTGTGAGGGATGGAAACCAATACCAGCTCCTATTGGATCATATGTGGAAAATAATCATATTGAAACCCAAACAGGTTACAGCCAAGTAGCTCAGCTTCAAGCAAATCCTTCACAGCTTTCCACACAGTATAGTGCAGCTGGCTCTGGCACTAATTCTGCCATCACTAATATTGGTTCAAGTTCAACTGTGGTGGTGGAAAGTTCTGGAACAGGAGGAAACAGCATAACTGATGATTTATCTGATGAACAGTTAGTAGCAGTAGCTTTACAGTCGAGCACTTTTGATGCGGACACTTCAGCTCAACAATATAATTATTTGCCTCCCACAGGCCCAACAGGAAATTTCAACAAACAAAGTTTGAACTCCATAGAAGCTGAAGCTTTAAAAGTTAGTATTGTAAATTTGTTTTAATGCCTTCAAATATAGTTCATTTCGTATGCAAATTTTTAGCTCTCTTTAGGTACTATCGATGACTCTTACAGCAAACCTCCAGTAGACTCCTTCGATCCCAGATCGAAATATTCGCACAAATATAAACAGCAGTCCGGCCAACAGTTTGGTATAAATGGGTTAGGTGGGAGGTATGCACTTCCGCTAAGTGGTAAATTTGGAACTGCAGCACCCCCGAAAGGAAACTTTGGACTGCCACCTCCACCTCCTACAAATTACGGCCTGCCACAGCAATCTTCTGGTAAGTATGGTCCTCCACCACCACCCATTAATAACTACGGACCACCTCTACAACATCCACCTACTGGCAACTATGGACCACCCCCCTCCTCAGGACCGGGTGCTACAACGTTTGCACATCATCAGACTCAAGCTGCTTCGGGTATTCAGTATGGCAAACAATCTGGCAATTTGGGACCATTTCCGTCTCATGGTAGTGCGCAGCCCAGCCAACCAGTTGCTTATAGACCACCAGTACCTCCAGGACTCTTCGAAACAATCGGTGCTACTGTTCAACATTTAGATAAATTCGGTGTTAAGCCCCAATTGCAAGTACCGACATATATACCACCAGCGGCCAGTGAGGTTCCACAGAGCAGTTCTGGTAGTTTGGATGTTGAGTATGGTGCACCTCAACAGCAGCTAATACCTCAACATATTATTGAACAACAATTGCCGCAACCAAGACCTCATCAATATTTTGTACAACAGCAAAATAGCCATCATCAACAACAGCAACAACAACAACAAATCTTGGGAAATACTAACGCAGAATATGGTGCGCCAGCTCTGCCACCTTTAGTACAGCAGAGACCGCCACAAGCACAATATCTGGCCCCTCCACGACCAGCGCAATATCAGCAGCAGTACTTACCGCCAACAGCCTCGCAACAGCAGCAACAATTTGGCGCTGGAGCTTCCTATTCAGCAAGCGCTACAGCCAGTTACGATAACACGGCATTTGCTTCCAATCAGTTCAATCACGAAACATTGCACTTTCAAGCATTACCCTTACAACAGCAAACCCCACGCTTTCACAATTGCGGGAATGGTCCAAATCTTGTAGATGGTGGCAACTTCAACTACCAGGAACAATTACAGCAGCAATACTCAAGTGGCTCTGGAACTTCTATTGCTCAAAGCATACCCGTAGCTGAGCAACATACACAGTTTCTTTCAGGACCAGCTACCAGCTATGGACCTCCACCATCAGGAGGAAACGAACTAGATCATATAGGTTATGCTTCCGAAAAATCGCAAGTATCCACTTTTCCTGACGGAACAAATGCCGAAGATTTGCCTGGCTTAGATGGACTCAATGTTCTTTCAGCACAAAAGTCTCAAGCCATACACTTTAGCTCGCAGGAAACCAAAAATGATAACAACTACCAAATAAATTATGGTGCTGGTGAGCAACAACCACCTGCTAATCACGAAGAAATCTTATCAGCCGATCTACTACAAACAATACTAAATGCTGTGGAACAACCACAACCTCAACATCAAATATTACCTGCCAACCATAAAGCTGAAAATAGATCTGACATAGAAATAAATTCAGAACCCATAGAAGCTGAAGATGAAAATGAGCCTGGCGTAGCTGTTCAGGAGACCAAGAATGTAGAAGTTCAAGTTTACCCGGATGACGAAACATCACTGGAAACTGAGGCAGACGTTCAAGAAATCAAGCCAATAGTGGTTAAGGAAGAAAACGAGGCAAGACATTAAACATTTTAGCCAACGGGAGTTTAGCTCTTCTAAGTCACTGTGTATTTAAAAACACTTCTAGTTATGCTTTCCATTCAACTGCATTTTTATTTATTTATTTTTTCAAGCTTATTCTTAACTTGAACTCGTTTTAGTTTAATATAATATTTATACACATAGGTTGTCTTATAAATATAATGACACTTATGTACATGTAAAATGTTTAAGTACATAATTCTTTCGAGAAAACATATCAAATTTTATTTGAAAGATGCCATAAAGAAACAAACTAAAAGAAAACTCTTCAACTTTGTTAAAAAAAAGTCATCTAAAACTGCAAATTTTAATGCCAATTTATTTCATTTTATGTGTATACGATGTAGGTAGCTGACGTAATTTTTCCTACATGCATACAAATATTTTTATTATAAATTAAGTCTATTATCTAATAACAAATTTCCTAAGGAATTTCGAAGATATTTATTAAACGGAAATTTCAAACTATAGTTTTCAAAACAACAGCATCGAATTTGTTATTGTAATTGTGTGTGCTTGTATTTAAAAATCTTATTTATTTATCTTAAATATATGGGCATGTATTTGCTAAAAAAAAACTGTTCTTTTAAATAACGCTATTAGAAGTAGAAACCGCAATATGGGAAGATATTGGTAATGAAGGAGAAAAGCAAGTGAAGATGGCTCAAAAGATACGCTCCCCAAAAGCAAATAATAGTCGTATCTATGCCATGTTAACAGGCTTTTTTCTGCCTCAATAGAACGAATTAGATATGTAGAACATGTGCTTTCAACAGGATGGAGCAACAGCACACACTGCGCGAGACGCAACCGTTATTCTGAAAGCCAAACAACATCGGATGATTACTTTTGGCACACCTGTTACATATATTCTTGTTGTTGAAAAAATTTTAAAATGCAATAAAGAACTTTCTTCACTTGAAGTCTTGAGTAAGTTCAGTTTGCAATAAAACTGGCTAATTAAGCAATTACCAGCAGATTACATCATCAATATGGAATTCACCAAATCTACAACAGCAAAAATTACTACCCTGTTCATATACACATACATATATTTTTAATTGAGTAAATATTTGATATATTGCCATAACATTTTTAGTGTTCTTAAGGTGGGATCATACGATTGCCGCAATGCACCAATTTTTGTTACATTTTGTATGCCAATCGTGTGATAGCACAATTTATTGGCTCATGCGGCAACTAAAACGAATATTGTTCCTATTTGTCCCAATCAAATACAACCCTGATGCTACAACCGTGTGAACACTTGACATACAACTAATCACCAATAAAAATTCTAAAAATGCACCAATATTTATTGTGTTCTCATGCGGCAACCAAAGAAGACAATGCCCGTCAATAATATACATACGTACATACATACATATGTATACATTTATTTAGTTTCCAAATTGTTTAAACGCGTCTTCCAAACATGATTTCTGCTTTTCAATCAGTAAAATTCAATTGTTGTTACTATACATTTTTTGCTTTTTCAGCCCGCACAACATTATAATAATAGCCGAAGCGATTTTCTTTCCTTTTCATGAACAAACCATATTTTTAACATTTAATTCATTTTTTTTTTTTTTTTTTTTGGGAAAACAAAGTTTGTCATCAGCTACAACAGCTGTTTCTCAGATTTGCCGTATAATATAACAATCGTGTGACTATAATGCGGCAATTATTGGTACTAAATTGTTTTGCGGCAATTTGCGACAATAAAATTTAAGTAAAATGTCACAATCATGTGATTGCAGAGAATTTGATTGGGACAAATTTTTTATTATGCTCCAATTCAGCCCAATAAAAATTGTGTAAAATTGGTGCATTGCGGCAATCGTGTGATCCCACCTTTAGACACAATATTGAGCTCAATTATCATTTGTCAATTATGAACACTCAGTATGGCAAAATGCAAAAAAAAAAAAAAATTTTAAATAAGAAATAAGATTGCACAATAATAATGATGAAATTGTTTACTATTATTTACATCGTTGCGTAGGAAAATTGTGTCAGAGAAAAATAAAAAAAAAAAAAAACATGTATAAAACAGTGTTCAGATTTATTCGATGTTTGATCACGAAAAATCTAGCTTTAAATATTTATGCACTAAAAAATATTTTGCAGTTTCTTAAGAACAGTTTAAATATTATACTAGCGTAGTTCATTATTTGGTGCAAATGTCTTGCATAGGTGCGAATGCAAAAAATAGTTGCATTTTCCTTGCAACCCAACAACAAAATATACAAGGTTGCACTCGCAATATTTTTGCATTTACGCACCGCTAATTACGTGTTGCTTTTTTCGCATGAGTATTGCGTTTGCAACATAGACACTGGAACAGCTGACATTTTAAAACAAAGTAAATAAAAATTGTAGAGATGGAGCCAGCAGCAATTACCAAAAAATTAAAACGTGAAAAATTAAAAATGTGTATTAATTTATCAGCTGTTATTTGGAGTGCAATAAAATTTGCAAAGTTGTTAAAAAGTGTGCTCAATATCAGTTGCAATATAATCGCAAATGCAAATAGTCGCAACTAAAAACGCTCCAAACGCTGAGTATCGCTACTATTTTAAATACGTTAAATTAGTTTTACGACATTTGCAGACCCTCCAGCCCATGCATGTCCTGCTAGGTTTACTTGGAAGTAATTCTGCACATCAGTAACAGAACTTAACACGAAATTTGTACAAGATTTCCAGTTAAACACATGCAAAATGTCATTCTGTTCATACTAGCAGCGTTCAGAAAGTACAATGAGGTGAAACATACATATGTCTGTAACATATTCAACAGCCATTTAGTTCAAGTGCTTACAGTAATCTTGCTTTTTCCATAAATTAAAATTTATTGCATTCCCCTCAAACAAACTTTACCACAGTTGTCCAGAATTGCTTCGTTCACACTTTGTGACAAAATAATTATTTCAATTAAGTAATGCCGTAAAGAAAAACAAACAATACCAGTACTTAAATAAATTTTCTTTTTTTCCATGCGCAGCAAAAACAAAAATGAAAAAGCAATTAATAACACAGTATTCAAGCATTTGTAAAACAGTATCTGAAAAATAAATTTACCAAAACAACATTTGGAACACGGTAGCAGAAGAGTTTTAAAAACAAACAGCAATTACATTGCGCATTGCTTGTATTTTATTCAATATCTTGTTAAGTAAATTTGTAAATGTTTTTGTATGTGTGACTGCATTTGCTGTATGTGGCAACAAAAAAAAAAAAAAACAAAGATTTTAGATGTCATGGCAAATGTTGCAATTTGGGAAATTAAATAAAAACAAATCTTATATTTTTAAAAACCATTTGATTTTCAAACGGTTTTTATAACATATGGTATCTGCTATGGATGCAGAGACATATTTTGAACGATGCGATACCGATATGGCTTAAAGAGTTTTTGAGTTCAGGGAATATATGTCCTCCTACCACCTACATTTTTAAAGTAACAGTATATCTCAAAAACAAGAGCTAACCTAAAAAATGTTTAACACCGCTGAATTCAGCTGACCCGAATTAAGTTTAGTCAGTGGGTGCCCCGTCTGTCAGCTTTACAACTAGCACAGTGTAATTTATAAATTATTTTGTTTCTTTGCTGTTTTGAACCCAGAATCTAAATACTGCCCTTCACTTCGCCAGCCACTCCACCATATCAGCTATAGCGGCAACTAAAAATAAATTGTGCCAAGTACGAGACCGACTTCCCTACCACCGTGTCAGTGGTAGACAAAGAGTACCTCTGATATGCCTATATCTCTTACGATTCCAAAGCTTCAGCTAATTTAAGCTCATCTTCACTGTTACTTGTATGGCAGTACCGTTTATTCTTAGTGTTTGTGTGCGATATGCAAACGTTGGGGGGATTTTATATTATACCTTACAATCGGTAGCAGGTTCGCAATAGGTCACGGTAAAGGTGAATAGTTACAAGATGAAATAACACACAGTCAATATTAGGTTTAACTAAGTTTTTTTTAATTCAGTTTTTTTTCACAGAAATTGAAAATAAGACTTATTGAAATAATATTAATATTGATATTCATTACATTAGTTTGGAAAAGAATATTATTCACTCATTACACCAGATTCACTTTACTTTCGATCGACGCACGTTTTACAACTAACTCACTGCCTCAAAATTAACTTCGCTCTTTGCCTTTTGTATCCAATAAGAAGAACAAAAAGAAAAGAGAATGTAGTAGCAGTGCAGTAATAATGGGAAGGACCCTTGCATAAGCACTTAGCTTACTGTTTTTTGGGGTATTTGCTATTGTAGAGCCCATACAAATGTCCATATGGCTCATATATACATATATTTTTTAGGTTCTGGGCTCAAAATTTACTGCTAATTTCCACAGTTAAATGCATGGTGACACCCTTTAATTCTAAAGGTATTGTTGTTTTTAGTATTTGTTGTTGTAGAGGCCGAATACCCACATGAGCACTATTACCCTGATACCAGGCTTGACCCGCTATTCTGTTCAAGAATTGCAAAAGAAGAGACTTCTAGTTTTTAATTATTTTTCCCACCTCCTCTGATGAGCACTATTTTGAAATAAACAGTGATACCGAAATCTTCGCATATATTGGTTTACTTTTGTTGGCTGAGTTGTATTCAACAATCATTGAAAGTACAGATAGCTTATGAGATGCTGAGAAGGACAAACTGTGTTTTTTTAGACTTGCAACAGTACTCAGGGAATGACCCCTATATATGCGTTGCATTGTACTGGAGCTGGGAAAATAGCAAAGAGGGATTGGTGGGTGGAAAAACGAAAATGGGTAGTGTGTGTGGACGTTTGATTAAGCAAAAAAAAAAAAAATTGTAACATAAAAACACAAACAATTTTAGAGCAATTAGATTCTACTAAAAGGATACTCGCAGTGAACTTTGAATTTTAGGCAAGTTTGGACCTTTTCGCTAGTTATGCAATTTGTAGGTTGAACTATTGTCAAAACTTCACAATTCGTCTTAAAATGTAAATGTTAATGAGCAGGTAGTGCCAGTCAGGGGAAGATGCGCATAAGTAGAATATAAAATTTTGGGGAAATCCAGCTACTAGTTATGCTTGGAATATACAAACGTATACAGGCAACGAAATCGGAAACATGCTTAAAAGAAGTTTACTGCGTTAAGGGTTTGTTTGAACATTTCTGATTCTCGTTTTGTTCATAGGAATTATGGAAAAGGTAGTTAAGTTTCAAACATTGGTTGGTGATTAGCACCAAAGAAATGTCGTCGGCATATAGACAGCTAAAAAAAAGACAGAAAACATTTGATAGGTCTATTTTTTGGCCCGGAATTGACTGTAAACTTCCTTGAAACTCAACCATTGAGAGATTATTTAAAAGCAATAATCGACTTGTATATGCAACAAGGACTTTGCTATCTGCCACAGTTTAGAAAATAGAGCCAAAACTTTGAAGCCAGCTGTAGATCTTACATTTACCATGGGCTATAGCCTTATGAAAAATTTGGTCAAAAATGTAAATTTCCTTGAAATACAACAACTGGGGCACCATTTTAAAGCAATTGCTGTCCTGTTTACATAAATGCAAGAAGATTTCTGCTATCTGTTACAGTTTAGAAAATACAGCCAAATCTTTGAAGCCAGCTGCAGATCTTACATTTACCATGGGCCAAAAATGTAAATTTCCTTGAAACTCAACAACTGTGGCACCATTTTAAAGCAATTGCTGTCCTTTTTACATAAATGCAACAAGATCTTTGCTATCTGCCACAGTTTAGAAAATACAGCCAAATCTTTGAAGCCAGCTGCAGATCTTACATTTAATATGGGACCAGGACGAGCATCAGCATGCCATGGACCTCGTCAACAACCGATGAAAACATTGCAGCAGTGAAGAAAATGTTTTTGGATAATCGTCGATTCACTATCAGAGTGGTTGCTGATGTTGTTGGAATATCGTGCAGCTCATGGCAAGCAATTTTTACGGATATTTTAGGCACGAGACGTGTCGCAGCGAAGATTATTCTGAAATTGCTAAGAATTGCTCAGAAGCGTGGACATCGTCAACGACGATTCCGATTTTCCTAAAAATGTCATGACTGGTAATGAATCATGGGTGTATGACGATGACATTGAAACCAAAGCCCAATCATCATAATAGAAGCGTCCAGAAGAGCCAAGACCGAAAAAAGCACATCAAGTTTGGTCAAATATGAAGGTTTCGCTCACTGTTTTCTTTCACTGCAATAGCGTGGTGCATCATGAATTCTTCGCACAATGTCGGACGGCCAATAAGGAATACTACCTTGAAGTTATGATCCGTTTGCGCAAAACATTTCGTCAGAAAGGCACAAAATCGTGGAAAAAATAATTATGGATTTTTCACCATGATAATGCAGCAGTTCACACATCGGTGCTTGTGCGTGATGTTTTGCCCAAAAACCAAACCGTTATCATATTTTTACCACCGTATTTACCGGACTTGATCCCCGCTGGCTTTTTTCCCTTTCCCAAAACTCAAGACACCGATGAAAGCAAAGCGTTTTGCTACGATGGAAGAGATAAAAGGAAAATCGAAACAGAAGCTGTTGGCAATACCAAAAAGCGTGTTTTAGAAGTGTTGCCAGGATTAGAAAAAACGCTGGCATAAGTGTATTATATCTGAGGTGGATTACTTTGCAGTTATTAATGAAACCATAACTGCGTTTTGAAAAAAATAAAAATATCGGCTATTTTTTGATCAGACCTCGTATGCATATGATCAATATATAATTACATTGACAGTTGTATGACGATACCAGTGCAGACTTTCCCAGACGACCATTCAAACTGTAGAAACATACATATGAAGCCAAACTGCTGGCGGTAATGCTTTTTGGGCACCGCTACCGCTAACAATTTGTAGGGCTTAAGAATTCTTGTGTTTAAGGCCATTTCTTAATGGGTTTTTGATATAGCTTACATTTCTGCTCCTATTTACACTATAAATATAAGTTGTAAACATGCTTTGGATATTACTTTGACTTATTTTTGCACAAGTTTAAAACTTTTTAAGAAGATTTACATCATTATTTTAACACCACTCGTAGAAAGTTTGAAAATGAAACTTGCTTTTGCTTCTCCTTACAATTCCTATTGCTCAAAATGCTGTTGGTGACTTCTTTTTCTGTTTTTTGCTGGAAATATTTTATAGTTCTCCTTTCTGTTCCAACATGTCAATGGAAATGCTTGTCACGTCATTGTTGCACTTAATTGTAGGAAGTTGTAAACGTTTTATAAAGTATGTAATAAAGAATATAAATTTTAAAGGAAATTTTCTTCAGTCTTTTAACACTCCTGTTTAACCACTCAATCTAACACTCAGTTTTCTTTTCAGTTTGTCAGTTAGCTCACCACTTGCTGTTTTTGTTTTCCTTTTTTTTTTTTAGTTTATCAAAAGTTTTTTCTTGTTAAATAGATGACCAACATAAAGCGTGTTTGCCGGAACTTGCATTTGCAGGCTTGTAATACTATAGAAATTTAAGTTTGATTTTGTTTCTTCATTTTTGAGGAACGAACAAGATTACAAGTTTTTTCAAAGTTGTTCTTCGCATTTCTGAAAGTAGGCAATAATAGCTTGAAGTTTATTTTTATTTACCATAATGAAAAATAGTTTATGGCATGTTTCAGAAGAGTAGAAACTATAAGTTTTATGCACATTCTTACTGTACTGCTAGAATTAAAAACATCAAGCTAAAAACAAAAAACGTGGGTAGAAGAATGTCCTTGATGTATTAAAGACTTATAGAATTTTCAGCTTTAATTGAGAAACTAATAGCTTGTTTAGGCACACTATGGAGCTGACTTGCGCAATATGCCATTTATTGTACCTAAGACAGAAGGCAAAGATTTATGTTAGACAAGTAAGTCTTACAAAGATCCTATAGTGGAGATCCTACATATGTAGCAAAATCTCCTTTCCACAATCATCCTGGCGGCTTCAACTAAAATCACTTTAAAGTAAACTCAATTGTCTATTGTAGTTGCCAATGTACCAAAGCCGTTGATGGCTGATATACTGATCCTCCAGTGAAATTTCGGAAGGCCTCAGATTTCCTTTCTGCTTCTTGGGTCCATATGAGACCATAAGTTGCTAGCGATGAAGTATGAGGTCTCTGGAAACTTTATTTTTCTTCGACCCTCGCCGAGCAGGGTCGACTTTTCTATCACTACCGTTATATATATTTTATCAGGTCTGAAATAGAAATTGCGGGAGTTACAAATAGAATCACAAACTTGAATATTTTCTCAACAGTTGTTGTGAACGGCATAATAATAAAAAGAAATGCGGTCGGTGGACCCCCGTTAGGAACGAAGTTCCTTACGTTTCTTCATCATCTTCGAATGAAGGTGAATTTCACCTTTCACAAGGTGAAATCTGTATGTATTTTTTTTTTGTCAATCTGCTACAAAACGAAGAAAAGCAACTGTTGGTAAATTTTTCAATGTTGCTGTTTTTTGTTGTGACACACATACATTACTTTAGCGACATCTAGCAACCGTTTTCACAACTAATTAATATTTATTGTTTGTCGACAGATAACAATACATATTTCTACTATTTTGCACTACCAGCAAGCCGCATTAACGAACTTCGTTCCAAAAATATTGTTTGCTAGATTAACTGCGAAACCTTTTTAAATGTTTCCTCTGTAGAGGCCTAAAGCAATTATATTCCTTTTTTGCGGTGATAAAGACATAAGTAAAGCAAAAATGTTTCTGACATGTATTTTAAGATATGATCTAATGTTTTCTCATTTAAGTTTATTTATTTAATATTTAGTTATTTTGACCCTTTTTTTTCGTCTATTTTATATATTTATTTGAGCTTAAGGTCTTTTTATTAGAGAATTTGAATATTTGAGTATTTTTTTCAATATTTCGCTCTCCTTCGGATAGCTTCTTCAGGACAATAATAATGAAAAATGTTTTGATTGGTTTTTTCAAAAAACAAACATAACAACAAACATATTTGAAAGAAAAATATTTTCGTTTTTCTCTTTCACATTTCAAAATTTAAAAAGGAAAGTATTGTGTTTTCTTTCTACACACCCATAAAATTACATAAGTATCTTGGAAAATCCTAATTACAAAATTATAAATATATAAACATACATACATGAAATAACAATTAACATGAAGAACAATAATTAAAAACAAATGCTTGTATGCTAAAAAATTTAATAACAGCATATTAAAAATTTTGTGTGGAAATTTCCATACAAAATTTTTAATATGCTGTTATTAAATTTTTTAGCATACAAGCAAAATTGTTTATCAAACACTTATATGAATAAAATATATTTTCTTTTATGAAAATTAATTTAAAAAAAAAAGATTTTAATAGAAAATATTTAACATTCCTACACCGTATTAAATAATGAAGAAATCTTTACATTACAGTAAACAAAGAACAATAACAATAACTATAAAAACAAAAACAAAACCTCTCTAATTTTTAACTAAATACTCATATATCTGTGCTATATTGTCTGTATCTGCCTTGAAGTTTATTCTCCTATCTACTGGTGTATTGATAATATGTAACATTTCTAATGTAAGTCTGCGTTTATAATTACTTTCTCTACTCCATATTGATGTTTCATCAAACTTTGGAACATGATCTAATCTTGCACAATGTGCCGTTAATGCTGTCTTGTGCGTTAAATTTATCCTCCTATACTTCTGATCTGATCTATGTCCTGCTAATCTAGTTTTAAGCTTATTTTTAGTTGTTCCTATGTACACCTCATTACAATTTTCTACGTCATTCCCACCAAAAAAGTTTATTTATTTATTTATCATTTATTCTAAATTACAAATTATAAGATAAACAAAAAAGCAATAGCATATGTATATGACCTTCACCTAACAAGTACTCAAAATATAAAATATAATCTGATATTATTACAATTTATACTAAAAAAATTATTTCTGTATTAAGTTTATCAGGCTCAAGTTCTTTCTATATTATCCTTGTGATTAATATTAATTAAATTAGACAAAGAAGACATCAAAGACATTTAGCAGGGTGGACAACTAGTTGTTTCGAAGCCGCCACCCTTTCTCGTCAGAACTTGAGCCTAATAAAATTAATACAGAAATAATTATATAAGAAAAAGTTCGAGTAATAAAAATTAATTAATTTATACTAAAAATTATACTCTATATTACATGTCAGTATTTAATAACTGTTCATATATACGAATACATTTGAGCCATCAGGAATTACTGCAACTTTGTTAAACAATGGAAGAACTCATCAATCTGCTTTTAAACTTCCGCTACCCGTACGTCTTGATCAATTATCTATATGTTTCATTCGAAAAAACGGACAGCGTGATAAATTATTACAAAATGCCTCATTGATTATATGGTACGAATGCACCATGAGCCATAGAGCACATATAGAGACCGTTGCCAGATTCTTAGAAGAACGTAGGAACTCTTCTGGTGTTATGGGTAGGATAACTTTTGTATTTACTGGATGTTTCTGACAGATTCTTTCCGTCGAAAACTGAGCTAAGTGAGAAAATATCCCCAAAACATTTTCGATATCTTCTCTATGGCCTCAAATTGAATATTTTAAATACCAGACGAATATGCGAAAATTGCTAGCGATCTAAGACTTGAAGAAAGCGCCTATTCCTCTCCAAGTTAGAACATAAATAAAGAAATACTTCTGAATGAGCCCTTAATTTACAAACTTTAATAGATACTATCAACAGTTTTCAAAAAAAGGGTCTTTATTTGGTGTGATCTTTAATAAAATTCGAATATAGGGGCTCACGTGGCCTTTATAAGAGAACTTTCGCTTTGTTGGACTTTTCGATACAAAGGCACACATTTTAGTGGCTGTTCTGACAGAACACTGTCACATGGGAGCAATGACTTCTGTAGAGGTTGCAGAGATGAAGATGAGAAGGAGAATGTCGTACACTTCTGTCGATGTCCACCTCTTTCTAGCAACAGAGCAAACTACTTCGGCGGCCCAACACTACATTGACTGGCAGATGTGTTCGAGTGCGAATGGACAGGATAGGGTATTTCATTCGCTCATCTGGCTGGTTCAGGGCGGAACCGGAGGAAGACGTGTACGACTACTTCCCTACAGCCTCTTCTGGTAGCACAATGGGACCCAGAGAAAAAGCACTAAGAGAAAAAGCTTCTTTCCTTGAACTTTTTGATTAATTAAGAGCCAAAGAAGCGTTTCATGCTATTAATGAAGAATGTTTCATTGATTTGAAACTGTTTGCTGACTCAGAAACAAACAAAATAGTTTTCCACATTTATATTAAATTACTTTTTAGGCTCAAGTTCAACCCTTGGGTTTTCACTACTTTTTAATCAATATCAATTAAGTAAAGATAAGTAAAAATTTATTTGCTAGGTGGACAACCGGCTGTTTCTGGGTAGCAAACACCCTTCATCAGCACCCTAAGAACTTTGGACGTGTCAAATTTCACAATTTTGGCACAGCCGCTTTAACCACTCGGCAACCAAAGCTCACGCAATTCTACTTTCTGTTTGTATACTTAATTAACATTAACCAAAGCAATGATATTTTTGCAGTCTTGGACGATATTTGTCGTCTCAGAAGACTGTTGCTCTCTGTTTATATGAAAGCTTTTTAATACATGTTCTGTTATGCATCATTGAGATCTAGATGCTCTTTTATTGATACAATTTGAACATGTTCGCCATGCCCTGCGTTATTAACATTTTGCTGTAAATTTTAATTTTGTTATTGAACTTCTGTGTTGTAATACATTTATATTAAATTACTTTTTAGGCTCAAGTTCAACCCTTGGGTTTTCACTACTTTTTAATCAATATCAATTAAGTAAAGATAAGTAAAAATTTATTTGCTAGGGCATGGCGAACATGTTCAAATTGTATCAATAAAAGAGCATCTAGATCTCAATGATGCATAACAGAACATGTATTAAAAAGCTTTCATATAAACAGAGAGCAACAGTCTTCTGAGACGACAAATATCGTCCAAGACTGCAAAAATATCATTGCTTTGGTTAATGTTAATTAAGTATACAAACAGAAAGTAGAATTGCGTGAGCTTTGGTTGCCGAGTGGTTAAAGCGGCTGTGCCAAAATTGTGAAATTTGACACGTCCAAAGTTCATAGGGTGCTGATGAAGGGTGTTTGCTACCCAGAAACAGCCGGTTGTCCACCTAGCAAATAAATTTTTACTTATCTTTACTTAATTGATATTGATTAAAAAGTAGTGAAAACCCAAGGGTTGAACTTGAGCCTAAAAAGTAATTTAATATAAATGTATTACAACACAGAAGTTCAATAACAAAATTAAAATTTACAGCAAAATAGTTTTCTATTTTTCTTCCTCTTCTTTCTCCTTCTCTAGTCTTTATTTTTCTTATTTTATCGCTGAGTTTATTTTTTGCTGATACCTCTCTATCTTCCTTCTTATAGTTTCATCTTCCATTATTATGCTTGCCGCCTCTGCCAAGATTCGAACCTGCGAACCTCATGTTTCTTAAGTCTGTCAATCTACCAATCCAACCACTGCAAGAATTTTAAGTAACAGCATAGCAAGCTTTTGGAAAAGAGCACACCTGTATTTTTAGAAGATTATAAACTTTAAGGTGTTAAATCACGACTTTATGACAAAATAAGGAGATCAATGGAAAAAACTAATATTAAAAAATTTTTTTTCTTTTCTAAATATAATATAATATAGTAACATAGGGAATCATGTGCAGCTTGAACTTAGCCTAGTTGAGAGTTATATAAATGTATTATAATAAAGAGCTCAATAAATCCATGATTCCTTATGTCAATATGAATTAAAGAAACAAAAGTAAAATCTTCATTTAAAACGTATTTTATTTATTTATGTGCTTTAAAAAATTCACATCATTAAGGTTAATGTATCTCAAAAATTCTAAAATATGAAATTTCATAGTTTCAACTTAAACTTTAACGGAATGCAATGAGCATTGAATGAGCAAATGAAAAGAAAGCTAAAATCACAAAGATCGTTTCAATGCAGAAACGAAACTATTCATTCGTGCAATGAAAAACATTCAATGAAGCCCTTTCAGTTCACATCCAGGACAACATTGGAATGTCACGGCAGGCGAAATGACCTGGCTACTCACAACCAGATCACTCTGATATGGGTACCAGGTCATGAGGGGCACAAGGGTAACGAGTTGGGTGACACTTACGCAAAAAGCAGAGCCAAGGGCGCCTTCATGGGAGCCACTCCATCCTTTGGGTTTAGTAAACTCCTCCCCAAGGGGGAAATGGGGAAATGGACAGCATCCATTACAGAAAAGCTGTGGAACGACACTAGGGGTCTGGAACACTCAAAGAAATTTCTTAGCTCTGATGTTTGCTCTAAAACTGAATAGAAAGAACCTGAATGGGCCTATCCAATACGGCCAATCCAATGCGGAGAAGAAGAGGAGCCAATGGAACACTTAACTATCGAATGTGTAGCACTAGGCCGCAGAACATACATGCTGTTGCAGGCCAATACATTGGATTCACAGGACTTGCAAAGGCTTCCACTGAAGAAGCTAATACTGTTTCCTGATATATTATACTCGTGAGGGTTGCACAATAGATCATCTATGGTCGCAGGGCAAAGGACCATCTTGAACCAACCTAGTCACAACACAATACAGCTGAAAAGATGATATGTTTGAAAACTTCAAATTTACAAAATCCTCCACAAATGTGAAGAAGCTAACATTTTACTGAAACATGTCCACTTTTCTTTACTTAATTGATACTGATAAAAATGTGACCAACCTAGGGTTGAAATTAAGCTAGTTAAAAGCCATTTAATATAAATGTGTAAAGTAGCTTTTTTATTTTTTTTGCATGTACAGACCTGCAATTCATTAATTATAAAACAGGTAGAAGGGGTCACTTCGAAACACTGAATCTTTAATTTTACCTATCAATTTTGTCACAAGAGAAAGAGTTAAACGCTTTCTGTAGTGCATCGAGAGAATTTGACAACAGAGTTTTTGTTGTAGCATGATTTTTTGTAGTAGTAGTAGTTATGGTAAACACAATAAATGATGGTGTTGCCAGACTGTCGGCGTCGCTGGCGTGGCCACGGTTGCTCCGGCTGCGGCTCGTCGGGTGGGCAGAGTTCTTGCCGACCAGTCTGGCTAGTATTACTACAAAAAAAACGAGTGAAACCACTCGTTGATCTATCGCAAAAAAAATCTACAAGAATAAAAAAAAATGTTGGCAAAACTTATGCTGAAAAAATCACTGGGTACTTTCTAGTGAGTTTTTTGTTTAGCAAAAATTTTATTTTATTTGAATTCAGTTTATATCTTCCATAAGTAAATCAGTACCTCGTTTCTGTATTTCTCGTATCGAGAAATTTCTAATATGGAACAAGGGAATTGACACAAAAACAATGTAAATTGAAACAAAAACGTCAGTTTCTCGCACAAGTGTTTCTGTATCATTGACATATGAGAACTAGCTGTCATTATGAGTGTTTTCGGTTAAGTATTGGAAAGATACGAGTAAAAGTGTTTCTATATGCAAATAATGCGAGAACTTTTCGGCAACAACTGTCAAAATGATCCACATTCAATCATTCATCCGAAAACAAGGCAAGAAGCAACAAGTGTACAAAATCTATTAATTAATCAAAATAAAAATAATCAAAATAAAAATTTTTAGCACAAACCTTTTTAATTAAAACATTAAACATATTGTAAACTATTATGGATTCAAAATTAGCCGAAAAGGTGAGTAATAAAAAAAAGAACATTTAAAAACTAATATTTATGTGGATGTAAAAATTTTGTTAAAAAAAGTATTAAATACATACTTACATTGTTAAAAAAAAAAAAATATAGTGAAGTTTTAAATATGTAAAAACGTTGCATTTAATTGAAATTGAGCATGTGATTCATACTGTTTTATTTAAAAATGTGTCGAATGTGTTTATTGCTAAAAGCAGTGCACCTGGGATAAACATGTACATATATATTTGTTAATTTTATTTATTATTATTTTAGAAAATCCAACGAATTTCGAAGCAGCAGAAGCAGAAACTAGTGAATTATATGGCATCGAATTTAGAATTCGCAAGAGGTCAGTTTGGAGTAGCTAACGCCAGTTTGAAAGAGGAATGGGCGTCACTGACAACATCATTGAACTCCTTGGGTGGCAGTGAAAAAACTGTTGAACAGTGGAAAAAGGTAATATTTTGTAGATAAATACATAAACACATTTTCTTTCATAGATTTATTTTCTTAGTGCTGAACGAATCAGTTGCGTCCCTCAGTTTCCTGCGATATAGTCGCATCATGTTCCTCCTGTCATTATTTTCTGCAACAACTACAGCAACGGCATACATATTGTTTATAATTTTATTTTTAAATTGTATTGTTTTTTTTTTTTTTAACACAATTTCTCTAAACGTTTTTTTTTATTTTTATATTTTATTGTTTTTAACAAGAAAAAATTCTTTTTTTACTTTTTAATACACAAAATTTTTTTCACATATAATTTTTCCTTTTTGACGTTTATTTTTCATTTGACGTTTGATCAATGGAAATATTCCAGTCAATACAACACTTGTTTTGATTGTTTTCGCACTGAAATACAGACACAATTTTTTCTCGCAAATCGAGAAACGATGGAATTTTTTGTTTCACACTTCAACGGAAAAGTTTCCCGATACGAGAAATACAGAAACGAGGTACAGTTTACATTTATTGTTCACACTTTACCAAATAATGGTTGGCAACAATAACACAAACTCAGCTAGCACGTACATTTGAAATATAATTACAATTGAATTTATGACTTAAGCATGTAAACATAAAGCTGAAAGCTGCCACAGATTTCTCAGCCATTAGACGTGAGTTCAGTACTGTTAAGCAAAATTATAAGATAATTCTACTTCAACAATCATCTGAGCGATAAGTTGACGAAACTATCGTGGTTATCAAAAGATTATCCAAATGCCAGCTGCGTTGCATTTACTTTTAGCCAAAACTCACATATAAATATTTATATGTACAGAAGTATTTTGCGTATATTTATACCTTAATATCGCAGCTCGCCTTGTATTTCAGAAGTACAATATTTTTGTTGTGTTTTTGTATGACACTTGCAATGGCATGCAGAATAATTTCCTCTGAAAATACCTGTGTAAATAAAATTTTTGCCAATAAAAATTGTTTCTGATAAAAAATATGGCATTTTATTTAAAGTGAAACATAATAATTTATTTTATGTTCTCTTATACTGTTTGTCTGGAAGAAACGTAAAGCATCGCTTTTTCATACAAATGTTTTTTTATCACACACATTTTTGTGCAAAATAGTAATAAAATATTGCTTGGAAATCTTTCTTTAAAAAGTTGGTTATTATGCCTTTTTCTGTCCTCATTCATCGTTTATTTTTGCTTACGTTTTATTTAAGTGATAATTTTTCAAACGAATGCCAATGACTACATGCAAAATTTATGTGGGTTAAGGTAGAGAACAAATTTTATTTTTAGTATAGTTTTACTTGTTTGGATAATTTTGTATATATCAGCTCTCTTATGTGAACCCAAAGGAAGCAATTCGTTGCCAACCAGTCGTTTGCATGAAGAGCCATGAAAAGTATTTCATAGCTATATTTCTAAATACTAGTTTTGGGATCTCTAAGGATAGTTATTTTAAAATCCCTTATGTTGACTTATGCCATCCCTTAGACTTATAATAAATGCTCCATGGTATATACGAAATACCACAATCCACAATGATCTCAATATACCATACATACGAGATGAAATAAAGACATACAGCAGAAATTATTTGAAAAGACTGAGTGACCATCAAAACATTTTAGCAATAACACTCTTGGATGACACTGATGAAGTAAAACGGCTAAAAAGACTGCATATAGTAGATCTCCCGTATAAATTCTAAGTTTTTATTATTTTAACTACATATGTACATATGTATGTATATACTATATTGAACTTCTCTAAAATTGTTTTGACTTTTTTTTTTTGTTAAATTCAATGGAATTTAACCCCACTGTTATTTTTTTTCCAAATTCTTTGAGAAAATTTTGCTTATAATTTTAATTTTTAAATAGATTGCAAATAAAAAAAAAAAATATGCCTATATCAGTTCGTCATCGATCGAATTTTTTTCAGATGTTGTTGTTCCATGTTGATATTGTTGTAAATAACTCACAACAGTTCGTATACCGTGTTACGCGTTTACTGCTGAATTTTAATAAAATCGGCTCATGAATAAACTAGAGATAACCTCGAAAGTTAAAAAAAAGTTTACTTTTTTTGTAAAAAAAAAGTTTAGTTTTTTAGTGCAAAAAACTTAAAATTTTAGACATCGGTTCATATTTTTAAGAATTCGGATTTCTTAAGCAGTTAGGGTAGTACGTGAACTGTAAACATTTTCAATATCAAAAAGTATCCAATCGAAAGACGTGAAACCTTCGTGGTATATTATTCAGCCTGTAAGTTTTCAATCAAAGTTCTTGTCTCCCCCCTCTTTCTTAATTCTGAGAAAGTAAAATCGAACTAATATGTCAATAACGTTATCAAAAATTATGAATTATAAAGTTCAATTACGAATATAAAAGGAGCGTTGTCTTACGTTGATTTAGTGCATGCAAAATTTTGATTTAATACAATATATATAAAACTTGTTATAAACTGTTTGCTTTTGGTTTTATATAATTTTTATATTTTTTCTATTTATTTTTTTATATCGATAATATTATTTGTGTACTGCAAAGAGTAGTTTTACAGCGGTTTCACCAAAACGCTAAAAAATTTCTATTGTGTACTTGTGTTGAAAACAAAAACTAATTTTTATATTTTATTTTCAATACAAGTTCAAGAAAAAAAATTATGTACATTTTAGAAAAACTGGCGGTAAGTTAGTTAAAATTATCATATATTTTTCCTACTGCACATCACAGGTCTATTCTAATGCTTAAATTAAATTTATGCACAAATTACAATTTTTGTTCCAAAATTTATTTTACCACAAATTATTGTAATTTGCTTTTGTTTTTTTTTACATAAATGAAAGTTCATTCTAATAGTAGAATCCACAAAACACTTGTCATTCATTCATCACAGTTTTTGTTACAGTTGCAGTTAAAATAAATGAATTTTTGCTTATGGTATATAAACCTTTCAAAAATTTTACTTTAATAAACTGTATTTGTTTTAATACCGAAAGTTTTGCTTTTTTACTATTTTGTAAGAGAAAATAGTGGCAATCAATTAAATTGATTAAATTGTAATCGAGATGATAAAGTGGAATTATTCAGCAACATTTTTTTTTTTTTTGAGTGGGATTAAGGAATGTATCTGCAAGCTAGCTCAACCATAGAAAATTTGATACGTATTATAATTTTAGTGATTAACATGAATGACGTTGGATTTTAGTCTCATGGGATCTATGGTTTTAATTAATGAAATGAGAATAGATTTATCAACTTATCATTGCAATTAATTCATTGTCTTATATTTATTGTAAAATTTCATTCTGCCAAGTGATTTGATTGTTATTAAATTTCTTTTTGCTTTTTATACCATGACATAATTAACAATACATATGTTTAGTGAACCCGTGCTTCTTAAAAGTAAATTTTCCCAATATCGAATAAGCCAGCTTTTTAACACGGTTAACAGGTCTTCTGTTTTTCGTTGTATTTTTTTAATCGCATATATAAAAGAACATATCGTCAAATAAATTTTCTTGTGTTAACTTTTAATAAAAAATGTTAATACAAAACAAAAGCATCAAGAGGCATTTGCCAATCCAAAACCAGGAAAGGACCATTCGAGCCCTGACTCATACAGACCAATAAGTCTCTTTAACTCAATGTGCAAAATATTGGAGATGGTAATAAAGCAGAAAATTGTAAGTTATATTGAGGATAACAGCATTCTCCCTGCCCAGCAATTCGGGTTCCGCACCCGACATAACACAACTCAACCTTTAGTGAGAATTAAGAAAATAGTTAAGGAAAATTGCAGTTGCAACAAATCTACAGCCATGGTGTTGTTGGATATAAAATCGGCCTTCGAATCGGTCTGGCACGATGGCCTTATCCACAAATTAATTAATTTTGGATTAGATATTCCATTAGTAAAATCACTTAAGAGCTATTTGGAGAATCGGTCATATAGGGTACATGTTGGTAATCATTCATCGGAAGAATATGATATTCCAGCTGGTTGTCCTCAAGGGTCCTCTCTTTCACCAATATTTTATAATATATTCACGGCAGACCTTCCGTCTTTAAATGAATGCGTGTCCTCAATATTTGCTGGTGACACAGCCATACTAAACTCCAATGTATTGTCAGACGATATACTATACAATTTACAACGAGCTATTGACACTGTAAGTAATTATTTCAAGCAATGGAAAATTGAGGTCAGTGCTTCAAAAACACAGTCAATTTTCTTCTCAAGGAAAAGAAAACACTGCTTCGTGCCCCAGTAAAACATGCAAGTAAACGGTACTGAAGTCCCCTGCAAAACCAGTGTAAAATACCTGGGTGTTACACTTGACAGAAAAATTTTGTTCAACGAACACCTTAGACATATCGTCAATAAAATAAATATCACAACCAGGATCACGTGATCCATTTATAAACAGAAAATCTCTCCTCAACATCCAGAATAAAGTTCTGATACTAAAAGTAATATTCCATGCAATTTTGTTCTATGCAGCCCTCCTTCACTCTTTGTCTACTGTCCAGCCAGTCAAGGATAAAATAAACACTATTACTAACACATTTTTTACCAGTTGTGCTCACTCTTCCCATGCACATATCAACAACTTATGTCCCTAACAGTTTACTTTTAACTACTCAGATATTCATTTTGTTTTAAAAAGAAAAATTTTTTTGTTATTTTTTCCCCTAATACACAAGGTTTTTTGTAAATTTTTCCTTATAATCTATATATTATGCTACATTTATGAAATCCATGTTAATATTAATAAGTTATATCTAAGCTGAGAAGTCAATATTGACTAAACTCTTTACTTTATATACATATTAAAATTATTGTGAATTTATCATTATACTCTTGACAATAAATAAATAATAAAAAAAAAAACAAAAGCATGAAGAGGCATTTGCAATTTAAGGGCCATTTTTTAGATCATTGCTTCTTTTTGTACAGTTTTGTGGGTTTTTGTAGTGATTTTGGCAAAAGATATATAAATGAATTTTTAAGCATCATTGCTGCGCGCATATATGGTTGACAGTTTCACACTATTATTACACAAAAAGTCTTCAAAATTCTTTAAAAACCTTAGAAGCTGCTATAAATGACTTATCAAAAGACTCTACTTTTTTAGTCCAAGCTGAGTGAATTTGTAGATTTTTGTTTTGTAAATTTTTAGACATCCGAAGTTTCCTTTTTTTGCGATATAGTGGAGTCCTTAAAAGGGCATATAACACATTGTCGAAAAAATTTTAATATTGTATCTGAGCAAGGCCTATTTACAACTATTTTATTACATTTTTCATAAAACTGATAAACAATAATTTTGTTACTCAGGATAACATTGCAACAGATTACTGTATTAAGTGCATGTAAATTAAAAAATCTCTATTCAAAAGAATCGCAGAGGATCTTTTTCCATTTAGACATCTATCATAAGAGGTCTGAGAGCTAAGAAAAATTTCTTAATGATTTTAATTTTATGCGTCTAACAAGCACACTTTACGAACTCGCATTTTCAATGTCCAGTGTTACAAAAAACAAAGAAAAAATAAATGCACTTTAAAATATTTGAAGTACGTATGTATGTCTTTAATGCTGTTCTCTTATTTTTTACCGGCAACCGGTTTTCTGTAAAATTATATTATTCGAGTTATTTGAAAACAAGGTTTTGAATAAGTCAGGTAATCGATCTTCCTCTTAACCATTTGATCCTTCGGTACCAAGTATTTTTAATCTCGCTACTTTTGATCAAGTATCAAGTAGGTATTGGTCAAAAAGTACCCGTATTGGTCAATTAGTACTTTCATAGCTAGTGAAAAAAAAACAAGATATCAAATATGAACTTAATTATTTACTTGCCTTAAGAGCCAATTGAAATGCATTAATTCAGGCCCAAATATGAACCTTTTAAAAAATTTTTATTGCATTTTTCAGCTGTCTATATGCCGACGACATTTCGTTGGTGCTAATCAACTCCTCAGTATACTGGAAAAATTCTTAAAAGTTTGTTTGAAACTTAACTACTTATTCCATAATTCCCATGAACAGAATGAGAATCAGAAATGTTCAAACAAACCTTTAACACAGCAAACATTTCTTTTTTCGTTTTGCAACACTACTACTTTTCTTTGCAACCTTCTATACAACGAGTGACCATTAGTTACTACGATTTGTATTTTTGAAAGTATCAAAAAGTAAAAGTTTTTGAATATTCAAAAACAGTAGCGAATTTCGGTATCCAAATATATATTATATTGGTGTGAGAACCAGTAGCATTGGCATTTTTGTTATATCGGTGTTAATATATGGGTATTGTACGGGTTTGAAAGGATCCATAAGCTCTTATAGCTGTTTATTACTGCATCTATTGTGCTACAAATTTATCTCTCATCAGAACAAAAAAATCATAAAATAAACAAACTGCATATAAATTTTTAAAAGATTTTGTTTCAGTAATCACTGGTGTAAACTTATTCCCAGGCAATCATTAATAGTGTCAATACTTGAGGTACTGCTTATAGAAAAGTTATATTTAACGAACAAACAGAATACTTAAATTACTACCTCTCACTTCTAAGACAAAAAGATGCCTGACAATCTCAGAGCATCTAACAACAAATTAAATAATAAAATAGCAGTCATCAAGGAAAAAGCCCATTTTAGGCAGACTATATATAAATGAGTCCCCAAATTAATACGTAAGAAAATTTGCTGGTATCGAGTCAGTGAAGACAGTTTTGCTTTAACGCAGTGCTATGACATTTTCAAGAAGTATGTATCCTTTAAATTTTGTCCTTTTTATTGTAAACTTCTTTTTAATAAATGTGGTAAAAGGAAGCATGAAAAACTAATGTACAATATTATTAAAACACATCAAAAACTTAAAGAATATTGCTTATATGTTAAAAAATTTAATAACAGCATATTAAAAATTTTGTATGGAAATTTCCATACAAAATTTTTAATATGCTGTTATTAAATTTTTTAACGTACAAGCATATGAGTTACCTTTTTGTTTTAAAATCAGAAAATAAGTTTAGAAAACATACATATCTATTAAAATATTTTGTTTTATTTCGAATGTTTTGTGTTTCTTAGCAATTATTACAATTTACGAAAAATAGATAAGACAATAAAAAAACTGCATGTTTAAACAATATTTATGCCTCAAGGAATGAAAACAAAACCAACTGAGAGAGCAACAACAATATGACATAAAGAGACATTTTAGAAAACAACATGTTTCCGTTGTCGTTTCCTCTTCCGTCTTACTCATGCTTTTTTTTCGTGTAGAAGTACTATATGTTCACAAAAATGTAAGCGAACAACGTTTGTAGTTTAAGTATAAACATGCCATATATGCACATAAAAATGCATAAATAAATACAACTTGTGCAAATGAATGTATATTCATGTAAAGCAAAAGAAGTAAACGAAATGTTTGAAGGTACAAACAAACCAATAGGACTGACGGAATGAAGTGTTACGAATGAACAACTGGTAAAAAAAAATAGGAAGACGACTATTTTGATGTTGTTAACATTTCCTTTGATTACAAAAGAGGCCGCATATACGTCTGCCCAGGTATTACAGTACAAGTCTTGAAAATGTTCACCTTTTATTATATAAAGGAATATACCTTTTACTGTATAAAGAAACATTGGTAATATTGTTATATATATATCTCAGGTTTTAGAGAACATATTTTTAATATGTCTAATATGTTGTTTGCTGCAGCTTAAAAGTACTTTTGAGTCTTACTTTCATGTTCAATTTTTTAATATGGAAACATATGCCGCCAACAATCTTCCACTTCTTTGATGAACAGAAGTCTAAAACTCAAACAATGACTTTGAACTTCGAACTGTTTCTTAAGAAGAAAAAAGGAATAATAGAGCGAATGTGGAGAATTAAATATATATACACATGTTTTTAATTGCCTCCATTCTTTCCATGAGTTACCATGACACTTAAGTAATGCTTTCTCATTCGCCATACCTTGTTAAGAAACAAGAAAATGTCCTTCCAAGCTAAATTTTATTTATATTTGTGTAACAATACAAATGTGTCTACGGCTTATACTCAAAAAGTTATATATGGCTACTCAATATTTTATTGAAGCCCGAAAAAATGAAGGCGTCCTCAACTCAAGGCATTATAAGCAATTTGTAATGTTATTAGTTGAACTTATATGTTATTTATACACAGAGTTATATATAACCCTGTAACTGTTGCTCTTTGACTTAGAAAAAATACTGTTTTCCTTGGCGTCGAGTAAAGTTTTGTGAGTAGAGATAGCATATTTTGAATATAAGCCTTTGAGCTATTGTGCAAGCAAAACGTGTTCTATGTTGTAGAACGTACCGAACAAAAAAACGTACATTCAGATGCAAAGAACTGTAGAGGGTCATGGCATACAGCCATGACCTGTATCGCTAAGTCTTGTGTAATTTGATATTTTCGGCCAAAAATCGTACACATTGACAGTTGTTAATACAATTAAGAAAATTTACAAATGGATAACACAGCTGTATTTCCAATAATTGAATTATGTTATGTGTTATATCAAAATTTTTTTGGACTAAAAATGTATTTTTTATAATAAAAACAATGCAACAGTCATTAGATTTTTTGCATTAGAGCTTCATTCTAAATTGGCAGCAACTGAATTGATTTTGTGAAGCAACAACCGGCGATAGGGCAATATACAATCAGCCAAGAGTAAAATATTCATCCATATTGGGCTTAGCGTAGTTTACATCGACAGCTTTCATTGTTACTGCAAATTCTAACATTCTACATTTTTGCACTCATGACAGTAAAATATGGCAACCACTTTCACCTAAATCTTACAATTGTCGTTTTAGGAAAAAAAGTGAAAAATAAAAGCGCAGTTTTGTGTAGAAACCAAAACAGCATGGAAAAATGCTCAAAGATTTATTAAATTTCTTCGATCGAAGCTCTATAATTATCGATAATTTTTGTAGCTACTTTAGTTTTTTTCTAAAATATTTTACTGAAAATTTTAATTTCATTGAGCTTCTGTATTGCAATACATTTATATTAAATTACTTTTTCAGGCTTAAGTTCAAAATAAATTAAAAAAAATAAATTTTCAAGCCTTTAAGATATGTGTGTTGTCCAGTTCCTAATTTTTATATTAAAAACAGTTCTTACTTTAACAATTATAAATTCCGCAGATTTGGAAAAAAATGTTTTAAATTTTAACATGCAACGATTTTTTTTATTTCGGTTTCGAAAATAATATTTTGTACTAATGCTTTAACAAAAAACTTTGTGACAAAAAACATAGCCTAATGTTACAATTATGCAAATAGTTTCCCTTTAATGCTTTAATTTATAATAGATTTTACATTATGTTTATTACAATGTATATACACAAATATGCATACCACGATATTTATGTTCGCTGATCTCAAAAGCTACGTGAACAATTTCATTGATATTTAGCAGAAATATTTTAGCTACGTCCAACTCAAAATATAAAATTTGTTTTATTTTATTTTTTTAAATTCTAGATTCTAAAATAATTTACAAACCGATTTTCTGACATTTTCTTTTGATTTAAAAAAATTTAAAAGAACGATTGTAGCTCCGTCCATTATAAAAGGATTTTTTATATATTTTTTGAATATGTTTTACTTTTTTAAGTAAAATAAACATTTTCTTCAACACTTTACTTTTTAATCAATATTAATTAAGTAAGGAAAAGTAAAACTTTTAAAGCTAGAAGGACAACAGTCAAACACCCTTCATCAGCACCCTATGAATTTTGGAGCAGTCAAATTTCAAAATTTTGGCACAGCCACTTTTACCACTCGGCAACCAAAGCTCACGCAATTTTACTTTCTATTTTTATACTTAATTAACATTAACCAAAGCAATGATATTTTTTGTAGTCTTTTTTTTTATTCATGATTTTTTGTCCTCTCATAAGACTGTTATTTGCTCTTTATTTGAGAGCTTTTTCATACATGTTCTGGGTTGTATCATCGAGATCTAGATGCTCATTTATTGCTGCAAATTGAATATTTACGCCATGCCATGCGTTGTTTGTTAACATTTATTGAAATTTCAATTTTTTTTATGCAATGGCATTGTAATACATTTATATTAAATTACTTCTTTACTTAATTGATATTGATTAAAAAGTGACAATCCAAATTTTGAACTTGAGCCTGAAAAAGTAATTCAATATGTATTACAATGTGTTACAATATCACATAAATCAATAAAATTAAAATTTCAGTGAACTTTTACCTGAATGAAGTTAATTTGATCGTTAGGCAAACGAAAGCTCAAGTAAACACCACAAATATTATTCCAAAGAAATGTTAAATATTTAAATATGCCAGTATAAATTTACCCTATCAATAAATTCGGAACTAATGTCGTTTTCACCTTCTACAATAAGTGCAACTTTATGCACTTTGTTCTGCACAAAATATGTAGATTAGCATTATTTTTGGTAATTTGCTTTATTTATTTATAATTTTGATATTCCTCTCTTTTTTATTTCGCCAAACCTTTGAAACTTGCATTTTTAAAGGCAGTTGCAAAGGATATACTGACTTCCTGCCAGAAACAAAACTGACATAAAATTATTACGAATATCTTTCATTACGTTTTTATGCGTACACATTAAAACAAATTGGTCGTACGCTGCATTCTACAACTATCTTCCTTTTCTTTTTATTTCAATATTTTTATTTGTATTCTAATTATTTTAAGCGTAAAGTATGTATTTGTGATAAACATAAATATTACAAATTAGTTCGTCATTCATCAAACTGCTGCATGTTCTTTTCAAGCATAGATTTTTGAATGCAATGAACATATTTAACTTACCAAAATTTGTTTATTATGGTTTCTAAAAATCTATTATAGTTTGTACAAAATTATAAATATAGCATATAAGTAGTGCTATCTATGGATTGAAAGCAAAACCTAAAATATTATATAAACCAAATTCATGCTGTGATTAAAATTTACAACTAAACAAGCATCACAGTTACTTGTGTCTAAACAAATTTAGTTATAATAGCAAAACATTATATGGCCATGAAAAAGCCTCCTTCATACATCAAATTGTTGCAATTGAAAAATTTACTGATGTTATGATCATTTGGAGTGTAATTTGTTCAAAAATGTTCGATTTGGGTCAAGAGAGAAGGAAGTGTTAGAGCAGTTTAATTGGATTTATTATGCACTTTGATTTTACCACAAAGTTCTTGCAAATTAACGTTCACCGTTGCGTATGATTGTTCCAAAGCGTTAGTGTAATGGAAATATATTAAATTATTAATCATACGTTATGTTTTACTTTTGAAACAGAACCGTGAAAACTATAGCTTTTGGTTTGATTACTGTTTATAAAAATGATCAAAAGTGAATTATTTTTTATAATTCACCTGTAATATAAAAAAAATGTTTGATTATACATAATTCTAAAGAAAATCAAAACATTTACACCGGTATTCATAAAAAATAAAACATTGTTCAAACACATTTTACAACAAATTTTTCATATAAAATTTTTTCTAAAATGTATTTGATCAACGTTTTATTTTTTACGACTACCGGTGTTATAGTTTTCCGTTGCTTTGTGTGAAGAATCTGCTTTGAAAATATGTTTATTTATATGCGTAAGTTTAAATATTTGTTAATAGAAATTATTGGATAAAATTATTTAAGACTATTGGCATCTTAGCACTCAAAGTTGCCAAGGCGTATGTTTGACATGTTATCCACTAAAAAAAGTTTCTGTTAAATTTCCAATTGCAATGTAAACCAAACCTTTTGGTTTTATAATATTATATTATTTAGGGGCTGTATAGAATATTCATCATATATCCATTTAATACCTCTTTGATTTCAAATAACAACTTACATTGGGTTGTTGTTTTATAAGTGAACTTGAATTTGCTAACGCAGAACATGGTTCTATATTGAACGACGACAAATGTACAATCTACATATTTTGTTAATATATTAACTTCTCTTTCGTTTGCTAATAGCAAAAGTATGTCACTATATCTCCTGATAAGACTACATGTAAAAATGTAAAAATGTAATCTTATATCCACAGTTATTTATTTTTGAAATAATGCTAATTTCTTAAGCATAAACTTGTAAATGTCCATTCATTGGCTTTTTTAGAACATAAGAAAAAGGTTTGTAACCGCATTATATAAATTTACCTAACTATTTGAACCATATAGTGAGATCTTAAGTCTCGCACGCAGTTGTAAGAAATTTTCTTTGAGAAAAATTCAAGTTTTTAGACAATCGCATAGTGGACATGCTAAACATTTCTTTTTCGAAATTTCTATATAATTGACCATAGAACTAAATATATCCGAAGGCACTTATGGAAAACAATTGATTTTAACAATGAAACACAAATACGAATGCCGTTTACTTATGCCGAAAGTTAAATTGTTGTTTAAATGCACGAAAATCTGTAAATACACATGAATACGATGTGAATTCATGAATTAAATTATGAGGGCTCAAAAAAATTTGTAGTACAGAAAACGATATTATGGTTTCGCAACACTTTTAGTTTTCTCGATGCTACTGATGAGTTGTGATACGGCCAAAAAGATGAAAAACATATGGTATATTTTTAGACCTAAAATAAGATATGTAAATTAGCTCTTATCGCAAATAATTAAGTTTTGAATATAAAATTATGCTTAAATGTTTGTAATATATATTAAACATATTATTATATATTACACGTGCATAAGGGAAACAATTTGAGTTAAATGCAAATATCCTCTTATTATTTTCAATGGCTCTTTAAAAGTTTTAGTGAAATTTTATATATTTTGGAGAGCTGCCTTAACCTCGTTCTATAATTGAAAAATTTTAATAAAATCTGTCAATCTTGATTTTATTTAAAATTTGTTTTTTTAAGTTGTGGAAAAACATGCTCCAATCTTTTCATAATACTTTTCATAAGGCTAAATAATAATAAAAAACAACATTTTAAAAGCTGCATGATTTTATAAAATTTTTGTTTATATTCCATAAAAATATTAAGACTTCCAATTTTGTTTTAGATGAAATTTATATTGAATATTTCTAAATTGTCAAGATTACAATATATAAAATAAAAAAATTTCTAAGCCCTTCTTCAAAACCTGAAGTCCTGAGAGGCATTTTCTTAAAGCACATCAATTATTGTTTTTGCTTGATTAAATTTTTCTTAAATTCGTGTGACTTCAGTAACCTCTGGGGGATTCTGGCTCTGTCAAACAAATTCAACCGGCCTCGTAACCAAAAAAAAAAAAATTTCGATCTGTCGTTCGCAAGCATATTTGAGGATAAAAAACTATTTAAATTATTTTGTAGAGTTCTTATGAACTGTATTTGAGCGCATACTTTCACACTCGAAAAACAACGGTTAATTAACTGCAAAGTCAGTCAGTAAGTTCAATAAGACAGAATGTTTCTACCGGTTGAACAAACAGTGTTCAATTCGAAAATGACCTAAGTTCGAAGCAGGTGAAATGCTGGCAATAATTGGGATTCCACCTAAAACAGCAAAGGTATTCAGCTGTACTTTTACAGCATTTATTTCATGCTCGGATAATTACTCAATGTTAACAAAATGACTTCATGAAACAGGCAGTAAAACAAAATCTTACCATGAAATTAGTGTTTTGCAGAGTTTGAAAGCAGTAAATATAGGAAGCATTATTGCATGTCTCAATAGATTATATAAAACCAATGAAGTTTCTTATGCTCATTAGGATGCTCGAAATTTAAATAATTAAAGATATGAAAACAAAGTACAAGAAATGTAAACATCACTAATCACCGCAAAATCATGCCCTGGACACAAACAATCTGTTATCTGTCTAAAAATTAATTAAAATTTAGCTGGTTTTAGTTTAAGTTATTTTAATCCCATCTAATTATGCTATTTATAAATAATTTATCCATTATAAAAAATACGGTTTGCATGGAACTAGTATTAACAGTTCTGAATGTTTTTAATGTTCCCCACATTTAAATTTAAATTTCATACACCATCTGCTGCCACATCTTTTCCTACTCAATTATTGTGTGCGGACGTTAAAGGAATATTTCAAAGGCATAAAACTCACATACTGTGTTCCATACTAACAACAGCTTATATAAGTATATATGTGTGTCTTAAATATACATGTGGGTATGCATGTACATATGTATCTATGTATGTATATACATAAAAGGTAATAAAATATAAGCTTAAATAAAATTAAAGTACTACACTTAAGTATTTGACAGATTGATCAGGCATAGAACACATCGTACCTTAATACCCGTATGAGTATTGTTCTTCCTGGCGTTTTTCTTGGCTTACGAACGAACCATCATTTAATAAGTGAAGTTTTAGATTCTCAATTACTTCTCCACCAAAATGTGTTCTTATTAAAAAATTCGTCCCATCTTCGAAGACAAGCAATCGCTTCACTCACAACTTCAGCATTTGCTGGGTGAATAGGCAAATGGCATAAGTAATATAAGAAAATATGGCAATTATTTTGGGGCATGCAAAACATACGCACGTACCCATTTTACTTCAACTTGCCACATACCACAAGTCTTTGTCTCAGAAAAACAATTTATTTCAATAAATATGAGCAAATAAGCGTACGGCAAACAAAGGCTCACTTGTTTAACAAAATTATTAAAGCCAAGCGATAGGAAGTGGTTGTGTTGGGAATTTATTAAATACTTAAACCTTGGATGTATATATGTAGGACATTGCAGCATAAATTTATTTACATACAAAGACGAATATTGTTGATGCTTTCAAGTTTTTGTTGAAGAAGAATGATGCTAATAAAGCTTTAATAGAAAACTATGTTATGTTATGTTTCACGGACTGTCGGGCATGAGACCGGTCCACTTGGGTTCTAGCATGGTCACATGGTGCTATTCGAAAAGCCTGTAGGGTACACACTTCCTGCCGGTTCCGTTCTGAGTCAGCACATAAAGGTATTGAAGGTTCCACTCTATCCAATCCGCATTAGGACACTTCCACCAGCCCATGTAGTACCGGTCTGCTGAAGTAATTTGCTTGCCAGAGAGAGTCGGGCATCAAAGTGTTCGACAATCTCCTCCTCCTCCTCTTTACATCAGTAGCCTGTGCAGCAGTCATTGCATTGAAGATTTTGTAATCTCGCATGTAGACCCATAGGAGAGTGTCCCCTCAGAACAGCCACTAAGGTGTATAGCTTTATTATTTGATTATATTGCGTTAGCTTAAATCATGTGCTGCTGTCTACTCTAAATATGATTCACGGCACAACGCAGTTCTTTATCAGTTGGAAGAAAACTAATGGCGGTTTCTTTTCTATAAAAAGTGCCAGATTTTCAATATGGCTTTACAAAAAAATTTAGACAAACTTGATTTCTATTGAATTTTTCAGCCCATTCATAGTTTTGATGACCTCTTCTATTATTTTGGATCTATTAAAACTAACAATAAAAAAAGTGCAAGACAAGTGGATGCTGTTTTCCAGAAAAAAAGTCCTGATAAATATGTATAAAGAAGGCAAAACAGAATAGCGCTTGTGGTTATGGAAAGGAACTTAAAACTATTTTTTTTTGTAATATATTTGTGATAAAAAATAATTTTTGGGGGACTACTCTGTATTTCGAGGCGACAGAGAAGCTTTCGCCTCTCTATGGCTTTATGATGGCAGTCAGAAAATTTTTTATTCCGCATCTTAGTACAGAGTAACCCTCTGCTTTATTTACGTTTATACCTGTATCCACCGGCACAAGATTTTCACCTAAATGATGACAAGGAATTGTTATTGTATACAAATTGTCATCAAAAGTTTAACACTTAGATCTTTACGTCACTTATGATGAAAAACTTTAATAAGGACACTCAAATGTAATGTAGGAAGCTAAAATTTAATATAGGGTACTCTAAAACATTTTGATAAGACCAAGACTTCAAACCAAACAGGAAGAATGAAAAACCAAAGTAAGCAAAACAAAATAATAAAGCAAATATAATAAAACAAAGCAAATAAGCCAATATTAGATCAGGTAGTGCTCTAGAGTAGAACTTTGGCAGACGGTAACTAACTAAATTATTAAGAGAAGCTAAGTTCTCATGAATAATACCGATTGGAGCAAAATATTAACTATTAGATCAATCAAGCTAAGACTGATGACAATGGAATAGCATATTCAATTGTACAAATTATTGAAATCGAAAATTTTTTGGCAAAACTTTCACAACAGGACTTTACGCAAAGTTTCAAATATTTACATTTGAGCGCCTCGATGAATGAATTGGTGGAGTGCTCTACCAAGGGTTGTAGGTTCGATTCCTGCCTACGGCTCTAGGTGTTTCTGCAGACAAGCAAAAAAGCTTTGCAGTTTTGTGTTTGTTAAAAAAAAATTACCTCCCTCCAATTCTAACAAAACTAGAGGAAAACGTGAAGACCAAAACGTAAAGCATATCAGAAAGAATAACTACTTTTTAAAGCAGCAAATTCAACTTTTCACTGAGTTATTTGCTTAGCAGTATTTTCGAAAACATGCCCTTAACACCAATATTCTTATTTTTAATAATTCTATCATCTTACTAATGTTTGTATTATTTATTTAAAGTAGCTTGTAGGGATTTAATACGACCCTTAAAGGGAACAACCGACCTATTAGTAGAGAGCTCCATCGTTTTACTTTGTTATCATACATTACGTAGCTCTTTTACTGAGGCATACCAAACCCAATCTCCTCAGATTTTAATGTATTTATTGAAATTAGGGTAAATTTGTAAGAACTTTCAATAACTAAAAGATTTTCTTTTACTTTCAGTAATGCGGGCATGTGAATCACCTCGTGATCACAGATCCTTGAATCAGCATACAGAATACCCTTGTGTACACCATGCATATGAGGGTAGTCGGAAATAAGAATATTATACAGAAATGGTCCAAAAATTTTACTTTTTGAAACCCTACGAAACATTTATCTATAGTTTTATTTAATTTGAACTATTTCCACTAAAATGTCTTTTTAGTCATTGGCAAGTAGCTTCAGCAAAAAACGCCAAATCCAAAATTGATTAATGAAGAAATAATACCATCATGACACGCCCGTGCAAGAACATATGATCCATCATATGACCGACACTGCTGATGGATTCATACATCAGGGTTTCTATCATTTTCTAAAGGGCAAAATGAAAAAAGTGATGTAAACATTCGTGTACGTGTGAAATATTTTTTTAACCAGCGTTACCACCTCAGCAAAGCGATCATTCGAAATCTTTTTTTCAAAATGCCCACAAATTTACATGCAATGCTATTAATTTCTTTGTTGATAAATAAAAAAAGAATTTTTCGAAAATTTTCAAAGAACAATTCAAAGAGAATATAATAAACTATATTTAAAAAAAATGGACAAATGAACCTATAAAAACATTAATGCATAACCGTAGTTCCAAATGAAATTACCAAATCGATTAGGGAAAATCAAAATACTAAAACAATCCATGTAATGGCAACGCTGAAACCTATAAAATTGCTTTGCATGTGTTAGTAATTAAATTGTTAATGTGTTAGTTTCCATCAGCTATTTCTTGCAGGGGCATAATTGAATGATTTGCCAATATCTAATGTACATTTCTTATGCCAATATAAGTTATATACACTGGACCCTAAGCAACAGTTAATTCTTACTTACTAAGTTTTCAAAAATAAATGTACTATTTTTATGTTATAGCCCCATTTTCCTTTACCCATCAAACTCTCCTGACCATTTTCCCAGTTCCACTACAATACAATGCAGTGAGCCACAGGGCTTATTGCCTGCGGCTCACTGCATTAGTTCAACTACATGAAGAAAAATGTTTATAATATTTAATTGGACATACATATTTGTTCAAACGAATGGGATGGAACAACTTTGTATGGAGGGTAGACATTTTTATAAATTCTTTTTATCACATAAATACCCTGCTACTGTTAACTAGTTAATAGTTCCAAATTTTCTTTAAAGTTTGCAAGCCAGGTGACAAAATGAATGAAATATTGGTCACATATACATATGTATATATGTAGTTTAAAAATAGAAAATAGCTAACTTCGTTAGTTATTGTTTAATATATTAAATCAGCACTTTTTCCTAAAGAATATATTGTGTAAAGTTTTATATCTGTTTTATATATACTTCTGCTGAATATTGTATTTTTCCGTAATTTCGTATAAAATTGGTTTGACTTAAATTTTATATACTGGATAACTGCAACAGATTTATGCCTAAGAATAAACCAGACACACTGTGTTTTAGTTTTACCATCTGGAAATAAGTAGTTTTTATAATTATATATATACACATGTATAAAGAACTTGTTATTTTAAGAAAACTCATAATTTTTTAGGCATGTTTAATACTTTTTAGGATTCTCTATTAAATTTGTGTGTATTTATATATTTAGAAATTTTTTACGAAGTATATTATTTGAACTTTTAAATCCATTTCATTCTATTTATTTTACAAAATACATTTTTTGTGCTCATTTTGAAAGCAGGTGGAGTCAAGCTGCCAAAAACATAAAAACATGTGAGGTTGTATGTACGACTGTTTCTCTCATCCCCAACTATCAGCATGTCTAATTCAGATGATACCCTTGCATAAATTATAAACTTTATAAAATTGTATTGTCTCGTTTAATATGTTGAGCTTTTTATAAGAAGAAAATTAAATAAAAAAAAAAAGAAAATAATTATAATAAAACCGAAAGTTGACATAGTAAATTAAGCAGCTTATAGTTTGCTTTTTATTGTTTTGTATACCACATAAATCTGGTAGTATTTCAAACATTTAATGTTCAAAAGAAAAAAAAATGAGTTGAAATGGTTAAAAGTAGCTTTTAATCCATACACCAAATCTAGTTGATCTAAATACATAAGTACCAGAGATATGTACGTATGAGCTGTACCATTCTCTACATGCTGCAATAGTGCAAGACCAAGTGAAATAGTGTGCCAGCTTTAAGTAGCAAAGCCACCCCTCTCCTTGACTAAACAAATTTATCAGTCTTTAACTAAATAAAAGGAAGAAATTCGCAGGTATCGCAGCTGGTACTGACCTTCACGCATCGTTCATTCGTTTGAATAATATGTATTTAAAACAAGCTCAACTTAAATGATTTAAAGAAATCCTCATTTATCGTACTCTTGACATCGATTGGGGTTAATTTAAGCATGGATGGATGGAATTTGTTTTAGGTGTGATTGTGCACTGGATTCGATAGTTTTGAGGCCTATTTAATCTTAAATCAGTATTTAAACTAATCTGTTCTACCTGCTCCATTCAATAATAATTTATAAATTGTTTTGTGACTTTGCGGATTTGAACCTGGAACTTAACTACTGCCAGTCAAGCCACTCTTATGATTCGGCTATCGCAGCAAAAATAAAACAAAATTCAATTTTTATAACAACAAGAAGCATAAATAAAAAACTTAAATAATGCCGACTACCAGGGGTTGAATTGTTGGCTGTGACTTCTGAACCGTAAGTCATAGATACTTGAAGTTTGGGTTACTTGTTTAGCCTCTGCAATAACAAGCTCACTAGTACAGAACTCTTCCTGTCCGAATCACACCTGTATTTGGCTAAATTAGTTTTAATATTTTTACGTGTTTATAAGAATTTTGCATTTTGTCTTCGCTATGCTTAAGACTAAACGAAGGCATAGTTCTCATTATACAAGAAGGTAATTTTTGTATATATTTCGTAAAAATAATGTACTGAGTTTTTTCTCGAATTTATCAAGGCCGAGGGGTTGAAAAGGACTTGGTATTTACCACGAAACTGTTATTACGTCTGCAGGACTTTTCTACAGTTTTGCAGGTGAAAATTCAGGCAATTACGGAGTGTATTATGGAGTTCAATGAAATGGGAAGGTCAGGACCTGTGAATATATTCACGGATAGTCAACTGCCCATTAGAACAATCCCGACATCTTGGGAGAGACACCTTACCAGACATAACCCAATTACGGGGCATAGGCTGTAGGAAATTAAGGAACTTTGTGAATGAGACGGAGTCTCTATAGGCCTATGAGTCAAACTATTCAGGATTAAATCCACGGAGCCCGCAACAAGCCTATACTGGCTTAGGTGTATGTCGCAAGACATGGGCAAACAAACCTCTCCCATCAACAAAACCATTACGAGTAATAAATAAGGAAATTCTTTGCCATCGAAGAGAATAACAAAAACATGCTTTTATACCCTTCACATAAGTGTTGCGAATATTTATAAGTTTTTGATCCCATTTGTAATTTTTTTAATTTAAATTACCCATCCCATAAAGCACATATGTACAAAGTGGGCCAAAAGAAATCACCCTATTGGAAGTTGTCTTGTTTTTATGCAAATGGTGGCCAATGTCAAATCTGTTTTAACATTTATGAACTAGACAGCTGTAGAATAATAAAAATTAAGTCAAGTACGAGTCTGGCTCGCACTCTTAGGGTTCCGTACGTATGTATGTGTAATGTATGTATGGAATGGCGTATGTATATTTTATAAATTTCATCTCTCTGTTTTTACAGCTACTTTATGTTTTATGTAGACACCTAGTAATTTTCCACTTGTTGTTGTAATTTGCTGTTGTAGCGCATCTGGGAATACATACACTGTGCGAATTTCGGCTCTCTATCTCTTACGGTTCGAGAGTTATAGCTATTACTCTAACTTGTAAAGGGACACCTGGTAGTTTTAAAGTTGTTGTTGTTTTTAGCAATTGTTGTTGTGGAGCATATGTGAATATATATATATATATATATATATATATATATATATATATATATATATATATATATATATATATATATATATATATATATATTGTGCAAATTTCATCCCTCTATCTCTCACGGTTCGAGAGTAACAGCTAATTGTTACTTTACGTTGTATAGGGACACCTGGTAGTTTTTGACTTGTTGTTGTTTTTAGTATTTGTTATTGTAGGCCGTATGCGAGTACATATATTGTGCACATTTCATCTCTCTGTCTCTTACAGTTTGAAAGTTATGCCTAATTTTTACTTTTCGTTCTATAGGGACACCTGGTAGTTTTCGACTTGTTGTTGTTTTTATCATTTGTTGTTGTAGCGCATATGTAAATACATATATTGTGCGAATTTCAGCTCTATGTATGTTACAGTTTAGCAGCTACGGCTAATTGTTACTTTAGCTTGTATGGGGACACCTGGTATTTTTCAACTTGTTGTTGTCTTAGCATTTGTTGTTGTAAAGCATCTATAAATACATACACTATGCAAATTTCAGCTTTCTATATTTTACGGTTCGAGAGTTATAGCTAATTGCAACTTTTCTTTGTATGGGGACACCTGGTAGTTTTCGATTCGTTGTTGTTTTTAGTATTTGTTGCTATAGCGGCAAGGCACAGCAACATCCTGTGAAAATTTCAGATCTCTAGCTCTCACCGTTTCGGAGAACGGACGCTGTGACGGACGGACGGACGTACTTGTCTCCGTAATAGGGTTCCGTTTCACTCTGATGTGTACGGAACCCTAAAAATTAACAAGGTATAAAGCGATACACTCCCCAAGAAGTGGACGATTTTTCGACCAAAATCATCGAGCCATGAGGCTCATATCCACCACAGCGGGTACGTGAACAAGCAAAACTATCGCTTTTGGGGCACCGAAACCCACAAGTGATATAGACTAGCCACTACATCCGCTCAAAGTAACTGCGTGGTGCGCTGTTCACGCTGAAGGCGGCACCGTGCCATGTTTTTTTAGGGAGGCCGCTGGTCAAATGACAACGCGCTATATGGCCATGTTCACCGAGTTTTTTCTAGCGCAGTTAAATGAATTAGGTCTGGAGGACAGGTGGTTTTAACAGAATGGAGTAACGGCATACACTACGTGAGCCACAAACGATATTCTGACAGACGATTAACATCGGATGACTCCTTTTGGCCCACCTGTCATATTCTGCATCAGTATTGCTAGAAAATTCGACGTAGCGATTTCCATCTGTCTTTAGGCTTTTAAAATGCATTTTCTGACAAAACTACTGTGTGTGCTACAGAAATTCAACAGAAAAAATCGGTTCATCAGCAACTGAAATTTTGTATATATTGTCTGAAATTTGACATGACTATTGGTATTACACGTTCTATATCTATCCCTATAAATTCTAAATGTAGCCAAAACCGATTCATCAAGAAGTTTTGCCTGTGCATAAGCTGAAACAATTCCTGGCAAAGAAAAATTATGCTGCCAACAAACAAATCTTACTAAGAGGCAAACAAAATGTTTTGAACATCGAAAATATCGCAAAACTCAATTTCTCAACAAGTGTTGACAAAATTACTCCACTTGCGACAAAACGAAGAAAGTTTTTAAATCGATATCTATATACTAGAACTGATGGTCAGAAGTATTGATTGTGAAGTGCATTTAAGTTTCGGCCCGAATGTTTATAGCATTCTTATTTGACTTTGGCATAATCTTCAACTAATCTGTAACCTAATCTTAAATCTCCAACTAATCTTTAATCGATTGTAAAAAATCGGGAGAAGAAAATAGTATTCATGATTTTTTCGCCAAAAATATACTTAAAGTGAACATATTTTTGCAAACGGAATACCACCCAGCAGGCCAGGAAATTTTTCATCGAATATCGTGTTAATACTCTAAAAATGCATGTTTTTTCTGTTCTGAATATGTTTAGTCATCAGATGTTAAATAAAGTTGACATAAAAGCTGGCTATTTTTATGTTGCATTTCTGTTTTAAAATTTAGTTGCTGTTTTTTCAAACTCAAAACCAAATAACAACAATGACTGAAACCGATACTATTGATGCCACAGCCACCGAAACCATACTATCAGTATAACAAGTGCATACGACCAGAGCATCAAAATATACGATACATAATTTGTATGTATGTAAAAAATGAGCACAAGGATCACAATAACAACATGAGCAACAACAAAAACACAAGTTTCGTCAGTTTACAAAATATCCAACGTTATTGCCAGCATAGCAAATTTTACAACAAAAACATTAAGCTGAAAGTTGTTGGTGTTAAACAGCGTCAACAAGATTTATTACAAACGATATATTTTGCAATATGTTCCTTGTTGAAAAAGGCAAACAGAGATGGTTTGTTTTACATTTTTTTATGTTCTCGAGCATCGGTACATCTTGAATAGTTTTTTTTACTTGTTGTTTTGGTGGGTTTTATCGTTTTATCCCAGAACAAACAAAACATGTGGTTGTAAGCCTTGATGCCTGAAGCTGTTGGCAGTTAATAGTTTCTTTTTCCTCATGCCTGTGACCAGCGCAATGGAGAAAAATTAAACATTTGGATAAAAGTTAATTAAATCAAAATACTTTGGGGGAGTAAATTTATATTCAGTTTTAAATTATACTAAAATATGCTATATTTTATCACCTTCAGACAAAATTGGTTGGCCAGTTGCGAAAAGTAGCTAAAATTTTTTTGAATAAATTAAGTCAATTAATAATTAATAAATAAATTAATAAATATGAAAATCAATAAAAAAAAATTTAAATATTTTAAAACTTTTTTGTTGGTTTGTACACAAATAAAAAATTCAAACTTCATTTGTGAACGCACAATTTTTTTTGTGGCGTTGAAAATTTTGCAGGGAAAGCAACAACGGTTTTTGCATTAATTTCAACTTGAAAATTTTTTTAAATTAAAATTTTTTATAGTTTTCAATATGAACAAAAGAGATTCAATTTCTTGGTTGTTGTGGATCTTGAGAAGTTTTTGTTAAATAACCTTTGATGTTCGATTGAAAGGGGGGTTAATTGACAATGGGCAATCTGCAACAAAGGTTTATTGTAATTCTCTCGTAGGGGAGAAGAATTATAATAAGATTTTGGGTGAAAGAAAATAACCTTAATAATTGCTTTCAATTAAAGGTATTTATTCAATTAAATGCTTATGAACAAGAGTTGAATTACCTTGAAGCTGGTAGCGCTGATGGGGATAAGTTTGGTGTGGTTGGTGATTAAACGGCAAGTAAGTATAAATTTAATGGCCTCCATAAAAGGAAGGTTCGGTTTTCTGACAAAGACCTTGACAATTGGAAACTATCTTCCAAATATACCATCAGTGTTACCAGCTTTACATTTTATCATATACAATTCAAATACTTATCAAAAATAATTCTAGTTTGTTTTTTGTCCAAACTAGTTTGGACACAATATAAATTCAGGCTTTACATTGTGAATTGCAAAATAAGGTCCCTAATTATAGCACGTTTTTTGTTGGCTTTATTTTAAATTTAGAACAAAACGAACATAATTATTTTATGATCTGCAATTTAAGTTCAACTAATCAATTCCAATTCAATTTAAAATAACTATAATAAAAAACAAGCAATTGAAAAATCAATACATATGTATAAGATACACTAAGACCCCGATTATGGTTCACAACATGTGCTCATTTTTTTTTTAACCAAGTAAACATTCATATGAATGTAGCTGCGTGCTTTATTTGAACAAAAGTCATTTTTACATATTTAAATTTGGTATGGTAACCAATATTATTAATACATTTAAAAACAAACATTAAAACTTGGTATTCATGCAATCCATGTACTGGTAATATTATTTTACATACCTCTTTATATAATGATACAGTTGAAAACTGTATCGGTAAATTATAAATTGTTTTTAGTGCTTTATTTTACATACGTTGCAGAGATCTGAGCCCACTATTATTTTTATTGTAAGCATAAATAATAGCCAAGTAATTCAGATGTGATTGAATCAAGGATTGATATATCATTAATTTTGACCTTTGCTTTAATGTATTCCTTAATTTGTATAGTATTCCGATTGCTGGGGCAATTATTCTTTTTAGATGTGCGATATGGTGGTTCCATGTTAAATTGCTTTGGAGAATTATTCCCAAGTATTTTACTGAATGTGTTTCATACACAATGTTTCCATCTATATACACATTAAAGTTGTATTTTTTGAAAAGTGATTATGGTTTACAACTATTGTGGCAAGTGTTGTCATACAACACATAATTACGGTATTCAAACGGTCTCATATTGTGTCATAATGTCAGAAAGTACTAACATTTTATGATAATTTAAAAAAATTGTTGTTGTGTCGCAAACAAATATAGTCATAAATTAATAGGACTTCATCGATTGTGTTTAGTGATTCGTCTTAAGTTAACAGTATCACAGCGTCACCTAAGAAATAAATGCATTAAAATGTATATTTGTTCCTAAATATGAGTATATTTCATTTAAAATTTACTTGAATCAGCTATCAAAACATCTTATAGATAATTATCGCACAAACTGGCTATTAATTTAGTTTTTTCACTTATTTTTGGCATTTTGACAAACATATTTAAATTGCTTTCCTTTTCTTTAACAGCTGATTCATATTTGATATAGCACACTACTTTATGACAGGTTGCTCACAGCAGTCATATATTTTCTTGCTATTATTTTAAGACTTCTGACTTTAGGACGACCCTTTGAATACCGTAAATATGATGTTGTCAAAAACTTACGACACCTAATTAAGTGTTGCCTTGTTGCTGTTACAAGGTAAATGACGGAAAAATTATAAAATTTGCAAGTGTGCATATGAAATATGTTTTGCAAAAATATAAAAAAAAGACAATTAATTATTAAAATTTATTAAAAAAGTATAAATAAAAATGCATGTGTACCCATAATTATTACCCATTTTTTGATAACAAAAGAGTTTTATTTTGTATTTTGTAGTTGCAATGCATTTATACTGCAATGTACAATTTTTTGGTCCTTTCATTGTTATAACCAAAGTAAACATCAACATTTACATACATTTTTATGGCTTTGTTTGTATTTTTCTAAGAAAAACGTTTTTCATTCTTTTCATTTTTACCAATGCATTTCTAAGCGGTAGTTGCGCTGTTGTATGAAATACAACAAAAAAAAAAAAGTTTCCATGTCTTTTGGTTATAAAACTTGACAATGAAATGTCAAAATTTATTGTTTTTCGCTTGTGAATGTAATGAAAGCAACATACGCGTGCACCTTTCTGAAAGTGTGGCTTTACTTGGTAGGTTTTTGTATGCAGGTATGTATTTTTGCGGAAAGATGCTCTACAAATGAAAAACAACTCTGTGACATACACAACACCTGGATGTTGTGAACCATAATCGGGGAGTAAAGTTAAAAACTGTAAAAATTTTTTCAACAAACACACACAACTAATTCAAAAATTAGGAAAAATAAAGAAAAAAAGAAAGAAACGTGACATTATAAGGTGGAGCACATCTGGATATTCGAAAGCTTTAATAGGGCATTTATTTCTTCAAATCATTAGTTCGTGATTGATATTAAGTAACCAAAACAAAACAAAGCTGTTTCCAGCCCACCACACTTCTCGTCAGCACCCGTCCTTAAAGTCAGTGGTGAACTTAAGGTCGATAATCCTATTACAAAACATTCGTAAATGAACTCAATTATTTACTTGCTATAAGAGCTAGTTGAAACGTATTATTTTAGGTCTAAAAATAGACCCTTTTATATTTTCTGTTTTTCAGCCCTCATCAGTGGACTTGAATAATCTTACAAGAATGTTTGCAAGCCAACTCTTAACTCCAAAACTTCCATGACGAAATTCAGAATCATAAATGTTCGAACAAACCTTAATATTTTTCAAATAAACATTAAAATAACGCAATCTCGTAGACACCATCTAAACGAAGTCAGAACTCGACGCATCTCTAGCCGATCAGTACGACGAGGCATCGCACATTGATGGTAGTAGTTACATAAATTAAAACGATAAAAATAGTAATGAAAATATCATCTCTGTGAAACTTCTACAGTAATTGGTCCCTCCTTCCTGGTCTTACTTCTTCTAAAAAACAGGACCACGTGGAGTTCTTTTCAAAGCAGTGAAAAAGAAATCTTTTTGGCTCATGCGAGAAATACATATGTAACTAAACTAATTTAAATTTAAATAAACGTAATTTAAATTGATTATTTTCAATTTAGTCTTACATTCATTGTTTTCTGTGGTCTTTCCCGCCTTTCAATTTAGCAACTAACAAATTGCGTTTTATTTAAATTGCCTCCACCAAATACTGGCGCACAAAAATCCATTCATATAAACGCCTTCCTCCGGATGTAACTTTTAGAAAGACTACTAAATTTATGGACAGAAATAAAAGAACTGTGTAATAAAAAACCAAATCGCTCAAGAATATTGAGTAAAGGAGTCATATAGAAAACCGAAGAAATCTAAGTAATCAATGAACGTTTAGCATCCACAATGTAATTTGTTAAAAATTGATGGATGCATTTTAATTTGTGGACATGAAAATGTGGTTGGTACTAGTGACATTAAAGATAACAATTCTTAATGATGGCGAATAAAAACGCTTGAATAATAATTCGAATTCAATCTGAAGTTTAGCGTTAGTTAATTAGAAGAAAAAATACTTTCCCCAATAATTATGGAACGACTCTTGCTTATGCTCGGCAAGGAGAACAGAAGTTGAATAAACAAAATTTATAGCAATAACGAAAATTCAAATGAAAGAGCTCGAGGCTATAGCGATCTAGCTCTTTCCGTTCATCATTATAATATATGATTATAAAGCAGATTTTACTCCAGGCAGGGCATTCCTGGATCTGATATTTATTGATTATTTTTAGCATCTATTAACTTAAATCTCCTCGATCAAAATGGCTTTGTTCAACAGTAATCAAGGTATTAGAAAAAAATGTATAATTTTTTTGCATTGCGGTTTTGTCCTGTTAAGCTGTAATTTCATTATCTAATTATTTTTTTACAAGTTCGAATTATATTCAACTTAATAAATTCAATCTTAATTTCCTGACTACAGTCAGACTTAAATGTTTTAGGGTGATACAATAATATGTTAATTTTTGGTTGATAAATTCATGTTATAAATGTATGTACAAATGCATGAACGCATGAAGAAAAGTGTAGTTTTGCTTGTTACATTTTTCTACAATTGAATTTTCTAATTCATCATTGAATGCCATTTGGTGTGTCTATGTTTCTTATTTTTCATTCTTCGTCCCAAACAAATTTAGAAAATGTATTTCATTGAGCATTGCAAGGCGCTTCTACTACAATTAGGAATGAGAAAAAAAGTTTTCAATATGCATAAGCAACAAAAAATAGCTTTAAAAATATTCAAAGTATATATACATACAAGTGTATGTGTGCATGTTTATAACACACAAAGTGGCGTAAATGAAAAACGCTTCAAAATGCAATCGAGTTTAGACAAGCGACAAAAAGCCCAACGATTCAACAGCAAACAGAAAAGACTGCTGCTAAATGAGTGAACAAAAATAAAAAATACTAAACAAGCGGATCTAGTGAGAGACAAAATGGCTGGTTGTATAAGTCAGGGATTTGCTGACTGCTTTGTCCTTTGTTGGAATAAACGGAAGGATAAAATAAATGATTGGAATGAAGGATGAAATGATTGCTGAATGGAGTTAAAGGACATTTTTGTTTTTTCTTATTTTTTGTTGCAGTATTTTACATTCGAGATATATTTTTTGTCGGAACCAATTTTTGTGTACTAAAGTTAAATTCTGTGGAAAAAATTATTCATGTGAGAGACGAAATCTAAAACGAAGCCAAGATAATTTGGTAACACACCCAGACTAAGGCGTTATCTTAAGCAAACAAGTAGAAGATTGGAAAAATATTCAATATAGTTTGAAAATTGACATTTAAAATTTAATTGAAAAATAATTTGTTTTGTATCAGACTAGACACATCGATTCTAATAGATGATTCTAGTAGGTGACAACATAAATTGAAATTTTCTTTTATTCATCGAAAGTTGAAAACAAAATCTTATAAGCAATTTGTGTTTTGTTTAAATATTTCCGGTCTAATTCAAAGCCATTTCATAGAGATTTAATAGGCAAAATATATAAGAAGTATTAATTCAGGTCCAAAAATATATACCTTTTTCAAAATGTTTTCTAGCTTTTTCAGCTGTCTATATGCCGACGACGTTTCGTTGGTGCTAATCAACTCACCAGTAGACTTGTGTTTTTCTTGGCAAATTTCTATACAACGACTTACCATTTGTATTTTTAAAAGTATCAAAAAGTAAAAGCTTTTTGAATATTCAAATATGACCTTAATTATTTATTTGCTTTAGCTGCCAATTGAAATGTATTAATTCAGGTCCAATAATATAGAACTTTTTCGAAATGTTTTCAGTCTTTTTCAGCTGTCTATATGCCGACGACATTTCGTTGGTGCTAATCAACTCGTTTAAAGTTAAAAGGAACACCATAAATAAAATTGGCTCTAAACGAACACCAATCAGGCGGCCTTTAAAAACAGCTGATTTTAAACGCCTGCGAATGTCTTTGTGAAGTTTTACTGACTACCGGAATCTCTAATTTATATTTTAAGTTATTTAAACGATTTTATTAGCGTTAAAACTAATTACTGGATTGTACTACAGCTCATAAATAATTGCATATAATTTTTCAGCAGTACCACTTACCCATCCTTCTATAGATATCTAATTAAAATGCTCTTCGTGCACTTCGTTTTATAATTAGTAACCACAAGCAATTATCAAATGTATGCAAAATCGAAATGTTCGTGGCCCAATGTAAGGAAGCCGAGGCTGCAAGAAATGCAGAAAAAAGAAACACTTGTGATCGTCCAATACGTTCACCGGAAAACATTTCGGCAGAAAAGTCGTCAACTTTGATACGTCTTCGTGGATAAAAAAAACTAAATATCTCACGAACATGACTGATACGAATTTTGCATTAATATTTGAACATATTCATTTTACATTTAAAAAGGTAGAAAAACCTATAGATATTCCGATTTGAAGCTATACGTTTACACTGCTCAACTGACTCAAAATGATGAAGCGCAATGATCATTAACATCGCTAAAATTTGCGAAGAAACAATTAATGTTGGCTGGTCATAAATTTGACTCCTCTGTTCACCCTGTGGCAAGTTTGTGGGATGGGAGGGAAAGATATAAATTTAGCAACCATTAATTTTTCCTTCCACTCATATTTTGCACACATCTACACCATACCATGACTACTTATGGGGAATTTCATTTTAAAATACAAAAGCAATTGAAAATCGAACGCCTCGAAAACGTTTTCTTATGGAATTTTTTTTTTCGCATTGACCAGAATATGTAGTGTAACTCTGGCATTAAACCATCGCACCCGTACTGCGGGGATAACAATTTATTTGCAACTGTTCTTAGCCTGTAACAGAACCTCTTGCTATGGAGTTCGAGCTATATAAACTCTACTACTCCATCCTTGATGGCATTGCATTCACGACTACGGCTGCTAGCCTGAAATCCCTAGGAACATTAGGCCTTTAACCAACCATGGTGACATTGCCATTCCAGTTACTCTCAAATTATTGCCCTTCGAAGGAAGGTCTTAGCAGGTATCTCTGAACATGACACCACCCCTAAACACTGACCTAAGGTTTTTAGTCGCCAAGCCAACGATGCGTCGTGCACTTCCTATACTCTAGCGTGCACGGCACCAAGCTGAATAGGAACAGCAAGATGCACTATTGAACACACAGAAGTGAATGGTGAACTTTCATAGAAAATCAGTTATGAATTACACTGTTACCTCAGCGGGTTTGCTAACAAGTACAACTGCCACCCAAAGGGAATTTAGAACGCACTTATGATTGTAGAAAAGCCGATGCGTCCACAAACAGTGACTGTGTGAGCGCCTCGATGGATGAATTGGTAGAGTGTCCTACTAAGAGTCCCCGAGGTCGCAGGTTCGATTCCTGCCGAAGGCTTTGAGTGTTTCTGCAGACAAGCGAAAAGCTTCGCAGTTTTGTGTTTGTTAAAAAAAAAAAAAAAGTTGATGTTATGGCGGCATCATCAGGCTGTACTGCTTCAAAAATAAGCTTGGCACAACAATTGATCATGAATAGTGCTTGCTGCCGCGTGACTTTAACTGACTTCTATAGGCTACAAATTGGGGATATTGACCTGGAAAATATGTGGCTTCCAGTGGATGGTGCTATCTGTCGCAAAGACATAAAAACAATGGCTGTTATGAGCGAGATATTCAATGGCCATGTTATATCGAGTCACGATGTGAGTTGCTTTAGGAAAACAGTTGCTAAAACTTAATTTTTGTTTAAAAAGATATTAAAGATTTTTTTTATTTTATTTTAATATATTACACACCTGGCAATACAAAACTGGTTTTGAACAAACAAAAATTTATGAAAGGTTATTATGTAGAACATATCATGTGTCACTGAAATCTTTATATCAGTTTTAATGCAATTATCTATCGCATATTATAAAACCAATTACATTTTTACTAAATAGTGGCATTAGGAGAACTCATTGAAGAACTGTTACAAAAATTGGTGCCAGGCGTACAACTTCAAGAGAATTATGCCAACTTTGATGGCGCAAAAAATATGCTTACACGCCAAGCGTCAAGCGTTAGCCTACCACAAGTGATTGCTTTGTACTTTTATAAGCGACATCTGTGTAAGAGTGGAAAAACACCAGCATGCAACTTAAATAACGGTTATATGTATATCGATTGGTCTAAAAGGATCTCGAAAATGACTAATTTGTCTATTCAATGGCATTCAATGCCCACAGCGTGCAAGTCATTATTAGTACGAGCCTGAGGCATTTAAGATGGCTCGCGACTTGCAAATGTTTGCAAGTTAAAGGTGGAATATTAATAGTGGTACACTTTTGCATTTGGAATGAGCCTTGATTTAATCGTAACAGTGTTCGAAAGGTGTTTTAACAAAGTTGAATAATCAATAAAGGTTGAACTGAACTGAAAGTGCTGTAAATAAAATAGTTGAGTGTGTTCTGTGTTCATTTTCAATTAAAGACCCCGTGAAACTGTTTTACTAAAGGAGTGGATTTTGTGTGCCGCAATTTAGAAAAATCGAAAATCTATGGGCGATAGGACTGTCCGTGGTCCAGCTTTTACAAAAGTTTGTACATATTTGAAAGAATGCCTAGGAGTAAAATATTTATAGTTCTCTACAGTTTAACTTGTAGTTGGTTAAAAAGAATTTAAAGCTGCATTTTATGTGCATAGAAAATTGATGCGTTTTTACGGCCTTGTGTGTAGTTGGATAAAAAATTTGCTTACACGGGCGGGAGGCGTGTCCTTACTGCAGTTTTAACAAAAACTGCGATTTTGTATTGAAATTTGCAACAAAAAAAAAACAGAATCACCTTTTGAACAAATTTAGTTAGCGCCTTTTTCTAGCAAGGTGATGAATTTGTTCTTATCGTTTCCTTATTTAAACATTTTTCCTTATGACTTTAAAACTGGCTTAAAAACTATATACAAACACGAGAAAAATATTAATTTTATCAAGTTTTTGTTTGTTTGATAGTTTACCTTAATAAATTTGTTTCTTTTATGTGTTGCACTACAGCATCAACTACTTTGGTTTTATATCCCTGCGGATTAAACTATTGAATCTATCGTCACCAAGACCACAAAATGTGTTACGTGCACGCGTGACTTGTTCCACTGAATGTTCTTACTACGACGCGGTGTTGAACAAGTGGAAAAAACTGATACCAGCATGTACTACATTTATTTAGTGCACTGGATCGGAGAATGTATAATAACCAGATACACTGTCAAAAACACAAACAAAGTAGGCCTTGTTAATAAAAAGAAAACTTTTAAATCTTATATGCTAAACGAGCAACAATAGATTATAAAAAAATTTAATAATAAATAATTATAGGAAGAGTTTTTTGTTTATGCAAGAATAGAACTTTTCTCACATTGTATACACACTCAAATACTATTTTAGTTTGTTACCCTAGATGTACTTTTTTTTGTCATCATTGCTTCGTGCTTGGTCGTTCCGCTGGCTTGAATTTACTTTTTTACCTCAGTAAATGTTTTTGTTTAGATTTAAATGTATCCTTACAACTTCCATTTATAATTTTTTTTTGTTTTTTTTTTTTTTTTTTTTTGTGGATAGTTGTTCATACACTTGGATAATTGTAATTTTTGTTGTTAGTGCCACAGCTAAGTTGTTCATTTTCCTACTACAGTCTCGGTGCTGTGTAACCTGGGTTTCATTTCTGTGGGAGGTGTTTCATGCAATCAATTAGTAAACTGTTTTTATAATTTTCGATACTCTCATCGTCACGTCGGCAACAAACAATTCGAGAACTCACAGAAATTCATTTCACACTTACACTCCTCTGTTTAAATCGAATGAATTTATGGCTTAATTCTGTGTAAATATTTTGGCGTTATTATGACTGCCTCTGATACAACATTAAAAATACACGTTGCAAATTGAAAACTTGTTCAAGCTTTTATCTTCAAATGTATTTATTAATTTCTGCTCTGTAAAGAATATTTGGCTTAAGTTTATTTAAAAAAAAATTTATTTAATTTATTTTTTCATTGAATAAGACCGCAAGCAGAGTGAAATGCCTTTAATTACTATGATATATAATTATTCCCTCAAAAGTGTAATTTAAATAGATATTTTAGTTGCTTTAAAGATTTGTTGCAGACAATGTTTTGCCCTTAGAATTTTTTTTTTTATTTAGGCTGAGCCCACGTAATGAACAGCAGAGCGTTGAACAGCAAAATATTTAAATACATGAAACACCTCGGAAATGGCCACTCTGCAAGCGAGATGTTCTCATTTTTAGTTGTGTAAACCAACGTTAGGTGTGTTCGACGTACGTTATCGTGGAATCGCACCGGATCCCAATGTTTGTTGTGTTGAAAATTGTGCAAATAAGAAAACTGACAATCAACTTTACCACCTTCATTTATAAATTTAGATAAGTCCAAAAATGTTCAGCTATATTGGAAAATCTTAGTGGATATTTTGTTATTTATATTCCAAAATAACTTTCTTTTGTAATTTAAGTTTTAAAAAGCAGCATATAAACATGTAATTTACTATCAATCTTTGTTGTCCAAGAACATTGATATACGTACATACGTGCGCGTGAGTTAAATCCTTCGGCAAGGATTGAGTCAAAAAAGAAATATATTTTTTTTTTACTACACCGAAACGTGTGTTTTATTTTGATATATTCTTAAGACTAACACAAGTATTTCTTACCAGCTATTTATATGAAAAATATCTTTGTTCTTATCTTAGGGTTGCTTGTAAATACTTATTTATCAATTATGATATTTACTGTTTGTTGCGGTTATGGAAATATGTTATCAGATATTTGTTTAGGACGTTTACTAAAGGTAATATGTGTTTTGGACTATTTATTTAGGCTTACATGTAATTAGTATCTTATATACTTGAGGTGTGTGAATGTTCTTATCTCGTTAGCTGTTTGTACAGCTGCACTAAATCGAAAAGAAATATTAATGTTAACTCCCCTCCTTCTTAAGATAAAGTGTCCTCACTTTCTTACACGACGTTCATTTCGGCTCGTAATCTTGCTAATTCTATTTCGTAAAGGTGTTTAGCAAGTAGTCTTCTTTCTGATTGTTTTTTGTCTTTGCAGTAATTAAATAATTTTGCTAGAATGTATAAAAATAATATTATTCCGAAAATTATGAGTATAAAATAAATGGCATATTGAATGGGATGTTGTTCTATTGGGATTAGATATTTTGACATTTCCTGTATGTTTGAAAATTTATGGATAGAGTCTGAAGATAGTATTTGAAGAATTTCAATCTGTTCGTTGTGTTTTTGGTGTATGGCTTCTTTTATTTCCTTCCGGTGGTTGAAGTAATTTTTGCCGTCTATATTTGTAGAAATGTTAAACTGAATTAATTTCGGGCCTTTAATTGGTTGACCATTCCAAATATGCTCATTGTCGGAGAGTATGTAGCCGTTCTCAAGGATTGTGAATGGTGCATTATTTTCTTGAATTATGTCGCATGTGGCTGGCTTATTTTCTAATACATTTATGGTGCAATTATTAGGACTATTAATTTTACATATATTGTTTCCTATATAATTTTTACATTTGTCAACTGAAATATATTTATTATTACAAACAGCAATTTTTTTATCTAATACCAATTTTCCTTGCTTATATGCTAGTGGGTATATATTGTATAATTTGCACATATTTTTTAGTATGGGATATTTATAGATTATAACTACGGCTTGGTTAAATAAGCATACATGAATGTTTGAATATTCGAGAATGTTTACTAATGGTAAGTCAAAAGCTTCATTAGATATTATTTCTTTAATATCGTCTAAATTCAATGTTCCTGAATAAAAATTTCCATTTTTTGCAAAATTTATTGTGTTTGTTATGGCTTCAAGTTCTCGATATACTTCGTTAATTAAAATACTATCTGAAATAGCCTTAGGATCTAATGTCTCTAATATTCGTTCGAATCGTGAGTTTATTGTTTTTTGTTTATTATTATTCTCAATTAATTGGTTAAGTCCTGTGTTAATTTCGATCAAATCGTCATGATCTGGTGTGCCAGTAACGAATTTTAACACTGAGCCTAAAATATTTTAAGTCAGTTATTTTATCACTAAGTGCTAATGTAAAAAATATAATTAAGAGTCTTGCTGATTGGTACATGTTGTGGTTTGTCTGCGTATACTATCTTTATGTATAACCTTACCCTTCACTGTTAAAATTGTGTCCCCACAATCTTTTTTTACCCTGTGTTGCAGATATTTGGTCGAATTTTTATTACGGCGGTGTGTTTTGGCGTAAATTATGTCTCCTTCTTTGTAAACTATTGAGTGTCGATTTTTATTGTGGTAGTTTAGGAGTTTTTCCTGCTTCTCTTCAAGTCTTTTTTCAATATCAGGATATCGCTCTCTATTGAAAAAGACGTCTTCAGGTCTATATCCTGTTGTGGAATGGATTGTTTTATTGTATTGCTTTACCGCGTTGTATAATTCGTCTCCTGGTGAGGTGTTATTTTGTTGAGCCAGTGCTGTTGAGATTTCGATGAGGGTGCTGTGGACTCGTTCAACTTGACTGTTGGTTGTTGAATGATGGATTGGTGTTGTTGTGTGCTGTATATTTAAGCGTTCGTAAATATGCTTTGCCACTACACTAGTGAATACGTTTTCATTATCAGTCATTAAATGTTTGGTGTTTGGGTATATTTGTGTAAGAATTTCTTCAATGTACTCGTGGAAATTTGTTTTGTTCTGTATCCTTCGTATGTAACAGTACTTAGAATATTTATCGATTGTGCTGATATGCATTTGATTATTCATATAGAATATGTCCATCTGTGTGTATTCTCCTACTTTCGTGGGTATTGGGGTTTTCCCTATCGGTTGTTTGTTTGGTCTACGTTCATAAATATTTTGTAGGCAAATATTACAATCTGCACATTCTTTTTTACACATTTCTTTGATGTTTGGCCAGTAATATGATAATAAAATTTCTTGTGCGTTGTTTTTATAATTTCTATGTGCTCTTCTGTGTGTTTGTTGTACTATTTCTTTTTGTTCGTCTATATTAGTAACGTCTTGCAATTGTGTTTGTGCTATAACAAACAAATTATGCGGAAATGTAGAGATAATGTCGTCTTGTAAGTGAAATAATGTTTCTTCGCTTAATTTTAATGCATTCTGCACTTTTGGATTCACTATTTGTTTTAATCTATTTATCAGTTCATTTTTTGTTTTATAGTATACAGTATGCCTAACACGATTTGGGAACACTGTACATGTATCGATTTCAACTATTTCATTTTCATCCAATATTGGTATAATTTGATTTCTAAAAGCATTTAGAGGTTGCTTGACTCTTTTAATACCTTCTGTTGGTGAACTTTGCGCTGAGTGCTGTGAGCAACTGGATGTATTATTTATTTGTTGGCGTGATAAAGCATCTGCAACAACATTTTGGTGTCCAGGCTTGTACACTAATTTTGCGCCGTATTCTTCTATGAAATTTTTCCATCTTTTAAGCTTGGTGTTTGGATTTTTATCAGAAATGGAAAAAATTAGTGATTGGTGATCCGTATATATTGTTAGATCAGCAATGCCGTAAAGATAGTTCCTTAGTTTTTGCAAAGCCCAAACTATAGCTAACAATTCTTTCTCATTGGTGCTATAGTTTTGTTCTGTTTCATTCAAAGTTCGTGAAATGAATGCTATAGGTTTCTTATTCTGGGAAAGAACTGCACCGATAGCAAAATTGCTTGCGTCGGTAGTTAGTTCGAATGGTTTAGAGAACTCAGGTTGAAATAGTTCAACTTGTGCTTGCAGAGCATCCTTTACTTTATTTAATGCATCTAATGCTGCTTGATCAAGACTAATTTTTACTTTTGCGCTTTGGTTTTTACTGATTCCACCATTTTCTCCTCTCAAATGCACAGTGAGCGGTTTCACCATGGCTGCGAAATTTTGGATGAATTTCCTATAATAACTTGCCAAACCTAAGAATGATCGAAGTTCTTTCAGATTTGTAGGAATGGGATAATTTTTTATTGCCTCTACCTTATTAGGATCTACTGTTATTTTATTATGTTTGATTATATGTCCTAAGTATTCGACAGAGTCTTGGAAGAAATGTGATTTTTCGTCGGATATTTTCATGTTTGCATTATGGAGTGCATTTACTATAATACGGATGTGTTCCAAGTGTTCCTCAGGTGTGGAAGAATATATTAATACATCGTCTATATAGACATGCGCAAATTTTCCTATATATGGACGGAGAATGTCATCAACGCATCGTTGAAAAATAGAAGGGGCGTTTTTAAGTCCAAACGGCATCCTTAAGAATTCATACTTTGCGCCATTCACGCTGAATGCTGTTTTTTCTCTATCCGATTCTTTTATGAGGATTTGATGAAATCCTGACTCTAAATCTAAAGTAGTAAATACTTTTGCTTTGCCTAAGTTCTGAATTGTCATTCCAACATCTGGAATTGGGTAGCGGTCAGTGATTGTCTGAGCATTTAGCTTCTGAAAATCGACTACCATTCGCCTTTTGGGCTTACCTTGATCATCGGTACCCTTTTTTGCGACTGTCCAAATGGGGGAATTGTACGGACTCCTACTTGGCTGTATAATTTCGTTATCTAATAATTTTTTTATTTCATTGTTAATAAACTCATTATCTGATATTGGATAAGGGTATTGTTTAACATAGATAGGATCTTCTGACTTTGTCCTAATCATTGCCTTAATCGTTGTAGTGAATGGTAATATTTCATTTGTTTTATTATTTCTTTCCATTATCTTTTCGATATCTTCCCTATATGTTTCATTACTTATTGTATAATTTATTTTCTGTTCACTGTTTACTAATTGTTTTTTATATTTATATTTCAAACTATAGTCAAAGAGATTAATTTCTGCTTTCGCTGTTCGTAAGCCTTGTTCACCGAGAAGCATATCGAACTCTTGAAGTGTTTCTGTTTCATAAAAGGTTAAGTGGTGATTTAAAACCGTGATTATTTTTTTTGAATTTATTATGGAACTTCCATGAAGTGTTCTGACCTTTACAGGATTTATTTTAATTGACTTCCCTATCTTACAACTAGTACTAATATAATTATTTGTAGCACCTGTGTCTACTAAAATATTTAATGATCTACCTGTTTCTCTGCAAGTTCGTTGTAGGCAAGGCAGACCATTTACTCGCCTTAAAAAAGCACTTCCAGTTTCGAAATCGTCGTTGCTGTGTTGCGGTTGAATGGAATGAAGATCCTCATCTTGTGTTTGGTGGATTCTCTGGACTTTGTTGAAATTGAAGTTTTGAGATGAAGCGTTCCTATCCCTCTTCATGGATTGGTGGTTGTTGGATCTGAATGGATTGTAATGTGGCTTACTACTTGTGGGTTGATTGTTCCATCTGTTTGTTTGTTGGAAGTCAGATGGTCTCACAAATTGCTTCGAATCGTCTACTTCCATTGGCTCGGCGTAGTTTCCTTGTAGTGGAGGAGGATTGACTTGTCTTTGCTGATTTACCTTATATGCTGGCCTTAGGTGTCGATCGTTTTTTTGGTGATGGGCTGTAGATTGTCTTTCATGGCGCTGTGATGTTATACTTTCGAAGTGTGAATCATGATTATCATGGTAAATGGTACAAGCTATTGCGTAGGCTTCTCCTAGGCTTTGAGGTTTATTCGAGTATAATATACCTCTGGTATAGTTGCTGCGTAATCCCATGATAAAAACTCGGATAGCGTCGCTATTGGCATCGGACAGTCTCCCTGCTTTCATATTTTCTTCCATCGTTTCTATTTTCTGCTGGATTAAGGTTAATGCCTGATGAATCTCATCATGAAACTCGGGTAGAGTCTTACTCCCTTGTCTAATTCTTGACATCCCGTCTTTCAGCACATATAAGGGACGTTTGTCGGAATATGTATAGTCCAATCGACTAATTATGGCATAAAAGTTTAACTCTGTTCCGTTAACAGATAAAACTCTGGATGCGGCCCCAATAATTTTTGCACGGATAATGCATACACAGTTATAGTATTCTGGACTATTTATAAACTGTTTGATGTTTTCCATTTGAGTCCATACCTGGTTTCTCCATGGGTTGTAGTCGCTTCCTACGCCACTGAACGTTGGCAAACACTTAAAAATTTCCGTGTTTATTTGGCTTGCTAATGTTATGTTCGGTCGGAGTGCTGGCATGGTAGGAACTGTTGCTACCTGGAATGGTGTCTGGTTCTTTATTGTCTCCATTTCTGTTTTTAATGATGTTAATTGCTCGGTTAGCGCTTGAATATGAGCTTGGAGGGTTGCAGTTTCGGTCATGCTGATATTTTCTTCTATTCCCCGGAATAATTTAAATAATTGTTGGCGTTTTGTTCGGGAACCCAGTTTTGCTTTTTAATTTGTTTTGCTTGTTTTTAGAATTTCGAATTTTTTCACTTTTTATAGAAAACACTTTTAGTTCATACAAAAACAGTTTTAGTAGGGTTTTATTTTTTGACAATTTTAATATGTTTCCAATGTTTCAGGAAAACAAAAAATTTTATTTTATCCTTCTTCAGGATTGTGGAATTTTTTGGCTGGACACAAGGTTATTTCACCTGTATCCCGGTTTTTGAGCCCCCAGTTAAATCCTTCGGCAAGGATTGAGTCAAAAAAGAAATATATTTTTTTTTTACTACACCGAAACGTGTGTTTTATTTTGATATATTCTTAAGACTAACACAAGTATTTCTTACCAGCTATTTATATGAAAAATATCTTTGTTCTTATCTTAGGGTTGCTTGTAAATACTTATTTATCAATTATGATATTTACTGTTTGTTGCGGTTATGGAAATATGTTATCAGATATTTGTTTAGGACGTTTACTAAAGGTAATATGTGTTTTGGACTATTTATTTAGGCTTACATGTAATTAGTATCTTATATACTTGAGGTGTGTGAATGTTCTTATCTCGTTAGCTGTTTGTACAGCTGCACTAAATCGAAAAGAAATATTAATGTTAACTCGTGTCTGTAAATTTGTCTGCACTTCAATGTTTTCACGAGAAAAGAGCTGTTTCAATATTTTTTGGGCTTGAATTTGGTTTTGTGTGTTCCAGGTAAATTGGGCAAGTTTCTACTTTTAGAGAGTATTTTTCATTTACTCTAAGCTTACCAGAACTTATCTGGAATTAATTCGAACAAACTTATTATTGTTGCAAAACTTGGCACCACTTGTGCCGGCCACTAAGAACGCTTGTGCTTGTTTTTGAATAAAATGTAAAATCTTAAGCATAAAACAATTTTAAAAGTTTAGATAAACCTAACAAAACATAAGTACAAAATTAATACTGGTTTCTCTCTTTCGGATGAAGTTTCCTTGTTTTCGCGAGAGCAACAAATCATGCAAACTCCAGCATCGAAGAAACCGAATAGTCTCAGCTGCCATACCCTCGAAGTTGCGCCACCATGTAATATGAATTATATTTAATGGAATTTTTGGTTGCGCAGGAAAAATTCGGGTTGCTGATGGGGTCTAATCAAATATGTTTTGAGTGGGTGAGTGATCTTCATCACGAATCAAAAAAATTCGGTATAACTATACTTGAACCAGATGAGGGAATATTGAATTTACTACCTCCAAGCAATTAAAAATACGTAACGTTGGAACCTTGATAATCGTTTAGAAAAATTTTGTATTTATAAACGATAATAGACGATAATTTAAATTGTTAATTTCTTATTTTTTGTCCTAGCAATGCCCATATATTCCGCTGTAGTTTATCTTAAAAGAAAAAAAAAAAAAAAATAAAAGTTTTTTAATAAAAGGTTCTCATACTCATTATATGTTGTTACTAATTTTGTTCAATATCAAATTAACTTTTTTTTTATTTTCAGCAAAATACATTTACCAACAGCAAATATTTTAACTTTAACAGAACATACAATATAAACGATAGCCGAGTATGCGAGTATATCATTCGTTTGTGTTGGCTGCGACGTCACTATGACAATTGATTAACTGCTTATTGCATAATGTGACAAAAAAATATGAGCGATTGAAATGTAGTCACTCGGTTTCGAATCAATTTGGAATCCTCTACTTCGACAGCTTGCGTTCGCATGGGCTTACACTATAAACATTTTGGCATTTACTTCACAGCCATGCCAGATCGGTAAATCAAAATCTTAGTTGATTTTTTATTGGCCTATAAATACAACCCTTCTTAAAACTGTATAGTGACAGACTAAGGGAAATACATATGTACATAAATAAGTATAAAATAAATAAGAAAACATTTTGAAAGTGCAGAAATACAGGGTCCGCCATCTAACGTTTTTTTTTTCAACTAGTGCATCTTTCGTGAATGGCAACACTTAGCTCATGTTTGTTTTGACAGATAATTAGTTTTAACCTTCCGCTAAACGAATATGGTTGTGCATATTCTTCGCTAAGTGGGTTTCCGATCAACTTACAGAAGATGCCGATTTTGCTAAAAAAAAAAATTATCTTTTCAGATGAAGAATTTCTTTTTCAGAAAATGTTGTCTCAAATATTTAAATTTATTAAATGCTTAAGCAAGGGTCTGACTTGTCGTTGATAAGTGTCTAATTAGATCTTCACTATTTTGTTTTTATGAATTTTCTTTTGAGCTATTTTGCTTGTTAAAGCATTATACAACGTTTATGAATCAGACGGTAACCGGCTTTATCATAAAATATATTTACTAAATCGATTATCAACAGTTTAGTTAAACAATGTTGAAATCTTGATAATCGCTTAGTAAAATTTTGTATTGATAAATGATTAACAGAAGATAAATCAGAGTTTCATTAATCGTTCTGGCAATTTCCAAACAGTTATTTTTGTAAAAGGAGCGAATACAAAACGTAAGATTGTACTCTCATGAAAAGTTTTCATTAATTGTGGTCGATATCATTGCTTTGCAAAAATAATAAAATAATAATAAAACTCTTATTTCATCGGGTTTATAAAGTTTTCATAAGGCTGCGTACAATCGAAGTAAAAAGAGCTTTAACTCATATAAAAATTTTAATTTCAAATCGATGAGCACAAGAGCCTACTATAAGAAGGAATTCATTACATGCTTGCCTCCGAGTGGCACCATTTTAATATGTGCAAACATACAAACACATAGTATTTTTCAATATATACATATTTTTGTAAAACCGTAGCCACAGAATGTGAAATAATGATGATATTTGTAGTATGGGAACCAGAACGCCCAAAAAAAAAGAACACATATGTGGTGCTTGTATTTTCGTTAAAATATGTTGCATTCAAGACAGCTCCCAAGGACAATTTTAAAATTATCTTAAATAGAGTATTTGCTTTAGTCCAGGTTAGGATTTGTGATACACCAAATTTTATTCTATTCATGCGCCAAAGCTTAGCCCATAATTTTGTTGCCGAGGTAAGTCAAATTATCAGATTACGAGAAGTTTTACCGGTTCAGCAAGCATCTATATAATTTTTATGTGAAATATAAAAAAGCCATAATCAAATGCATCACTTTAGTCTCGCTGTACTTTAAATTTAAATTTTACTTGAGAAAATGTTCTCTCGACCTGCCAACGTCCCAGAGGTTTAACATGTGTCGAACGCGTTAACCTCAACAATTTATTTGCTGCTGCCAGGAATTTCAAAACAACAAGAAGTAAATATTACAAAACAATAAGTGAAGAATGTTTTCAAGAATTCCCTCGATACACAACGAAGAGCAAGAGCTAAGAACTTTAAGCCAACACAGATATTTGTTGGCGTAAACATGCTATAAATGCATCACGTTCTAACTGGAAACAGATGCAAAGAATGCGGCTACGTCGAAGTAAGCAAGTTGTATATGTTTGTATACGAAAATATTGAAGAAACATTATCCATTTAGTATTCTCCTATCAGTTCGAAAACGGAAATCGCAGCAACAATAACATGGAAATGAAAATGTGGCCAAGTGCATGTAGATTGAGTAATAAAACTGTCACTGTACAATAAAGTACATCCATTCTAACAATAATACGAATAACAAGTATATAAGTTAAAAAGACAAAAAAAAAATTGTATAGATTTATTATCTGGCAAAAGTAGCCAACCAAACACATACTCTCAAAAGTAAATTTCAAACGTGAGCTCAAAGCTGGTCTATATAAATGAAGGCTAAATCAAAGTAAAAGAACGTTTAAGATATTTAACCTTCAACTATGTACTCAATAATTTTTCTCGAATTGGACTACAAAATAAGGGAAATTTTAAACAAAACCTGCCGGCAATGCCTGAGATTGCATTAACTAAAAAATATTTTTAAGCTACAAAAAATAAATGGAAAAGTTAGCAATCAAACGAAGTGTGGCGAGTTAACAATACTGTCAGATACCTCGAGGTAATATGAGTACAAAGAATAAATTAGAGCAATAAATGAAATTACAAATAAACTAAAACAAGAGTTTCTTTATGCCTAGTCATGGACCTTGGGTCAGGTCGTTTTGCACTTTTTAAGGAGAAAAAGAAACTTGCAACTACAATTAATGTTACGCACTTACTTATAGCAATACGATCATGACTAAAGTATCTGGTAATATGGGAACTTAAACATTTTGTGATATTAAGCATAACTGTAAACCTCTGTATCATACCACAGATTACTTGCACAGAATTTCAAAAAAAAAAAAAAATTTAAGATTTAACTTCTACTATTAAAACAAGCCGAGTATTATCAAAAACTATTGTTAACACTTTTTAGCCACCGATTTGGAATAACAGAATTTGACAATTTTCTTTAGTCCTCTTAAAACAAATTCATTAAAAAGCACTTGCTACTAGTGTATAGACACATTAATCAATAAGCATTAAAAGCACTTTAAAGCCAGAGGTTCTCACCAGCTTCAAATGCGGCCCAAGTTCTTGCAACACAAATAAATATTCCTACCTCATTCGGATATTTTCTATTTTGGAAGATTTTCAACTCTACAAAAAATGCATCACAAACATTTCTACTAGTACTTTCACACACATACCCGTGTCATTATTGACAGAAATGTCGTTGCTGTTGACAGGTGTCATTTTTGACATTTCTTAATATAAGAAAAAATGTTCTATTTGGTTTTAGCATTATGTGTCCTGCGAAAAAAATCATCTATTACTGAGAAATATATAAGAAAGGTTTTCAAGAGTATTGCAATAAAGAGGAAAAGGAGGAGATAAACAAATTATGTCTTAAAAAAATAACTTGTTTTGTGAAATATTTCTCACGAATATCTATGTTTTCTTAAGGGAAGATCTGCTTAAAACGCCAGACAGCTCAGCATGAATATTTAAACTGAGTGAAAGACTGACTCAGGCTTAGCAAGGGTTCAGTACTATCGTTAAAAATGGTACCCCTTGTAGTTTTCTTTTTTAACTTTTTATTAATTTTAGTGTTTATTGCTGTAGATGAAAGGCAATTAAATACACCGTGTAAATTTCAAGCCTTTATCTCTTACTGTTCAGAGCTTATAGCTAATTTTCAAAATAAAGCCTATACCCTCATATGAACACAATAAACTTTATCTCCCCTGTCGGAAACCAAGCTAACTTTAAGCTAACTTACAGCTAACTATTCCACAACAGATACTGGTTGAGGCCTGGATTACTTTTCAATGCAAGCAACTGACTATTTTAACATGGTGATGTCCTGGGAAGTAGTCAATTGTCCGATGCTGCTTAAAGTTAGCTACTTAAAAATCAGTACCCACAGAAAAAAATGTACAAATCAAGGCTTATTTTACATTTTTCGGTGGTAATATTTTATTTTATTAAATTAAATTTCATACTTTGTTTTTTTTTTCTCTTTTTGTTAGCCTCTGGTGGGAATCGAACCACTAAGCCCTAAGACTGGTGACTAGCCAACATACCCACTCAGCTAACATTTAAAACGAATGCGACAATAGGCAATTTAATTAAAAGAGTTATTAACCGTGTATGTGTGTATGTTATTATTTGAGCTTTGGGTTAACTCTGCACTACGTTTCAGCTAGCTTATAGCCAGTACACAAAATGTGAATTACAAATCGATTGTATTGTAGCTAATTTGAAGCTAGTCCATAAAAGTTAACGTAAAGTTAATTATTTTGGTAGTCGAATACTCAATGTCCGACAGGGTCTTTACTATTCTTGATATTTACTGTTGTATATGTTCTCACATATACTGAAAAATCTAAAGACTATATCTCCGCCGGCTTAAAAGTTACAGCTAATTTTCAAATAAATGGATGTCTCTTGTTTAGGGCAGAGCTTAAGCTTGTATTTTTTACTATCTTGGGTATATTTTGTCGTATCGGCCTAGCTGCTACAGATGCTGGGCAAATTTCACTTCTCTATCTCATACGGTTCAAAAGTTACAGCTAAGTTCAGTTTTTTGTATACGAGCATAATCAATGATGCTTTTAATTTTGTTGTTTTTGGTATCCTTTGCAAATTTTAAGTCTCCATCCCATCATGGCTCTAAAGTTACAGCAAATTTTCGCAGTTTCAATAACCACATTGTTTTATTATTAGCACTCGCTGTTGTAGCGGCATGGTAACCGCGTAACAAGACTTGTAAAAATCTCAGCTCTCTAGTTCTTGCCGTTTGGGGGAATGTGTCCTGTAGCGGATTTTGATAGGGACAATGAAGTCTCAGTAAAAGGGGTCCGTTTTCAGCCTATGAGAACGCGTAGGATCCAACGACCTCGAAATTTTATTGTTTCACTTTATACTTTTGTAAAATATGTATAGAAGTGAACTTAACTGACACAACTCATACTGTACTTCAACGAATATATTTCTTAGCACTGACAATATAGCCATCAATATTAATTGGTCAGCGTTGACCAATTTTATACCAACATCGTTGATATAAATTGGCATAATTGGTGTAATTGGCGTGAGCAAACAAGCCGTTATGGCAATGTATCCAACCATAACCAGTTTTGTGTCACTGTTGTCTAGTAATGGAGTGAACAGTTTAGATTTATATTCTATAGACAACATAGTTGCATCAATTAGGTGCAAAATCAAATGTATAAAAAAGTTTCCATAAAATTTCTCTTGCTGGCCCTAAGAAAATGATGGAAACTGTTAAGTTGAAGTATCTTTTGATGAGATGCGTGGAAAATGGAGACAATTATTCTCGGAGCCAAAGAGGAGATTCCTTTAAAATATTTGAAATTAGGCAATAGGACTCTCGAAAAGGAATAAACCCATTAGTGATATGAAAAGCAAACAAAAAGCACCAATAGTTAGTATTTTATGAACTTTGGATTTATTGCCGAATTGGTTACCTTTCTGCAAGAAGAACCAGCAAAAGCCTTCTTAACACCTTCTGTTAACCAATGCTATTTAACATTAGTTGATGTGCAAGCGAGATAGATGATTTTGGCAGTTTTTAGCTTACAAATATATAGGATTTGAATTTTATGCATTGCTCAGCACTGTTGTTAATGCCAGGGAGCAGGTATGCCCTTTTGACATTAACAGGAACCTTTTGCTACGCTATGATGAATATATCTTCATTGATGTTAGTCATATAATCGGTCAAATGACCATCATTGTTCTTGTCGGAAATGTAACTTAACGTCAAGATCTGACATATGTAGTTGTGTTGAGACATGCGCGAGTCTCTGTACTTGCTTTTATTTTTCTTTCATACAGACTTTGTCGAATGTCCCAAGAAAATTTTGTCAGGTATAGATGTTAAGTTCGGAACTAGGTCAGCAAGTCAATTTGAAAGAAAACTCAGCATTGATACTATAGGAATAAACTAATTCTTTTTAGTTGTATGATAAAAATTTCAGTTTTGGTGGTTATTTCATGTCAACAAAGGTCCGAAGCTTCACAAATTGGTGGTTCTCCTCAATTATTTTTGGCCATTAGTTAATTTTTAAGGAATACCGAATACTAGCTTAGCTTACGAAACTTTTGCTAAAAGCTAGCCTTTGGCTGAGCTTAACAACCACCGTGAATGGTGTTCTCTGTCGCGGGATGATCATGGACTTTTTGTAGCCAGAAGTTAATTATATGAATTTGGAAAATATATTGTTCCAGCCTAATCTTTTCATTCACCACACAACCAACAGAACAACGGCGCCTTTCAATGGCCATGCTTTCCCACGTTACGGTGCGGTGTCACAATCATGTGATTGGACTTCTTTCTTTTAAGAATGTTTAAAAAACTGCACTTTAATACGCTACAAATATTAAAAAGCCCGTTTTAGAGATATTGAAAATTTGGACCATCACATAATGTTGGTTGAATTACTTTGCATATTGGGCAAAAGTCGTAATAGATTTTTCTATGACAATAAACAATTCCCTGAAAGTGTTTTATTTTTTCTATAATTAACATCCTACGTTTTAGTTGGAACATCCTTTCTTTTTAAACTTACATATACAGTATTTTATTAACACTTGAGGTACGTTCACTCTCAAACGAGTGTTTGTCACATTTTTCACAAAAAAATATTAACCACAACTTTCTTCTTTGCTGTTGTTTTAGGAAAAAAAAGTAGAAACTAATATACATACATATAGAATTAGTATACATATATGTATAAGCAAAAAGGAACGTAAAAATATATAATATTACTCTAGCATATTTGATTGTTTTGTTTGCTCAACGAACAAAAATAAAACTTAGAGCGAATTTGTAATTGCTATAGCTTTTTGGGAGATCTAATAATTTTTCGCCTTAAAGTGCCCAGGCACATGCAGTAAACTCGTCACTCGCTTGATTTCGTAAGCGAGGTCGTGCTTGTTCGGCTACGTGTACATGCGATCGACAATGCTTGTAGCAAAAATCTAAAGTTTTTGATATTTTTATTGAAGTAATTTCTTCTTCTCGTGTGCACAATTGTGCTACAGAAAAAACCTCATTTGCTTTGAAATTTCCTAGTGGATAGATATATAAATGTGCAGTTAAAAAATAGAAGCGAAATGTGGAATTATTGCTTCTTTGAATTTCTTTACGCAATACATATTTGTACCCGGCAGCAAATGTGACTGCAGTAATTTATGATTGAATCTGCTGTAATATTGACAATTCCTAAAAATACTATTTACTATAAAAATTTTAAACGTGGTTGTTATTGAATATCGACTATTTTGTTGTAAGAACAAAAATGTAGATTCATTGTTTCATAGACAAATCATTCTTTCTTTAGTTTATTACAGGGAACTTAATTTTTAAAAGTATACACAAACTTGAAAACAATGCATTCTAGGATGCAACTTCAATCGAGATATCTTTTCTCGAGCTTTGATTAAAGAGAAACCAAAAATTTTTAACTTTTTATGAAAGGAGGTCGTTGGGTGCGCGTCGTTCTATTATCTTTCTGAGCACACCCAATCGCTTCATTGGCATTGGAGCGGAGCAAACTCAGACTTCGTGTATCCACACTCGGCCAGCCTGACTATTGATCGGCCCCAATCAACTAAATAACAGAACTGATGTTTTTCATCCAAGGTTTATTTTTATATTGATTATAATTTTTCATTTATCAAATTTTCATATATTTTTGTTTTTTTTTACAGAGCTTTATGGTTATTTAATTTTTAAATAAGTAAAGTATTTATATGCATAGTTTATATTGACAGTGTTTACAATTGGAAACTATTTTTGCGCGAGAAAAAATAGCGTAAGGCAAAAATAATTCACCACCCGACGACCGCACAATAGAATCGAACATTACAAACTCACAAAAGTTATGATGTTTGCCATCTTTTATTGAATGTCTGCAGCAAAATACTAATATGAACAGCACGCACAGAATCGAGCGTGGATGACGACTTTTGCACATGTTCAGGGCGCTTAAATTTTGTTATTTTATTAAACATGATCTTAGAATATAATCTTGTGAAATTCCACGTTTTTCAGTTTTTGTCCAGGTTTTTTCTTTTTGTGGGTGTTTGCTGCTTGTATCCATGTGATTGGCTAAAACATGTGCCAACTAGAGAGTAGTGGTCCGGTTATTTTACGGCTAATATTTGATAGTCTGAACCATAATAATATTACTGCGCATCTCCCATTTGTACGCTGATGCTTGAACACAGCGTCTAATGGAAGAAGTGAACTAACAAAGAAAAATAGAAAACCAAACGGTTCCAATATTCAATGCATTTTCTTAAACAAAAAAAAATCAAAAACTACTTAATTTGTATTGATTTTTTAGCACATGATTTTTTCAGTATTAAAATTTTTTCAATTACCATATGTTAATTAAATAACCAATTTAGGATCTTATCCAGCTATTTGCGGAGCACCTGGATTGTGCATACGGAGCCCCATTTGAGAACCGTTGATTTAAGGTTTAGAAGGAAGTGCTTTGCACAATATGACTGCAGATATACAAACATTTATACATACGTTCGTATATACTTATTGAGTCAGTGGATATATAAGTGCTTTCTAAGTGTTCAAGTATTTTGTATCCATCATTTTAGTGTTGCCGCAAATGTATGCGTTTTTGTTTCAATACATTTGCGGGAGTTCTCTAAGTGTTTCTGTGAAATTTAACCGCCAATATTCGCTGGTAATTTCTACAATGTTTTTGTGCAGTCTTCAGCAGTGCTATTCAAAAGGAAAATTGTGAAACTAAGTGCATTTAAAATGTTCCGACCCCAACCACTATTTCTTCAGTGATTTTTTTCAAAGTAATACTCTTTGTTTGTATATACAAACATCATAGAAGTAAAACACTACTGAAAAAAAAGGAAATTTTTTCCCTATAATTCTTGTTTGCTTAATATGTTGTTGCTACAGTTTGTTTTTAATTAGTTGTTTATCATTTTTCTAAGTATTTCGACTAAGAACCTAAAGGCAAAATCAATAAAACAGTGTCATACAATGTTCGAGCACAAATTTTGTAGCAGAAAATATTATAGTCGATATTTTTATGATGGGCTTAATATCCTTGATTTTAGTTCAAATTGAAACTGTATTTATACAGCAAGTATTAAACTTATTTGCTCAAGATACTCAAGAAGTTGATTTCAAAATCCTTTGAGGTATAAGTCATAGTCGATGACTAAAATTCTTATTGGATAAAATTTGCTATAAAAAAAGGAGAGTGTTAACAGGAAGTGGTGCGTGAAATAAATTGTTTATAACACTTGCTTTTAGTAATTATCAAGGCTTATTTGACAATAATTTTGTGTATAACTAGCGGAAACAGTGTGTAAAGAATACGTAAAAAGAAAGAACAAACTTAATAACATATCTTTTTTTTGTTAAGAAGTCTTATTTCTTAATATGTCTGTTTTCTGTTTTTTTTTTTTGTAGTACAATAATTTTTGACTTTTAGGTCAAATCATAAACTTTTTTGTTTTCATTTTCATTACCTTGAGAATCCCAAAAATATAATATATTTTCCTTATAAGTAGTGTTACTAACAAGTGTAAAAAATGCTAATAAAAATAGTTCAGTATATGGAGACAAAAACACACTTAAAACGTATTTTTCTTTCCAAAATTTTGTTCATTGTACAGAAAAATTCAATGTATGGAAATTCATTGTACGGAGATCAAAATACATTGAGAGTGGAAGTAAAAAGCAGATTTTAGTCCATAATAAGGAGAACTTCATTGTATAGAAGTTCACTATAAGGAAATTCGACTGTTAAAGATTTTTGCAAACTTTAAATTTTTACAAAAAATGTAACTGGTCTTGAAAAACATAAAGCACAAACAACAAAACGCAAAAGCGTTAAATATCGCAAAAATGTTTCCAAATCTCAAAAATAACTTAAAATAGTTACTGAAAACGTTGTATACTCACTATTGCTGCAAATTTGCAAAAATTAGTAAAAAAAATGTCCATGCTTTCAAATCAATTTGTGAATTTCGCACGCTTTAACATTTTTAAGGACTGTTTAAAGTTAATTTTTTTCTAGATCTAGGTGGCAATTGCAATTTTTGCATTTTGTGTGAAGTTAGTGTTTTTTCACGCTCAATAAAAAGTATTGTTTTAAAACAAGTTGAATCTTGATTCATTGAAAAAAAAGTTGTATTTAATATGTGACATCCTACAAACAGAGGCAAGGTCACATGAAGGTAAACATGACAGTTTTTGAGCAAATATAATTAAGCTTATGTACAAATAACAACTTTGACAAACATATAAATTTACATGCCATCCTGAAACGTATACAAACATACGAAAAAAACACATAGTGTGAGACGAACTTAAGCAAACGACTTACAAATATTTCAGAAACTGCCACAGACTTTGCAGGAGAAAGAAAATAACTTGTTCCTTAACTTTTTCAAATATTTTTCGTTTATCCACAAAAGGCACTTGCGTTTTTGTTTTAAGCAAAATACTGGCGAAAGTAATTGTTGTTTTAACAAAACCAGGCATGAGAAAGTTTCAACTCTAGTTTGAGGCCAAAAAAAAAAAACATTAAAATAGAAATGTGCCTCGATATTTTAATATCAGACTAAAAATTGCGACACAGTCCACAAGAACTTAAAGAGCAATATCAAAAGGAGCGGAAAATTAAAAAAAAAAAAATTAATCGTCTTCAAATAATCTTTAATCCTTTGGTTTACATCGAGCTGCTACAAAGCTGCTCTACTTCTTGTCAGCAGCATTTAAACATTTTTGCTGCATATGATATTTATATAAACTATAAGTGAACGTTACCAAAACAAAAACATTTCAATAAAATTAATTAATTATTATTATTCGAACTTTTTCTTATATAATTATTTCTGTATGAAGTTTATCAGGCTCAATGCAATAATAAATATAAAAAAATAAAATAGAAATGGTGTGTTGGATATAATTAAAATTTAGACAGAAAATATACAACAACTTGGGTGGCTGAGTGACATGATTGTCGCTTTAGAAACATGAGTCCCTGAGTTCAAAGACGGGTGCTGACGAGAAAGTGTGGCGGCTTCGAAACAACTAGTTGTCCACCCCGCTAAATGTCTTTGATGTCTTCTTTGTCTAATTAAATAATATCAATCACAAGGATAATATAGAAAGAACTTGAGCCTGATAAACTTAATACAGAAAATATTTCAGTAAAAATTTTAGTTTTGCTTTTCGTGACAGTTTTACCGAAACAGATAAATAAGGTACTAGCGGTTCAACCCAGTTTCGCACGGGTATTTACAAAACAAACAAACAAACAAAAAACATGCCAACGGTTACTAAAAAGGAGCACATTATGATAATATATGACACGATCCAGCAGTTTTTTCAGAAACTAAATTTCAATTCAGTTGCAGACGAAAAAACGTATATCGCCTGATCAACTCTTCTTTCGATTCTGAATCTTTATGGGTTTGAAAATTAAAATTGAGAAAATAACAAATCAAGTGACAAACTTCTATATGCATTTAGCACTTGTTTTGAAAGGTATGAAAATATTATTTTCCCCAAAATATAATCAAATTCAACGAGCAGAGTAGCTGGCTTCTAATTTGGATTTTGCTGGCTTAAGTCCAAACCCTTTTTATAAACAATGAATATAAGAAACAGTAGTGAATTTTATTTTTCTCTATATCTCAGTAGATTCAAACTGGATTTAATTGATTTTCAATGAAGCAAAAAAAGATATTTTTAAAAACTAATTTATTAAAAATTTAGGGAAATAAATTGTCTAATGGCCTTAAAACTAGCCTTCACAGAATATATTTTTATATACCTGTTTAAACGTGAACATTATCGAAATTAAAATTTTGAACTATTATGAAATATTGAATTCCCTTGAAATGCCTTTTAAAGTAACTTTTATTTTTGAAATTATAAACATGCATATTGAAATTATAAATATATTGAATATTATATTAGATATATAAATTAGCAATGAGCGGTAGTAATAGTGAAGTAGTTCCGACTCTGCAAATATCCACACATATTGTGAATTATTTTATGGTGATTAGCCAAATTGAACGAAGGTTTTGGTTTGATTGCACCTTTTTGAATTTATAATGAGCATTAGCGTACGAAACCTCCAGAAGGACGAATCAACACCAAGAGCTTCAGACAACCCCATTTATTTCCCCCAATAAACATTCATGTAAGTTAATCTAAGCAAGAAAACTAACTCAGCGTCTTAATCACTTAGAATATAATAAGAAATATTTCAGATTTATGAAGATATGAAGAATTTTATGCAAATAAAGAAGTACTTTTGCTAACTTTATTCGGTTTTTATTTCCCAATGCCAATAACTGGTACTGAAAGTTTATTCCCAGTTTGCACGAAAACTGTTCCCGTACTCAAAGTTCGTGCAACAGAGAGCTCTTTTGACAAAGAAATATTATTGTTCTTCTTGCACGAAACAGCCTGCACTTCTTTATTGTGCAAGTAGTTAAACAGTCAGCTGTTGCAAAATGTAAGCAATAACAAACAAAATAGTTCATCTGAATCAACCCACTTAACAACAATTTTTATGTTTTTCAACTAGTTTTTCATATAAAAACACCTGCCAGGCACTCTACAATTTAAATGCGTGCAGATAAACACTTCATCTTCCCAAAACATATGTTTCAATTTTCATTGCAGCACTGAAATATACCATATGTTACTTTTTGGTTGTTACTTTTGGGTTGTTGGTGTTCCCGTTTTACTCTCATTTTACCGAACTTTAGCCGCAAAGTATGGGAACAAACTTTTAAGTCCAATGAACAATGTTCTATTTAAAAATACTGGAAATAGTGAAAATTATAAATTAGTCATGACCAAAATAGGCAATCGTGTGCGGCAGCCAATGTAAGAGTTAGTTACGATATACTGTATTAAATAGAACTATGATCGTATGGTCCTTGATGGCCTGAGCTGAATTAAGGTGAACTCCACTAATGTTCTAGCGACCCAATTATCTTCCAACCAGTCTTTTTTCCGGGCATGAATTTATGTTTAATATAATTTATAGAATTTTTTTTTTTTTGAAAAACTTACGTCTTTTATTCTTTTACATTTCTGGAATTTTATTTCATGTGTGAAAATTGTATTTCTTAAACTAAATGATTGTTTTAAAAACACTCTTTTTTTCTAGTTACGCCAGAACTCCGCAATAAGCGTGAATGCAATGATACTGTAAAATAAACTTGTTTCAAAAAACAACATGGCATCTAAGAAATGGTTTAGTATTATAAAAAATACAAAAATAACAAACTGCTGAAACTAAACGATTTGAAACGTCAGTTGTTATTTTTTTTTCTTCTATTTTTATGGGTTACAATTACTTTGAAAGCAAATCAAGAGAAAAACGTCCTGTCATGTTATCACACACTAGTTTAAGTTTGTTTTTAAAGGGTTTTGTGGCACATCTATTACAGACATCTTTGGGATAAGTGTTGATGCGAGCAATAGACTCAAGAAATTTGATTTAAAAAATAAAAACATCCAAATTGAAAACACTTTTAGTCCGCAATTTGTGATGGAAATAAAACAAATGACTGGATATAAAAATTGTTTGAAGAGGTTTCTAATGGATCTTTTCTTAATAAACAGCGTTATTGAATGTGAAGTGTAGGCAGCTGAGTATGTGAATACATATGTACATTCATACCTACAAAAACTGAGTGCATGGAAGAAAATACATACATTAGAGCTAATCGATTTGAAGGACAAACATTTGGCGATTTCGTACCATCCATAGCTGGTGGCATTAAGAAAAAAACTCCAATGTGACTTAAAAAAATAATAATTTTTTTATTTGTTGTATGGGGGTCTACGAAAAAGACATGAGACGGGTTCGGTGTGTTCGAAAAAAGTCATTAGGGATTGGTTATAAATACATTTAACATATTTACGAGCACAATGGGACTGATTAGTCTTCTGGTTGGGGGGGATAATCAAGATTGTAGTAAATATGAGTTAGGACCTTTAATACTAAGCAGTAGCAGATTGCGTATACAGGAGGCAAATGTACCCCCAATAATCTGTTCTCTCCATTATATTTTCTCTGCTCGTAACATGTGTGATTAAAGTGTCTCCCAAACAAATACAAAACTATATTAGTTTGGACGCAACGAAGATAATTATTTTTTATGTGTCATAGTGTAACATTTTTCCCCTCATGCCAAAAAATAGCGAAAAGTCGCTGGCACAATATCGACCTGCCCCAATAAATATACATATTTATTAAAATGACTTTGTATGAAAGAAAAACTGTGACATCTATTCAAGAGCTTAAATTTAATACAACAAAACGGTGTGAAATGTTGATGAATTATTATTTTTGCTGTAAATCATATGAATTAAATTATATTAATTTCATATGACTGCCGCTGCTGGCCTCACAGTTCCCAATTCTCGAACACTTTTTCGAGTGTATGAGGTCGTGTCTCGTCAAGAGCATCGCAAATGTTGACCTTCATATCTTCAATTGTCTCTGCCATGTTGGCATTCCACTTTTCTTTAACAGCGCTCTAAAAAACTAGTCCAATAGTTTTTACTGGTTAATTGAATGGGCATCAACCGTTTCACCCGATAAATCGATTGTGGCGCGGGGCATGTCAAGTTTTATCACTCTGTTGAAACCAAACATAATTCACATCAATAGCACGAAAAACAGGCACAGAAAATCGGTTATCTCGGCGGGATAGGTGTCTCCACTGACCGTAATATTTGCGCCATTCTCATTTTCAAAGATATATTGGCCAAGGATGTGTTTGCTCCATAACGAGTACCAAAAAGTAAATAGTAAGGGGTGCATTGGCTTTTGTAATACCATGTGTGGGTTTCTTGAGTACCAAATACGCTACTTTTGCTTATTAACGCACCCACCAAAATGAAATTTACCTTCATCCGAAAATATGACGTGTGGAAAAATGTCGAATAAGCCCCAACGTTGCTTAAGCACGAATCGATTCGTTTCGTTCAGTGGAGATGATATACTGAAATTCTTGATAGAATAGAATGAGAAAAATATTGTCAGATTCAAAATAGCCGATGACACAAATTTAAACCGATAGACGGCCACACTTTATAATCACTGCTGGCATATGTATACATATGTGTTTATAATATTTTTTTAACAACACAGAGTTTCTAAAAAAAATTCCAGAAAAGCGTATGTATAAAATAGTATCAACTTTTTACGGTGAAAAAAATGTATACCCTAGCAAACAAATTTATGTTTTTGACTTGTGAGAGCAAAAAACTTCCACATTACGGGGCGTGTGTTTTGAACCGGCTTCGTAAGAATTAATTAATAATTATTTGTTCGAATATTTAAAGAATCAATTTCTTTTTTTTTTGTTTGAATTTTTGCAATAAATTCCCATAAATGTTTTTTCCAAAGAAAACGAATAAAATGCGTTAAGTTCTAAACTAAAATTCCGTAACCCCCCATTTACACATGCAAGTACAAGTACAAGTAACTCAATACATTGACATTTTTTTAATAACACCATCATACTTCTGCAAGTTGCGAGCTCACTTGCCGGTAATTTTTTTTACTTGCATGTCGGTAAAATGACAAAAAGCAAAAACAATGTTACCTACTATTGTTCCTATTTTAATGTTAATAGATAACTTAAAAGGAATGATTTTTTTTTCATCTTATATACCGAAAAATAAGATAAGATATAAAAAAAGTTAAAGTAAAATATGGCTTTTATGGATTCTTAATATAAATTTACTATTTACATTACTATTTACTATTTCTATATTATAGTATGACAATACTTTGGCAACCCATCCATTAAAAAGTCATGTAGACGGCCAAAAACAGAATAGACAGACAATACACAAAAAAGTCAAAAGATAGTGATTTTTAAATATAAAAAATAGAACAGTGATTTTGTAGTTTTTTTGCGCATAATTGTTTTATTATTATTGTTTATTTTGTAAAATAAAGTCATTTTCTTTAAGACCACTTTCTTTGACGACATTTTAAAAATGAGCTTGCACTTGCCTGCGTACACAATCAAGCAAGTAGCAACAACTTTTATTGTCTCTGTCAGTGTATTGGTTGTTAATATTCACACACAACTTGCAACAAGTTACTTGCATGTGTAAATGGCGGCTAAAAGTTTTATTTCTATCCCCATTCCTTGTAAATAGGGATAAAAATTAGGAGATTAGGAATGAAAATTTTTTTGAAAAATTGCCGGCAGTTAGGTATGTATTAGCCGATACAAGAACTCAAATGTTTACTACTAAAACTGTCATGACTCACGAAATTATAAAAAATTTGAAGCAAATTTGACAACAAAAAGAATACTAAGAAGTAAACAATGGAATGTTTACTTCTTATTTTCATATTTTACTCCCAAGGAATTTAAAATTGGACAACCTTTTCTCAAGAAAATGTTCTCTTTTCCCTGCGAGAATAATATTTAAAAAAATGCATCAATCGAAATTTTTTATTCTTTTCAAGATGATCAACTGGCTGATCACATAAATACTTTCGGCAGACTTTTCTATCCTGCTTTCCATTGTAATAAAATTTAAATGTACTCGTTCATCGATAATGAGGTACCATAAATACCTGTTCTGAACAAGCTCGCCGATTTTAGGAGATTTTAAACCCGTTTGTTTTTCTACTCTTTAGGCCTGTACAGAGATCTTAAGGAAATTTAAGTTCGGAAAATAGAAATTATTTCTACGTGGTGCAGATCTATGTGAGGAAAATTGTTACAAATGTCCAATCAATCTCTTCATCTTGTAAATATTCTTAAGAAACGTCTTCATCCACTTTAATAGAACAGTAATAAACTATGTGACAAAAATTCCGTAGCCAAATAGCTGTATTAACATTAATTTTTGTTTGACTTGGCGAAAAAAAACTCTCCACTAATAGTTAAAACATACCTGTAATAGTAATAACTTCCGTTAACATTTCTTTTTAGGGCTACGTACTCATCAGAGTGAAACGAAACCATATTAGCGAGACTACTGCGTCCGACCGTCCGTCACAGCGTCTACTCTCCGAAATGGTAAGAGCTAAAGAGCTGAAATTTTCACAGGATGTTGTTGTACCTTGCCGCTTCAAAAAAAAACTGAAAGCAACAACAAATCGAAAACTGCCAAGTGTCCGCATACAACGAAAAGTAACAATTAACTATAACTCTCGAACCGTAATAGATAGAGAGCTGAAATTGACACAATATATATATTTATAGATGTTCTACAGCCACAAATGCTAATGACAACAACAAGTCAAAGCCAAGCAAGTGCCCTTATACAATATAAAGTAAAAATTAAACATAATGCAGGAACACAACTGAGACGAACGACGAATTTTTCGCCGCGAATGTTCGCCGTCAAAAATTAAACACATTGGTGTATATGAAAATGAACACGTCACAGCGTCGGCGAGCTTGAAATAGACTTATTTCTATTTCTTACGCCTTCGAGCGACGAACAAATCAGTACCATGTGGCCTGATTGGTTTTAGCTTTCAAGTGTTTTTGTAAAAATCAGTTAATTTTTACTTTTATAGTTTTTATTTTAAGTGCTAAGCTTTGACTTTTTGCACTTATAATAAAAAGCCATTATATTAGATTATAATTTAATTTTTTGGTGTTTGGTAATGCTAAAATGTTTAGCCACCAATTTCTTTAATATGGTCGTCGCCCCATCAGCTGTTCAAGATGTATGTATAATAAGATAAAATTTAAAAACTGAGAAAATGGATACAAGTGAAATTATAACTGAAAATGTTAAACTGTTATATATGAATGTTTATATAATCTGAGATCATGTTCATTATTTTAACTATTTTTACAAAATTTGAAATTGATTGATTCATTAAATTTTTTTTATCTTTGAACAAACAATAAACAACTGTATCATTTATAACAGATGTTTTTGTTTTTCGTCGTTATTGTGCTTCCTTCATACGACGAATTTAAACAGCGAATTGTAACCGTCGTATACCTCGTGTTGGGCGAAATTCGTCGTTCGTCCCAGTTATGGTCCTAGCATAACTCGCAAGCTATAAGAGACAGAGAGTTGATATTTATACAATATATGTATGTATACAATATATGTGAATATGCCATGCCATACATATATTACACATACGTAAGGAACCCTAAGCGTGCGAGCCAGCTTCGTACTTCACTGAATTTATTAAGTTCCGTACCAGTGTGCGGAAATTTCCATAAGAAATTTACCATCTCTAAATTCCTTAAATTTTTTTACATGCAGTTATTATGGGCACGTAAATTTCGTTTATATCTCCTTACCGTTTCTTAAAAATTTTGCTTGATTGTGTATGTTATGGTACTACCCAAAACCGTATTCCCGACTTAAGCTAGCAATACCGTTTGATTATGCATTTTATTTTCTATGGCCTCAATACACAACTTCAAACAGAATAGAGTCCAGTGATATGGTTGAAAATAAAAAGCTTGGACTCAGTTAACGCTCTAGATGGGGAGAGCGAATCGGAAATCTCAACTGCAATTGTCTCGTTATGTAGATTTTGCAATATGACGCTTTTTTATAAAATGAAAAGCCAATTTATATTTGATTACCTATTTTAAAGGAATTTCTTCAATCACTTTTAAATTTCTTTAGTTTCGTAAATTTTAAGCATTAACAATTTTAATTTTTTTGATTCATTAAAGCAGCATAACGAATCTTTAGAAAATTAAGCCATGCATTGGGGACAACGCACATACACATGACACACCTTGGGGCATTGCTCAAATCAATTTTGTTTTTGTTGTCTACAAAAATTATTGTGTGCTGCAAAGAATAATTTTATTAACAAGCATTCTCTGCAAATAAAGCAAAATAAATAATGGAGATAACAAAACAATAGAAAACTTTTCACTAAAATAAATAAAGTAAAAAACACAAGTGTTGTTGTTGCCTACTGGGAGCTGAAACACATGCATATTTACATTTATTAAATATTTTTAGAAAGAAAACATTTTTTACATACAAAAAGATGTCAATTTTTCTATATAAATACATATGTATGTACATGCATACACAACAATCTATTTCATGCGGGGAGTGGTGCACATCTTTGGTTTTTTCTACATCGAAAAATGTAGTGTCCCTGTTTATTGCCTAGAAATTTGCAAAGGCAAACAAAAATTTATAAAAAGAAAACAAGAAACTTGACGGCCTTTTTTTAATATTCCTTGTAGACAACGAGATAGTTCATAAAATTGTATCTTTCTTTAGAATTTTTTAAGCAAATTATTTACCATCTTACTGTACTCCTACTTGTCGTGAACTACAAATTCTGCTGGCGGGCTGTGGTAAACTTTTATTTCATAACAACTTGTGACTTTTCCTGTTTGATTTTAATAATGATACTTACGTATATATGTACGTTGTAAAGCATTCTGATTACATAAGGCCATAAGGTGTTAGCAAAGTTTGCCAATGGAAAGAGCTTTGTAAGATAAGATTAATTTTTGGGTTATATAGTTTTACAATAGTTTTTGTAAGGGCAAAGCTTAAACATCTTACACGGCGAAAGAATACATGCATATTTATTTATAATTTTAGTTCTGCTGTTGTAAGTATTAAAGTAGAATTAGTTTACTTTATACTGATACTTTCTGTTATGATTTAGATATTTAGTTTGTCTACGATTAGATATGTGAATGTTTGGCTGGCCTCAACTTATTCATCCCGTGTCGTTGTAGATGAATCTGCAGAAAATAGAATTTGTTTGTTTTGAAAAGCTGACACCTTTAGTAAAAATTTATGAAATAGTTTTTGTTATATACTAACTGTTCAAAGTGTTCAAAGCTATGAAGAGTGTTAAACTACATTGAAGTTTTCATACAGAATATTTGAATTGTTGTTAACAAATCCCATTCGTTGTAAATTGTAGTTTCGCGAAAAATTCATCAAATTTAGTCACAGAAGAGATATATACAAAAGTTTCAATTTTATTAATAATACTGGGTTTTTACATTTTAATAATAATGATTTGAAGGATTCTTTAAATCCAAATAAAAATAAAACTCACTCATCTCTGTGATTTATAGCACTTTATAGTTCAAGGCTTTATGAACAACTCCACTTTCTTAAAATCACTTTGGTGAACACTTTAGACACTGTTAGCACCCTGGCTGTAAAAACCGAATTGGCTTTATAAAGTTATTGTTAATAGTAGCACAATTAAAGCAGTACTGATCTCAAACTGAAATGAGTGCCAGTATTCATAGTCTAACTTAGTTTCGGGAAATTTTTAAGCCGAGAAGAACTTTTATGCTGCAATATTCATACCAGCCAGTATAGAAAAAAAGTTCAACACTCTGTTATGCGTCATATGTCCCACAGCTCGAGACTAGTCGTGAGCTTTCTATTGAAGTTCTATTGGCTTTGTCTGAGTGGAAATACTACTAGTTATTTAAATTAGATTTCTTTACTCAATGTGGGAGGTATACTATTGGGCAATTAACTGAGAGATTATAAGGACTTCATGACTAAAAGTTGCAACAAATATTGTTACAAATTTTAGATAGTGGTGCGTCAATGGGTTAATCCAATACCAGTGATTGCATAGTAGTGCTATAAGCAGCACCTTGTGAAAGAGTAGAAAAACACCACCATACAGTCTAAATAACGGTCGTCTATCAATTGGTCTACAAGTCGCTCGAAAATGCTTTCGCATGTTAAGCCTTGGAACAACGGCTGTTGTCTTACAACTTCCGAGATTAATTTGATTATTGATTGGCAGCTATGTATAAATAGTTGCACGGCCTCCTTCATTTAGACAGCCTTGTTTTAGCTGTGTTACCGTCCACAATAAGCAGTAAGTCTGAATTTTTGAGTTTTGGTGTAACAGTGGAAAAGAGTGTTAACAAAGTGCTTTAACAGAGTTGAGTAATTAATAATGATTGAACTGAATTGAAAGTGCTGTGTGTTTTATTTCCGTTTATAATTAAAAAAAAAATCCCCAAAAACCATTTTGTTAAGGGGTAAAAATATGACAATATTATTTGAATTTCGTTGTATCTCTTTGGTTGAGAAAAATATAAAAAAAATACACGCATACAAATAACGACAAAAACGATTCAGCAGTTAATAAAACTTTGTACAAAGTAATAAATGCTCATTTTGTTAACAAAAAGTGGCAAAAGGGAAAAGTTGTTTTGCAGCTCCTTCTATAAGTGGCCGGACTGTTCAAACATAAATTTTTTTCATATTGATTTGGAAAAAAGATATGTTTGACCGGGAAATACTCTCAAAAATAAAAATGCAAAAACCATAATGAAAACCAGTTTATAAATAAATGATAAAATTATTGAAGAATAATATTTTTCCTATTAAAAAAAAGCTATAGAAATAATATAAAATCTGTTCTTTAAAATGCACATAGTTATTTCAAAGTTGATTTAAATCAATCCAGGAGAATATCCCAAAATTGACACCACACAGATGCCTGTTATCCTGTATATCCATTCAAGGCTCTTTTATAATGTTAGTGCTACTTGTGTTGGCTCCCAAGATACAGACTACCCAAGTTTGCCTTTTTGCTTTCTATATGCGCAAATTTTACAAAATGGCAAAATCTATCGGAAATTTTTTGCATACCTAACAAATCTTCACACCGAATTCGAAAGAAACCGATTGATTAGATAAGAAGGTATTGAGAGGATTAGCTTTCAACCCTCTTGCTAAGGCAAAAGTAGTCATATCTTACGTCCTCTTATGTAATGAAATGTATCTTGCAACCTACTTTTACACTCAACAAATCTATGTAACAAATATCTTAGAAATCGGTTGTCACAACGGAACGTAAGCATTAAGATGACATCGGTAAGATGACTTCGATGAAAAAGATGAAAAAATTAATTTTCTTGATATATTTATGTCTAATATTTCGATACTTTTCTTATATACATATATTCTTCTTCCTTGGCCGTAGACAGGTTCGAATTGGTGCGAATAGTTGGTGCTCTTGAGTAATAACCCCTGCGGCACTTTCTTTGTATAGATTTGTTAAAAGATGGTATATTTTTGTGAATTAAGAAACAAATGGGCGAAGAAAAGCTGTTTATTTCATTAATTCACGTCCAAAAATGAACCTTTTCAAAAAATGTTTGTTGTATATCTATATGCCGACGAACATTTTTTGAAAAGGTTCATTTTTGAACCTGAATTAATACATTTCAATTGGCTCTTAAAGCAAATAAATAATTAAGTTCATAGCTGTTTATTTTAGTCAAGTAATTCATAAAGACCTTAGAGTGTTCTGGAACGACTTACATACAACTAAACCTTTCTCGTAAACAGGCCAAGCTGTTTGTGTTTGGCAGCCTTAGTACCACTTCACACAATTCAAATTTACCTGATCAGTTTTCCTTTAAATGAACTTGCGCTTATGCTCAGCAGCAAACATTTTGCTTCATCAATTTTAATTTTCTTTGCCTTCAATATTCTAGAAAAACATCAATCTGCAATTCACTTCATGTACACAAAAAAAAAAACTTAGTGTCATTGTTAAGTCTATATCCTATTATACCTTCTTTTCCCCTCATCAAAAAATTCAAGACATGACGAGACATGAACATTTTGTTTCATCAACTTTATTTTGGTTGCCTTTATTTAATTCTCTAGTAAATACTATTCATATGCCAGCTGTTGTTCTTAAGTTGTGGTACAATATATGTATGTACATATGTCAATAATTTACTGACTCAAGTAAATCACACCCGTTAAAATAGTCTGGTATGCGACAACAACAACAACAAAAAAGCTCAAAACAAATTTAAATATAGTATATCAAAGCTCTCAAATCAACATACTTTCAGGGAAAGAACATTCAAAATTTTTTTTTTAATAATACTGTTCTTTTCACTACTTATCGCTTTACTATATACTTCTTAGATTTCAAATATGAACTAAATTGTTTGTTGTATTAAAAGTTTGTTTGAACATTTCTGATTCTCATTTTGTTCATGAGAATTGTGGAATAAGTAGTAAAGTTTCAAACAAACTTTTAAGAATTTTTCAAGTCTACTGATGAGTTGATTAGCACCAACGAAATGTCGACATCTAGACAGCTGAAAAATACAACAAATATTTTTGAAAAGGTTCATTTTTGGACCTGAATTAATACTTCTTAGATTTCTTTATATATACGAAGTCCACTTTAAAAGAAAACCAATTCTCAATTTTTTCTCTCTTTTTTTCGATGACAATATTACTAGGTTAAATCAACTTACTACCAAGGACCAAATTTGCGCTCCCTAGAAAGACGTGGTATTAAATTTATTTTTATAGAACCGTAGAACGAAAAAAGCAATAGACAGCACGTAATTGCAGTAATTACTGAGTTTGGCAAATCCTAGGACTGAAATATGAACATTTTAGACTCTGTAACTAACTTAGTCGCAAGAACCTTGAAAATTTCGGATGATCAAATTGTTTTTAGGAAAAGATGCTCTTTCCAAGGTTTGATCACGAAAATCTACGAAGCTCTTCGTCACCTCTCTGCCATTTGCAACAAATACATTAGCTTAGTGTGGCAACCTGCATAAGCTGCCAACATAATAACGCCGTCAGAAGCAACAACATAGGCATGGAACTGTGATCGACAGCGGGGACACAAGATAGATAAAAAGACGATATAGAAGAAAAGACTAAAGTTCATAATAAACATTTCATTATACATATCTTTAAAGTGTATTATTTATGGTACGAATTAGCGGGTTGGTACACTTAGAAAACCACCCAGACAGATCTAGCACTGATAAGAAACATATTGCTAAGTTTGTGTAAGTTAACGAACGAACTTTTTTCTTATACATATTTCTGTCACTACGCAGAGCAGCCTTCAAATAACTAGTGATCTCCTCTCTTTTACTGAACGTGGCCAAGTAAAATATTTTTTTAAACCTTTTTTAGTTCATAATTTTAGTTGTTACTATGTAAAGCAATTGTAAAATAATTTCATTGACCTTTTTTTTATTCATTCAAATGTAAAATTATTTAATTGATCTTCCCCTCTTACTCCATCAGAGATAGTAAAATATATATTTTTTCTCTCCTATTCTTTTATATTTTTGACACTACGCAAAGTAAATGTAAAATTTATTCATTGATCTTTTTTGGTACGTGTTCCTTTTGTCGATTAGTAGTAAAAAATTTTTATTTCATATTTTTGGTTGAACAAATAAATTCAGTACCATTTGTGCTCCGTTCCTATAGGGACGTTTGCAAAGACTATAAAACGTACTTCATTGTTAAAAACATCTAAAAGATTATACAAAAGATGTTTAATTAAGAGATTTTTGAAATTAAAAATAATACCTATTAGAAAAAAATAAGTGCAAACATTAAATCGTACGAAAAACATTAGCGGAACTCACCCTTCATTGCAAATTACCCTTGCAGACCTTGCAGATATTGCAATCGTAGCATATTTGCCATAGTCTGCAACACTACAAAAACAAAATGTATGAAACCGAGATTTGCATCACTTAAGCAAATATGCATAACTGAAAACCATTGCAGATCCGTATTTGCAAATGTTGCTAAATGCTAAAACAGCTGCTTGTTTTTCTACATTTCAACATGTAAACTCCTGCGCTCAGAAAACTGTATGACGGCAAGGCAGCCACAAAACATGCCTGTGCTGGAATTAAATTAATGCTAACGTTGCTCAAAGAAACATTTACAAAATAGTAAAAAGTGAATATTATACCTATTATTATGCATCATTTTTATTAAATTTTATTAAATAAGCAAAAAAACGGCGTTGCTTTTCAAATATTGGCTGCGGCTTAGCTTATATCATGCGGCAAACTCGCTTTATTAAATTTTGTAAACAAATAAATAAAACAGGGAAGAAAATGAATACGGAAGAAAGTAAAAATAAAATTAAGGCAATTAAACAAAAAGTCAACAATAAAAGACGGCCAACGAAAAGATGAATAATGAATTTTTGCAATTTGTTTTTTTAACTTCCATCTCAATTTGCAAAGCAAAAATATTTATTTTTTCCGTTACTCTAAAATCAGCTGATATAATTATTTTGCTAAACACTTGAAAAAGACACTCACGCTTTGTAGCAAAAAATCATGCTATATCTGCTAAAATTGCAAATGTGCAGGGTGATTTCCGCTACTTAAACCAAAATTTAACTAAATTCTACATAGTAGAAAGATAAATAGAACACAAAAAATCTTACAATCGAAAATTATGCTTGTAATGTACGCATAACTGTCGCACTGTTGTAAATACATGTAATCGTTAATCTTAAATTTTTTAAGAAGTAATACACGAGAAACTACTTTAGTTTCTAGTTGTGATCCAAGTGAAATTAAAAACTTCAAAAATTCTTGTTTAGTGTTTGTTTTATAGTATGTGAAGAAAGCTGTTGATGTAATGCATACATAGTATATGTACCTGTGGCAATAAGGAAAAAGGACCTAAGTCAGCTTTGGCCGAATTTGGGGTTATTTTATATTTGTAGGTTACACACCTAAACGAAAAGCTTAAATTATTTTGTAATATCTGTTAAGAAGTTGTAGTAAAACATTATTTTACTTACTTAATTTCAATATACAATTCCTTTCAAAATAACTGGTATTTACAATAGTATTCGTCGATAAAGTCATAAAATTAATAAGCTATTTCCCCTATTTGAATTGAACAATATTTTAAAAAATATCTTTAAAGCTTAAAATTGCTCTGCTGAAAAATCAAAAAGAAGACCTAACCACTTTTCCCTATTATCTTTATTGTTTCCTACACACATACCGTATGACATTCTCACAATCACATTGTCATATGTTTGTACCTTTAGATGCAAAAGGTGAAGTTTTCTTAACTGTGCGAATGAGAAATTATCTTCAAATTTCTTTTTTTAGTTCCCTTTCTCAACTTTCATTTGCTTCAGGTATCATCTCGTTTGAAAACAACAAAACTTCCTGAAAAGAGAAAATAACTTGAGTTTTCCTTGCTGAAAATCAAAAAAGATGTGATAACAATAGCTTTTATGTCGTAAACATTATAAAGACTAAATAAAGTTTAAGAACACGGTTTGTTTAGAGATTATTTTTAGCACCTTCGTCGAAATTTGGTTGTTAATGAACTTAAAACTCAAAAAAATTGAATGATTTACTGCTTTTACTTGAATAGCGCGCTTCAGGCGTGCCAGTATTTATCTTGTATAAGAAACTTCTTAGAAATGTGACATCTCTTTTGATGATAGAAACAAAGCATATAGCACACTGATTTTTAGGAAAATAAATTGTAATTTCCTTTTTATAAACGAAAATTTATTGAACATGCGTGCTAGACATACATACAATATACATAAAAAAACATACAACATAATTTTAACAATAACTTCAAACTCACAGTCTTTTAGTCTAATATGTGCTTTACACATATGATTTGGAAGTCCACCATAACTGAAGCTTAATACAAAATTTCTTGAAAAACTACAACGAATCATGTTTGAATATGGAAAACAGTATAAATGCCGTAAATGCCTCTAAGCACTAGAGATATGCAGTTGGTGAGAAAATGAGTATCACTTCTGGCTTATCTGTGAACCATCCGTTATCGTTATCGTAAAATTTAGAAACTTTAAACTAAAAATTTTGTGATTTAAAATTTTGTGCATGATTGCCTCAAAAGACAGTTCACAAAATATCATTGAAATATTATAAGACTAAAATTGTATAGGTTTAAGGAACAAACTTTTGTTACGAGACATCTTCCCCCAACAAATAAATTTTACGAAACTGCCAACTGCACCGTAAATTAAGCAGCGCAGCAAAAACCCATCAAAAGGTAAAACACAAACAAAAGCAACAATAATCAAAACTGCTACCAGCTAAATAAGTACATCAGTAACAACAACAACGGTAGCAATAACCAAAACTGCTACCAGCAAACTGATAATAACAAGAACGACAACAACAGCGGCAATGACCAAGTACTGCAACACCTAAGTAGGTGTCATTTAGCAGCCCAAACTATGGGATGCGCTGACACTGCAGAACGTTGGTAAGGGGGAAATCGGGCAAAGTCAGCAGCAGCATGTGACCAACAGTTTCCTGGGACTCCCACGATCGCTGCAGCAGAGGCAGGATGTTCTCAAGCCATAAATAATGCAGAAGTGCAGCGAAAGAGACAGTTACTCGTCCAGAGCGGCCAACTATAGTTCTTTGCAATTCGGAAAGTAAACTGGTGAACGTTAAATACAAAAGTCTGTGTTTTCATTTATTTCTTGTCGGTTTTCAAATAAACAATTATGGGCATCCCTGTGATCTCTACGGAGAAATCCAGGGATATAATAACATAATAAAATAATTTATAATAGTAATTCTGCATTCCTACAGGACCCTGCAGGGCAAGGATTAAAACATAAAAATTATAAAAATATTTTTCATAACACTCTTATACATCTAAAAAATTTTTCGTTGGATACTTTTATACCCTTCACAATAGTGTTAACTAAATTCTTTACAACAGAGTTAAGGGTATATAAGTTTCTGATTCCAGTTGTAAAGCACATAAGCTCTATTTTAGGTCTAACAAAAGACCTTGAAGTTTTCTGTTTTCTCAGCCGTCTATATGCCGCCGACATTTCGTTGATGCTAATCAACTCATCCGTAGACTAGAAAAATCCTAAAATAATGTTTGAAGCCCAATGCCATGAATGAAATGAGTATCAGAAAGGTTCAAACAAACCTTTAATACAGAACACATTTTCTTCTACTGACAACACTTATTATATGTCGGCGGCATATAGACTGCTGAATTAAGGTATATTTGTAGGCCTAATATAAAACATTTCAATTGGCTCTTAAAGCAAATAAACATTCATTTCTGAATGTCCTTAAGTTTAATTTCTCGAGCTCATAAAGTCTATATATTCAGGATAAGTATTAATAGAAAATTCAATTTAACGACGCCTGTTTTTCCATCCGTCTGTAGGCACGTTGAAAGTCTATTTCTATGAAAACTATTTAGTTCAGAAAAAAATTCATTGATGCCAAACTATTTAAAATTCTACAAAATCGGTTCAGAAATAACCGAGACATGGTGCAAAAGCCGAGAAAAGTCAATAAAATTAGCGTTTTTTGTTTGAAAACTTAAAAAATAAATGTTTTGCTTAAGGTGAAAATACTATTTCGACATTAGTGCGTATATGTCCAAGTTTTAGCAAAAACCGGTTTCTCAAAAAGTGGGTCTATATGCAAACAGAAACAAGTTTCGAAACTTGACGTTATAATAAAATGAACTTATTTAATGCAAATAGTTAAAATGTTTGACATCAGTCCATATATAGCCCGGGCTTGTATGTGAACTGAAAAAAAATGTTGGCACCACGAAGCAAACACGAAAATAAAATAATCTTACTAAAGCTTCGTGTAGACGGTTGTCAGATCTTACAATATTGTAAGACCTAACAACATGCTGGCAATCTACTAGAAATACAAATTTGTCAGCATTAAGAAAATTATCAGTTCAGACAATTGCAAGAAAATCTTACAATTTCATTACCAGACAATTGCCTAACAATAAATTTAGCTACCAACGAAAATTGTCAGCTTACACGGATGTAAGATTTTCTACGTATCAAAAATTGTTAGAAAATTGTCATTATCAAAATACACACACACATACATTCATTGTTTATATTTCTCACTCAATAACCATATTTTTAATTTTTTTATTCTCTTTTCTGCAATCTTTTTACCTCTCTTACTCACATTTTTACTATTCTCTTGTTTTTTCTCTCCCTTTGGTACACACACATTTTTCTTTAATAGTCTTTGTCATTACTCTGACAACGACGCCATTGTGAGGTGTTGAGAATTTATGCATCTTACAAAATGCCAATGCCAGACAATGTACTAGCAATGATGATGACAAAGTGTTCAGACGATTGATAGGTAAATGACAATTAGTTGTTAGGTAGGTGGCCTGCCAATGCTTTTGCTTACAATATTGTCAGGAAGAAATTGAAAGTTCTCACGATTAGTTAAAAATATTCTATACATTTTCTAACAATATTGTAAGATCTTACAATCGTCGAAACGTAGCTTAGCAGCTGTTGCCATCAGATTATATATAGTCGAGAGAGAGAGAGAGAGAGAGAGAGAGGGAGAGAGAGAGAGAGAGCGAAAACTAATTTCTGACATAAAACTTAAAATAGTTTTGATATCAAAAAACGAAAAATAACAAAACAAAATGAGATTGAGTCAAAAATTACAAATTTTTAAACCGATCTTTATTTAGCCGAATTATAGCAAGTGTGAGCGAACTTAACCGAAATCTTATTGAAAGAAGCAAATAATATATACAGAGTTGCATGTCTTGGTGCCAAACAGTAGATTTTATAATAACATATACATACATCAAATCAAAGCCTAGAATATACATACATCAAATCAAAGCCTAGGTCCATTGCTAGCCGAGATGTAGTGATGTAAAATAATTAAAAAATTAAATTTTGTTTTGTATTATTTAAAAAATTGAATCTTTATTTCAGCAATCAAGCAACAAGTGCTCTGTCAATTGCTTTTGAATTAAGATTGATTTTAACTTAAAATTAGTTCAGCTTATATACTACTTATGAGAATATCCTAGACTATTTTTATAAACGTGAATGCATTGGCGCTGTGGAAGTGTTGTTGGAAATTCTTGATGAAATTTGATTTTCCTTAAAAATATTTATTTGTTCCCACAGTGGTTAATGTTTTAGTTTGCCCCAAATGTGCATAGCATTGCAAGTGCCGTTATTACGGCAAATTATTAAATGCATAACTGCATTGAATAAGGGCAGTGACTATTTCTAATTTTGTGGGAATAAACAAAACTGTTATTTAATCTATGCATAAATTTTCTCACGGCAGGCTTAAGTGTGACACACACACACACGAGTCATAAACATTTCATGGTCACTTCAAGAGGTGCAAAGGCGGCATTATTTTTAAATAATTCACATGTGCTTGCCGGCCTTTGTTGATAAGATTTTTAGTGATACATGATATTGTTTTGCCTGATTAATAAATGCATTTGAAATAATTAAATCTTTCATTTGTTATGGCTTAAAAGAATTAAATCATATTATGCTACACCTCCACTTTTCGCAAGAATGTTCATATAACGATAGTTTTATGGACATTCTTTTACAAAGATTGTTTTATTTTAAAATGTAAGAAAATTAAAATTGATTTATGACTTATCTAGTAAATTATTTTGTTTACTTCTATTTATATTTATTTATTAACAATTGTAGGGAAAGTTTTTTATTAAAAAAAAAAAAAATAATTATTAAATTGATATACATATATGTATATATATTCTTATTTTACAATCGCGATTGCTTAGTAAAGGCTTTTTACTTGTTATGATATAACTTAAGTCTATTCTTATGTACTATTTGTTTTTTATTGGTTTTCTTATCAACTATAGTTACATTATTTCTTATGTCTATGTTCTTAATTTCAAATGGTCCTTTGTAGTTTGGTTCTACTTTGTGACCTGCTTCATATTTAAGTAAAACTAAATCTCCTATTTTTAAATTGTAGTCTAAAACATTTCTATCGTAATTTTGTTTTTGCTTAATTTTATTCCTATCTAATAATTGTTGAGCTCTCTTATATGCTACTTCTAATCTAAATTTTGCCTCTTTGGCATAACTATCTATATTATACAAAGGGTTGATTTTATCAATTTTATTAAATTGTTCAGACTGGTTAGGAAGTTTTGAAAAGACTAGCTCATATGGACAGTAATTGTGAACTGTTGATGGAGTTGTATTAAAACAATATGTAAAATATTTTAACCATTCGTCCCAATCTGTCTTGTCATTGTTAATATAAGAACGTACGTACTCGTTAAAAGTTCTGTGGCTTCTTTCTATTGTTCCTAACGTTTGGTGGTGATATGCAGTGGAAGTTATTTTTTCAATTTTTAAAAATTTACAAATTTCTTGTAATGTTTCGTTTGTATATTCAGTGCCCATGTCCGAAATGAACGTCTTCATTGGACCATAGGTAAGTATAAAGTTTTCAAAAATTGCTTTAGCGACTGTTTTAGCGCTTTTGTCTTGTATTGGTATTGTAACTAAATATTTAGTTAAGTCACATATTAGTGTGATAGCATATTCATTTCCGTAAATTGATTTTGGAAATGGACCTATTGTATCTACATACACCGTGTTAAATGGTTTATCTGGTGTTTCTGTAAGTGTCATTGGACTTTTCAAATGTGTTGTTGTTTTTGATGTTTGACACTTATGACATGATTTTACATAATTTGATATGTCTTTGGACATATTCTTCCAGTAATAATATCTTTTTATTTTTTGTATTGTTCTATAAATTCCGCAATGTCCTCCTTCTATGGGATCATCGTGATATTTCAGCATTATTTCGAGAATTGCCTTGGCATTCTTACTATCAATTTGGGTCACCTCATTTAGTAGCGCTACTTTAATATTCTTTAATATTTTATTGCCCATATTTTTAAATTCATTAATTGAGATAAATTCGAAAATTTTCTCACTAGGTGCCACTTGTAATTTATTTATATTATGTTTACCGGCCACATATTCGAGCCTAGGGAGAAATTGTCCTAAGTCAAAGTTCCCTTTAGTAAACAAATCATTAATTTGTATATATGTTACTATAGATTTTCCTCGTTTGATGTAACATCTTCCGGGGGAAATCTTAAGTTTATAATATTTTCTGACGTCAGTGTTGTTTAGTGGTACATATATACTGGGCTCATTATTTTTCTTAATATTATTATGCTGATTATTTATATTATTATTTATTTTTGTTTTTTCATCGGTCATCGATCTAGTCGTGACTCTAAGTATAGAACAAATTTTGGTATTCATGTCTTTTAGGTCATTTATGCTTATTCTTGAAAGTGCATCGGCAACATAGTTTTCTTTTCCCCTAAGATACTCAACTGTAAAATTGTATTCTTCCAGATCAAGTCTCATTCTTGTTAATTTTGAGCTTGGGTTTTTCATTGAAAATAGGTAAGATAGTGGTCTGTGGTCAGTGCGGACAAGGAAATGTTTTCCATATATGTATGGTCTGAAATGTGTTATGGCCCAATGTATGGCAGTTAGTTCCTGTTCAATTGTTGACTTGTTGCTTTCGCCTTTAGTGAATGTTTTTGAGGCGTATGCAATGGGTAAATGTTTGCCATCATATTCTTGTGATAATACTGCTCCACAAGCGAATTTACTTGCATCCGTTGTTATGCAAAATTCTTTTGTGAAATCTGGATATTGTAGTAAGGTGGGGCTCATTAATGCTTTTTTCAAATATTTAAAAGCAAAATCACAATCTTTTGTCCATTCGAATTTTATATTTTTCTTGGTTAGTCTTGACAGGTGTCTGGAATATTCAGAAAAATTTTTTATAAATCTTCGATAGTAATTACAAAATGCGATAAATCTTTTTGCACTATCTGCATCTGTTGGTGTTGGATAATTTTCTATTATTGAGTATTTGCTATCATCTGGTAATATTCCTTTATCTGTACATTTATGACCAAGATAAGTAACTTCTTTCATGAAGAATGAACATTTTTCGGGATGTAATTTAAGGTTGTATTTGCGGCATAATTCAAAAACATTTTTTAGGTTTGACAGCATATGTTTCTCAGAGCATCCTAGTACAACTAGATCGTCCATGTATAGAAAAGCTTGATTTGGCGTTAATCCACTGAAAGCAAGTGTCATCATTCTTTGGAATGAATTTGGTGCTATTTTTAGACCATATGGTAATCTGGTAAATCTATAAGAGCCATTGTTTGTTGAAAATGAAGTTAAGTCTCTTGAATTTTTGTCTAGAGGGATTTGATGAAATCCTGACATAAGATCTAAACATGAAAAATATTTTGCTCTTCCCAATTGGTCTAAAATGTCATCTATTCTGGGTAATGGGAATTTATCAGCCACTAGTTTCTTATTTATTTGTCTATAATCTATTACAAGTCTCCATCTTTTATTATCTGAATTAGGTAATGCTTTCTTTGGTACTAATAAAATTGGGCTATTGTATTCAGAACATGATGGTTCTACTATTTTATCTTTGATTAATTTTTCCACATGCTTATCTATTTCTTCTTTATGTGAATATGGGATTCTGTAATTTTTAATGTATACTGGTTGTTTATCTTTTATTCTCAACTTTTGTTCATAGAAATTATTAGTAGTTATTGATTCTGTTTCTAAACCGAAAATATCGTAATATGAGCCACAAAGCTGTGTTAAATTGTGCTCAAATTGTTTTGGGAAATTTTGTTTCAACATTTTTATAACTTTTGCTTTTCTGTCTGTATTTTTTATAGAACTTTGTTTAAAAATTTCATAATTTAAGATGCTTTCGGTTTTTATTTTAGTTTGGTTAATTTTAGTAATAGAGTTGTTGGTATTTAAGATACGAATGAAAGCTTTATTAGTTGTAACTAATGTATTTGCAATAAAAATACCGGGTTCTATTTCTTGGTTGGGTATTAGTAATTCAATTTCTGATGAAAACAATTTAACCTGACGAATTACTTCTGTTCTTGGAGGTAAAATTATTTCATCACCGTTGTTAGAAATTGGTATTTCTATTGGTTGTTTAATATTTGAAGGTCTTAGGACGAGGTAATCAAAATCATTATTGAAGTCTAATATGCAATTATATTTTTTGATAAAGTCCATGCCGATGATTCCATCGCATGGTATTGGAAAATTATTTTCTACTACCTGGAAATTATGTGGTATTAAAAGGTTTTTGTATTTTAAATCGAAAAATATGCTTCCAATTGATTTTATTTTACCTTGACCTATTCCGCTTAGTGTTGTTGTTCTGTTAGTATTTATCTGTTTTATGTTAAAGTGTGCTGATTTTATTAGTGAAATGTCTGCTCCTGTATCTATTAGTAATGTTATTGGTATGTTAATTTTATTTATGTGAAGTTGTACGCAGAAGCACAAGTTGAGGTTAAGATTGTATACTTTGTTATTTATTGAATTTGGCTTAGGGGAACGTTTGGGTTTTCCGAATCAAATTCGTTTGATTCTGTTGCTCTGACATAATTTCCATTTCTACGGCTATTATTTGGTCTATGTCTGTAATTATTATTATTATTGTTGGTATTGTTATTGTACCTGTAGTTATTATTGCTATTATTTCGCGTGTAATTATTTCTTCCACGGAAACTTGTAAAATTTCTACGGAAATTATTATTATTCCGGTTATTTTGTCTTTGCCTGTAATATAGTATAGCGTTTTGTTGTCCAGTTGCTTCTGTGCAGCTGTTGACAAATTTGCTTATAGCATCATTCATGCTATTAAATTGTCCTGCTTCCATGATAAGTTTTACTTTATCAATGGTACAGTTTTTGGTGAGTGCTTTTACAGCTACTTGTGTCGAATATTTTGTGGCTAATTCGCATGGCAATCCATCCGAAATGTAAGCATTTTCAAGGGATTTAGTTAAATTTTCAATTTCACTACAATAAGCGTTAGCCGTTTTATTATTTTGTTTAATATTCATAATTTTTGCAGTGAGAACTTCTACAGATTCTCCTTTAACTGCAGTTTTTAGTTTATTAACTATTTCGTTTATTGTTTTTTCACTACTTATTAAATTTCTTGCAGTGCCTTTTAACTTTGTTTTTATTAATGAAACTGCAACTGACTCATGAGTTCCCTGTATTGAATTTACCAGGTTTAAAGAATCAAGAAATGACGGAAGGTTTTCTGACTTGCCGTCAAATTCTGGAATCAGCTTTGAAGCTGTATTTAAAAATTCGACCACCGTTTGACTCATATTGTTTTCTGTATAGATTTCGATGTTGACGTGTTCATGTATTGTATTTGGTAGTTCAATATCTATGCCTTTTTTGGTTGCTATTTTTGTTAAGCGAAAGGTTAGATCGAGAAAAAATGCATCAGCAGCTCTTTGGTGAGCTGTTGTTAGCCTTTTGTAATTAACGTTAAATAAAATTCTTATTTCTTCCAAATATTGTAATAGATTTTGTAGATGATATTTTATTGTTTCATTTTTTATTGGTCTATCATGATTTAAACATTTGTATGAACGCTCAAAATTTTCTTTAATGTTTCTAGCTTTTTGAATAATGTCTTTCCAATCCATCAGGAACAAATTAAACTTTATCTAAGTCATTTGCTCTACTAGCATATTTCTTTCTTAACGATATGTATATTTTGAGGGATAAGTTTATTGCTGCTATTATCACTAAAATTAGTGTCAGCACCCATAACGAGTTTAATTCTTTACTGTGGTCTATTATTACTACTTTATTCACCACATTGGCGTTTGGATTTTCTATTTTTGATTCAGTTTTTCCCATTTTAGTTTTTATTTAATTGTTTTTCTTTTTCAATTCTTTCAGACCATCTTATTGCGGCTATCGTTTCCTCTTCCATACGAGTTCTATTTATGATGTTTTCTTTAGTGGGAGTTCCCTCTAGTCCTATTAGTTTCCAATAACTTGCTAACCATTCTACTTGTTCTTCTATTGAACGTTCTGGGGGTGTACTAACTGGTTTAATTGGATTCTTTGCCCTAACTCTGCCTCTATTTCTATTCATTGCGAAGCAAGGACCAAAAAAAATTTTTTTTTTTTTTTTTTTTTTAAGTTTGAATTAAATAATTACAAATTTTTGTATTTAATCAGTAAAAAAAGTAAAAAAAAAAGGTAAATTATTTAATTAGTAATCATTGTATTTTCTTGTGTTTGTTTTCTTTTGTTTGTCTTGTTGATTTCTTTAATTTCTTCTTTTACTTTAGATATTTGCTGTAGAACTTTAGCCAGTTCTTCTCCTGTGGCATATGTTTTGTGATGTTGTAGTGCACGGAGTTGCACCTTTAGAATATTTTTTCTTCCACCTCTTCTTTTTTGCGTGTTTGGCAGTGGAAAAATGGGGTATTTTGGTTCTTCATTTATTGATGTCCTTTTTATTTTTCTCGGCTTCGGTCCTACGGAAAGGATGGATGGTTTAGTTGCTTTGTCTGCACCTTCTTCTAAAATTGCCTTCCATCTGGCTTCTGCCTCTTCAAGGTTTTTCAGAATTTCCTCCAAGCTTTCTTCCATGAATGATTTTTTTTTATTAGGAGGGGTTCTATTTATTTTAGTAATGAAAAAGTTATAAATAGAGATCCAACTAAGCTTGAGCTCTATCTGTTGGATCCTATTGTCCTTTTTTTTTCAATATAAGGATAAGCAGAGTATGCTTTATCTTCCTTATAAAGAATCTGGCAGGATCGCCATGATGTAAAATAATTAAAAAATTAAATTTTGTTTTGTATTATTTAAAAAATTGAATCTTTATTTCAGCAATCAAGCAACAAGTGCTCTGTCAATTGCTTTTGAATTAAGATTGATTTTAACTTAAAATTAGTTCAGCTTATATACTACTTATGAGAATATCCTAGACTATTTTTATAAACGTGAATGCATTGGCGCTGTGGAAGTGTTGTTGGAAATTCTTGATGAAATTTGATTTTCCTTAAAAATATTTATTTGTTCCCACAGTGGTTAATGTTTTAGTTTGCCCCAAATGTGCATAGCATTGCAAGTGCCGTTATTACGGCAAATTATTAAATGCATAACTGCATTGAATAAGGGCAGTGACTATTTCTAATTTTGTGGGAATAAACAAAACTGTTATTTAATCTATGCATAAATTTTCTCACGGCAGGCTTAAGTGTGACACACACACACACGAGTCATAAACATTTCATGGTCACTTCAAGAGGTGCAAAGGCGGCATTATTTTTAAATAATTCACATGTGCTTGCCGGCCTTTGTTGATAAGATTTTTAGTGATACATGATATTGTTTTGCCTGATTAATAAATGCATTTGAAATAATTAAATCTTTCATTTGTTATGGCTTAAAAGAATTAAATCATATTATGCTACAGTAGGCCAACTCAAAAAGTTAGCCTTGTGCGCGGACCACAAAAACGTTTGGTACCTACAAGCGAGTATCATAATAAAATAAAGCTAATCAAAGGCGGTTCATATGTAGCAGAAAGCCGCTTCCTGACCAAGTTGGACCACTACATGAACTTAAACAAGTTTTAGTGCCCACAAGCAGACGTTATTATTTTATTATAATTTTTATGTTGGCAGAGAGTTGTTGCGATAACAAAATCATTTTTTTTAAATAATTTATATATGTAGACTCAATCTGAGGATCATAACGTTGGATTGTAAGTGGTATTTAAGATTAGGTCCAGCTGAATATAGCACCCTTAATTGTTTATTTTTTTTTTTTTTTTTTTGATACAGAGTCTGACATTTGTCTCTACAAAGTTTCTCTGGGTAAATGTTAGGTTAGGTTTGTTTTTTTTGTATGTTTGACCAAAATTATGTATGTCGAATTCATATTTCTCTGATTTCCGGTGTAGAACGAAAAAAACATAGGGCTTCGTCAAAAATGTGGTATCAAAATTTTAGCTGGTAGAAGTAAAAAAAATTATTGGACGGTGGTACATGGTTCTGAAATATATTTGTCAAAATGTGTAATATGGGTATAAAATACCCCAATTTTATTTAGACTTCTTTTGCTGAGTTCGTAGTTTTTACGTATTTTTGTGTATATATTGAAACCTAATTCCTTTACACCAAACTCATATCAGGATGCTCATGAGCCATGACTCAAAAAACGTATCCTACTGTGTTCTTTAAATTCACAGAAAAAATTTTTAAGAAGTACAAAGAAAAGAAGTTATGAATATTTTATATATTGCGAATGTGGGGGATTTTGGCGACAAAAAAACCCATTTTCGGGATTTTCAAAAAAAGTATTGCACATTTGTCATAAGGTTAAAAAAAAAATTAGAAACACTGTCTCGCAGGTAAAACTCTTTAAAAGTTTTTAATTTTTCGTCTGCTTCCGATTTTATATCTTGCTTCATATGCTCTACTTTGACTGATATACTAGCAGAGCTTTAAAAGGTTTGTTTGCTCTTGTAAGGCTGGTTAGCCACAGTATTTATATATTTTACATCTTGGCGATCACTCTGTTCCCAGTAATATCTTTGTTGCCTTTTGCTGGTTTCTTCTCAACCTTTCTCTCTGATTTGACTTTAGAAGCTTTTTCTGATATGGTTTCCCTTGTTGTTTAACGGCCTTTTTCAAGTCTACGTGGGCCTAGTTTTAATTTTTTTTCTTTTGTGATATGAGTAATTTGCCTATTTGCGATCATTGTGTTAAATTAAATTGTGTTAATCAACCTTTATGTGCTTGGTGTAGTTTAAAGACGATAAGTTTCGCTGTCAATTTGAAAATCGCACTGTTTTTACAGTTTTGACAGTCAAACACACTAACGACGATTGCAATTTGTTGGTGTTCTTGTAAGAGATTTTGAAAAGTTTCTCAGTTTTTGCAATCACGGCATCATTTTTCAAAAACGCCTAAACCACAATAAAGATGTATATTAAAGAAAATGTAAGTTACAATTTGCCATTACGTTAAACACGTTTGAAAATTAATATTAAATTAAATTTTTTGATTAATGAGTCTGTTTTTTATTGTTAACCCTTGTTGCATATAAATCGTTTTCGTAATTTTTCGGTCATGATGAACTTTTCTGTGGAACTGCTGATTTGTGATTGTTCTGGTCGGAAATGAAAATAGTGTTAATATAAATTTTGTTTTTTCCACACAAAACATTTTAGTGACAACTTTGTAATTTTGTCATAGTATAGTTTTTTTTTAACAAAATACTGTTATTCTAAAACAAAATATAAACGTTTTTAAACATTTTACTAAACGAGGCGGTGGAAGAGAATGTGTGTGTGTGTGTGTGTGTGTGTGTGTGTGTGTAGCACAATGCAGATAGAGTAGAGCTGTGGCACATGTAACAGGAATGTGTGCGTGAACGTAGAAAGAGCTGTGTGTGCATTTTTTTCTTCGTAACTTGACTTGGATTAACATCTTGAGGAACACAGTTTTCCTATTAAATTATTGGTTTTTTCACGCTGAATAAGATTTTTTTTTTATAAAAAATATAAACAAAAATATACATAATATTTTATACAGTTTTATTCAATATCTGTCACTAAAAATTTGTGTAAATGTTTGTGTAGTCAATTCGAATACATAATATGGATGCACGTAGTAGCTTCAACAATGAGTTCGTAAATGCACTTTCGTCAGAAATGAAAATGTGATACTTTTTGCAAAATATAATAAATTTTTCATGCCAGAATGGTAGACGTGGCATGAAACATAGAACGCAATTTTAATGCAACAAAGCACATTCATTTTGTTATATGTATACGATTTTACGTAAATGTATATACGTAGTCGTATATTATCAAGAGAAGTAGGTTCCTGTGAGAAAACGTGTGACTTTATTGGATAAATTTATATTCGCATTTTGTTACAGATGAAACATTAAAAGTGATTGACTTTAAAGGAAAACTATAAATCTAAAACATTTGCAGCCAATAGAGGCTGATATAAGGGAACAGCTTTTTAAATTATATAATGACGTCAGTTGCTACGTCGCATAAAATTACTCTAATATTAATGTTAAATATATGCACAAACATACATACATACATATTGCCATTAAGGCAAAAGAAAAGCTTGGAATATTGTGACACTGGATCAGTTCAGCATTCAAGGTTCGAGGTTAAATAAGAAAACGTCGCAATAATCTGATGTGTGTACCAATTTACGAAACTATCCCATTTATATATCTCTTAAAACCGAATAATGAATTTTATTTATCGAGATTTAAGTCCAGATATGAGTCGTAAAGCTTTATGTGTAAGGTTCTCAAGCCAATATTTTTCACTACCGAGCTCACTTGCAGCTCATGCACTGTTCTATTATTTCACTAATACTTATACAAACAACAAGTGATTGCAACATCTAACATGAAAAGGTAAATGATTTCCAAAATATCAAACTATTGGTCACTCGGAAGGCTGTTATAGGAGAAGACAGACTTTGACGTAACACAGGCTAAAAGTATGTTGGGATATGAACTAATGTAGTTGACTTCTTACCTTATGCAGATAGACATTTTTAGTTGAGTCAATATTCTGTTTACTAACTAAACAATTATTTTGTTCACACATAAAATTTAATCGTTTTACTGAAATTTTTAATTTTATTGAACTATGATAATTTTACATACATTTATATTAAATTACTTTTTCAGGCTCAAGTTCAATCCTTGGTTTGCCACTTTTAAATCAATATTAATTAAGTAAAGATTTAATCATTGGTGAGTTGAGAAAAAATTCACCACCACTTTAGTAGTCAAAATTTCAGAGTCTTTATATCGGGTTTTTCAACAGGCACGCTACAAAAGTACAGAGACAGGAACAGTAGACGACGCCATATTTCCTGCTGCTCTGTTAACATTTCTCCTCAGTAAGGTTTGCCATTTCATGATGGAGCCAACAGCAAGTCGAAATTATTAAAATTTACTACCAAAATTCGGAGTTAGTTGACTCAACGTCAAGAGCGCCACATCCAATTTATGATGAGGCTCATTTCTATTTTCTATACAAAATATGTAGTGATGCAGCTGTACCAATAACGTAAATAGAAGAGTATGCTTTTTAGATACACTTTACTACACATACTTTAATACTAATAATAACTGCATACAAGTGTCGCTACACTACATTCCCACAGCTGACTGATTATCTTTTTCAAGATGTTTATCTAAATGTCAAACTATATTTATTCCTTGCATTTTACTGATATATTCAAACATATTCTGCCATATTTATTTCATATGCTCTGTATTAGAGCACAATCGACAATTCTCTTTTTGGACTTATGCATATGTAAATACTTCGGCAGCGGAGATAAAAACTTTTTGAATTTTGTACAACTAATTGAATTTAATAAAGTACAACTGCATGATAACCATATTAATTTCATAATGGTACGATTTCTAATACGATTTGTAGTGACGTCTCTGCCCATCATAATGTTGGTTGCTGTAAGTTTTGTATGTGGAAAAAACATAACGTTAAAGTTTACTCTAATCGCATCTAAGGTTGTTATGTATGTTCTTTTTTCATTCGTTTTCGTTGCTGTCTGTTACTGTATTTGTATATGTATTCACACAAGTATATTGGCAAATAATTTAAAACTTAAGAAAATGTGATAATGCAACAAAGCGCATCATATAATACCTATAGTATTGAGTATAAACAAAAAAGTTATTTCTTAAAGCGCAACTTATACTGTTTGAAGTTGAAACTCAAGGAAACTTTCAGTCATAGAATCAATGAAATCACTCACTCCAACGAAACAAAATCGGTACTTGAGAACCCCCCGATGTTGGTGCTATTTGGTTTCCAAAATTCGGGCAGCCTTTCAGAAAGTCAGACACAACCACAAGACCACAAAATTTCCATTCGCCATTAAAACCACAAATGTCAATCAAGTATGTGTGAAATTGTTGAGAGTTATAATTATATCATATGTTATTTTTTAGATAAAAACCAAAGGTGTTTTTTTTAGTCTATATTCATACATATCGATGGCATTATATAGAAAGGTCCTAATTCGCACTTTTTTTAAATTTCGAGTCCATTATACATATGTATATTTCGATTAAAGGAAAAAATTTTATCTTAAAATATTTGAAAAATCTGAGTTTCAATAAATGTCAGTTGAAGCATTTTCACAGAAGACCAAAGAGGTGTATGTATATATGCATGTGATATCTGTTCATAAGTGTATGTGTGCAAACAAACATCTATTATTTATTTTATGAAACAAACTTTTCTGTTATTTATTTGCATGAATGAAATGATATACACAATTTAATTGTTTTATTTATTTTTGTTGACATTTAATGGGCAAAGTTTATTGAAGTGATGATATACATACCTACATATGTATGTACATCTAAATGTTTTTGAATAAATATCAGACTTCATGTAGAACGTAAGAACAACTATTGATTGAACATGAAATTCTAGCTACAAAAACATTTTCACACAGTTTTAATAGTATTTTGACAGCTAAGTGCATTATACAAAATGATAACAAATATATTCTTCGAAAATTGTTCACTTTTATAAGTTAGTAAGATTTTTCACATTAGATACATATATTTTAGAAACCGAGCTGGGATACCACATTTGTAACTAATTTATTCATATTCACGAAATGTCGGCGGCATATAGACAGCTGAAAAAGACAGAAAACATTTGAAAGGTCTATTTTTGGACCTGAGTTAATACATTTCAATTGGCTCTTAAAGCAAATAAATAATTAAGTTCATATTTTAATGTATTCATAGGTATCTTGTTCATGTTTTACCTTTTTCTTAATAGTTGTGGCAAATATTAAATTTGTTGCAAATGTTAATAATATTGCAACAAATATTAATTAGAAAAGCATATATTAATAGAAAACTGTCCCAACTTTGAGGTCGGGTATTAAGACCGAATTTTCATTGAGAAATGAAAAAATAAAATGGCCTTTAAGTTATAGTTCTTTTGCTACGCATACAAAACATTTAAACATTTTTTTAAGACTTTCAACGCGGAAAATCGTGATGATCGTAGTTATAGTTTGAAACGCACTAATTTAGATGCCTTAGACAGCGTTAAAATTTAGTTTTATGCAAAAGCTATGGTATCAGCTGATAATCAGACTGCAAACACTGTCAAAAGAAAGCTGTGGCAACCAAAGAACACCTGCATACAGTGCTGGGCAAAATACATGCTTTGGTGTACTTAAAATACAAAATACATGAAAGTTGTGTATTTAAAATACAAAATACAAATACTTTTTCTCCACGTATTTAAAATACAAAATACTGCATTCAAAAAGCAAGTATTTGAAATACAAAATACAAAATACAGTGTAATTAAAATATGTATTTAAAATAAAAAATACTTTTAATCAAAAAAGTTTTTATTTCCATTCATAAACACCAGCTTTTCAAATGTGGTATCAGACAAACATCCTCTTGATGGCGAATGAATAAAACCAGCTATCGAAAAACCCTAATGATTTATTATTAAAAAACGATATTTTATTGCAAGAGAAATAACGAAATTAAGAATGAAGTGACAATGAAAAAACGTTTGACCAAAGACTATATAAAGTCTATCCAAGTCAACATCTGATTGACATTTTTTTTCTCCTATTGTTTTAGATCAAAATTTCAAAAGCTGTTTTTCCTTATATTTTCTTTGTTCATTGTTTAACTTTCTCAAAGCGTAGCAACTTTCTCAATGTACGTGCATTCAGTTGCGTTTACACTTTACACAGGTACTTTGCGTTTGGTAATTAAATTGTAGTATTGTCATTTTTTGGAAATAACACAGTAACAAAGTTTTGCGCTTTTAGTTGATGTATGAATGGAATAATTTTTAGTACATATTTTCTATCATAAATTGAAAATGTATTTTGAAAAATGTATTTTGGGAGCACAAGTATTTGAAATACAAAATACAAAATACTCAAGCGTTTAGTATTTAAAATACAAAATACAAATACATGCGTGAGACGTATTTAAAATACAAATACAAAATACGTGTTTGTGCTTTAAATACGTATTTCAAATACATGTATTTCAAATACTGCCCAGCCCTGCCTGCATATGGCCAAATTGAAACACTGTTGTAAACTTAAGCAGAATTTAATGTATCAGTATCGGACAGAATTAGTCCATCTGGCTGAAAGCTGGATGTTCGAATCACTTTCGAGGGGAAAAGCATACATAATTCTTTCTTCGGAATAACAAATTCTCCAAAGCGAAGCCAGAACTTGGCACACGCTATATATTTAAAGGTTTTTTGCAAAAGATTTTTATGGTATTATAGTCTGTCTTCCAACGGCCGAGAGTTTTTCTAGCAGCCACTGGAAGGACGGAATGATTTCATTCATTCACATTTTAGAACAAATTTTATTTGAAAAATTTGTTGCAAAATATGTTTCAACAATGTTATATTTTTTATGAAGTGTAAAGCTCTAAGCTGTACTGACATCATTTTTTGGTATAATTCATACTTTTTGAGTTGTTAAGAAAAAAATCAAAAAACTATTTTTTCTTTTTGAAAATTTTTAAAATTTTTGATTTTGGAAAATTTAAGAAATAGAAATTTGCAAATGAGTTCAAGTTTCCTTATTTTTATGCAAACTTTCATTTAATAAGAAAAATAAGCTTTCGTAAATTAAAATCTGTGGGTAAATCTTTATTTTATTCCCGAACAAGTAAAATTACCCAATTTTGCTAAACAACACTTATTTTCCCGCCACTGTCAAATATTCTAACAATGGCTCAATAAGTGTGTTCATCTTAATAAATAATCAAATATTTGGTACCAACAAAAACAAGTATAATTCTTATTTTCTGTTTCCATCCAAATTTATGTGGTAAGCTGAGAAAGAATCTGTAAAAATAGCAAATGTTCGTTACGCAATGCAAAATAAATATATATTTCATTAATTCAGTTCCAAAAATTAAATTTTTCAAAATGTTTTCTGTCTTTATCAGCTGTCGATATGCCGATGACATTTCGTTGGTGCTAATCAACTCATCAGTAGACCTGAAAAATTCTTAAAAGTTTGTTTGAAACTTAACCACTTATTCCATAATTCCCATGAACAAAATGAGAATCAGAAATGTTTCAACAAACATTTAGCACAGCATATTTGCATATATTCCATTGTTTAATTATTTGTATCACTTGTATTAAAATTAATGTTAAACCAATAACAGTTTTTGGCCTCCTCTTTGTAGCAGATATCATTAATTTTCTCCGGGTAAATTCGTATTCAGTAATTTATTATTTCTGCCTCTCGTTATCATTTATTTAAGATTGCCATTTTTACTTTTGTAATTTTTAGTGATTTTACGGTGGTTTAAATACAGACCTAAGACGCATGTAGGCAATCAAAATTGAACAGCTATAGTACTTTTGTTCCTGAATGGAACATGTCTGAAATAGTTTAAATTCACATAACTTATATTTATATAAAGTGTAACTTTCAATTTGGATTTATGATATGTTTTATATCATCTAAGCCCAATCTATTTTCTCGATCCCAATCTTTTCCTCAACTGTATTCCAATACTGATATCAAGGAAATTCTCACCCAATTGATGGCATTTGCGCAAACACTTTATTAAACAAAACAAAAAATAAAAAATAAAATAAATCTCAATATCGAATAAAAAGTATCAAATTCTTAAATTATATGCGTTGCGTCTGTGTGCACTTTATTAAATTGCTTTTTCCACAATTTGTGGGTTTTTCTTCGTCTCTTACGTGTTACGTTTTGTCAGTGTCGTGGTTTTGTGTCTTCACCAGTAAGTTGTTAACGAAAACGAGTATAAAATAGTATTGCAGTAGTCATCAATCTTGAATAGTTTTCATTTTTAATGCTTCAAAATACACATAAATTAATAGCATCAATGCAGGGAGATCGTGTGTATGTGTCTCAATACGAGAAAATCATTTCTATTGATTTTATAAAGAAGAACGGTTTCGATATTTGGTACAGGAAATTATCATTGAAATTCAATTTGTACCTTAATATTTTTTATGTTTTTTGTGATTATATTTTGATTAAACTGCACTCAGATTTATATTAAAATATCAAGAGTATGACTTGGCACTAACTTATGTCCTTAAAAGTAGTTTATCACTTGATTTTAATTCAGTGATTGTGAAGCAATAAATAAGATAATGCAAAAACAAGAAGAACTTATCTTTTGAGGTTTCCACAGCACTTCGTGTCTAATTTCCAGTTTGCAAGTAGCAATGCTGCCGCTCGCTTGCAAGATTGAGCAGGCTACGAACTACATACATACATTCATGATATACCAAAAATAGATGTACTAAAAATATGTAGAAAAAATTGTTGTACCAAAACTGTTATATACAAGTTTTTTATTAAAACTTTTTTAGTTAAATTTGCACCATTAACAGATTTTTTGTGTGCGCTGCTTTATAAGGTACATTTCTTCGGTTTTTTCAAAAAAGCCTTTGGCTTGCTTACACTAAATATTTCACGGATTGGCGTTTTGTGTCTGAAATAAGCTAAATATAAAGAGTGCAACAAGACTCATTCCTATTACCTCTCTTGTTTTCAATATTGTTACGAATTTAGTTGTGAACAGTCCAATTGTAATTGTTCTAGAACGTACTGAATCGTCGTTATTTTATATGTGTTTATTATTTGTTGTAAATGAACACAAGAGCTATATACACACATACATACTTGTTAACAAACCAAGCGGCACACATGTGTATATAAACATGCGCGACGGCAAGATGCCTAAAAAAAACCCCACCACCACACGATACAATATTCGTGTGTGCATGTATGTGAGCAGCTCATATACTTAAGCTTCATTGCCACGTGTATATACATATGTTGGTGTGTGTGTGTGTAGGTGTGGCTTTTGTTCATTATTAGTTTTAGTGCGAGGTGGCGTGATCAACTTCTGCAAACTTCTTGATTGTTCGAGGAATGATCATTGAGAGGTATAAAAGCAGCTCAGCTTAACGCTGAGACAGTTCAGTAGATTTTTAACTACGCTAACGTGTAAAGTGTCTTAAGTAATAAAAAGTGAAAAGTGAAAGTGTTCCTCTTTTAGTAAAGTGTTCTAAAGTATTTGTGAGTACAGTGTGTTAAGTAAATAAAGTGTTGGACTGTGGAGTACTGTCAACTGAAGAATAGAGTGTTTGAACTTCATTACAATTAAAGAATCTACAAAAACGTTTTTAAAAAGTAAAAACGTAACAATATACATATATATTGATGACTTGCTTAGATATCATTCATATTGCAACGTTCATATGTACGTAGATGACGTCCAGCTTTATTTGATTAGTTCTTCACAATAAGTAGCCCAAGATGTTGCAAAAATATATAAATATGAACTGGACCACATCTTCCGATGTGCCTCAGCTAATGGCCTGTTGCTGATTCCGCTAAAGTATACGTCTTTAACCATTTACAAGAGAAATACAAACCCCGATCACAACATTGACATACGTGTAAATGGAGAACATGTTAAAGTTGAATGCACTGCTAAAAATTTCGGTTTGATTTTCAATTCCAACCTTACTTGGGTAAACCATGTTAATACGCTCATATGTGCATGGAGTATGAAAGCATGACCGTGTTCTTATTTTTCTTCACAACTTTGTGGAGCATCCTCCATCGATAATCTTCATAAGATTATTTATCTGCAAACTTTATCATACCTTTACGATAATATCAAATTTACCAGATCACTTAGGCACAGAAAACTCATTATTCCGCGTCATAGTTGTCTGGTTTCAGAGTGGCAGTTTTTTATAAATTCAGTTCGTCTTTGGAACCTTTTAACAACTACTCAGCAACTTAACAGTAACTCAAAAAAATTCTATAGGTTTTTGTTCAATAAATTTACTTAACCCTTGAATGAATGTTGTTGTAATTCTGCAACATACCATTAAACTCACCTCAAAATGGTATTAATTCGCTCACTACATATCGTTGTATATTAAAGCCAGGGACCGGAAATAAGAGTTATTTTTAAATTTTTGAAGAAATAAATCATACATACATGAACATCGTAGAAAACTCTTAATTACACCATCATGATTTTTAGGCGAAATGCATCCAACATATTGCATGATTTTAAAATTTTTGATTTTTATTTTAAGAATCAAAAATAAGAGTAATTTTTTATTTTTATTTTTTTAATTGAGAAATAAAAGTTATTTTTGATTTTTATATTTTTAAATGAAAAATAAAAGTTATTTTTGATTTTTATATTTTTATACCAATAATAAAAATCAATTCAAAACTCTTATTTATTTGTTGATACCGTATGCTGTTTCATTTGAATTTCTATATGAATATAATTAATTATGTGACTTATCCATTTTCAGGTGTTGAATTTTACCATCATAATTGATTTTAAATGTTCCTCAGATAAATTATATCTCCAAATCTCCCAATATTAATATGAGTGCTGAAAATTACCTTTCTACACTGACTTGAGTGGCAAGTACAGAATGAACAATTAAAGCTAATATTCGAAGCCATGGAAACACAAATTTTATGCTCTCCCAATATTCCGAAAAATTAGCAGAAGTATCGAAACGCTTTTGTCTATTTCAAAATTAGCTTTGCGGACATATTACCTATGTCACGAATTTTGAATTGATTTTTATTATTGATATAAAAATATAAAAATCTAAAGTAACTTTTATTATTGATATAAAAATATAAAAGTGGAAAATAACTTTCATTTTTCATTTAAAAATATAAAAATCAAAAATTACTTTTATTTTTCATTTAAAAAAATAAATATCAAAAATAACTCTTATTTTCTATCTAAAAATATAAAAATCAAAAATAACTCTTATTTCTTGATTTTTTTGATTAAAGTCATAAGAGTTACGGTCCCTGATTAAAACAGTTGTACTTGGTGTAGTTTATGGCTTGGCAGCACATTTTTTGTTTTTAAAACTTTTTGATTGTGAATTTCACGTGGACACTATTTGAAAAAATTTGATTAATAAACATTCAAAAATTCAAAAATATTTTTCCCGCCTTAAAATGTATTAACAACATTCATGAATGTTTTTGTTTTTGAATGTTGTTAATACATTTTAAGGCGGGAAAAATATTTTTCAATTTTTTAATGTTTATTAATCAAATTTTTTCAATAATTTGTTTTTGAATTTTATAATTATTTTCCTGAAGATGCCAACAAATTGTTAGCGAAATATTGAAAATAAATAAATAATTGTTTAATATTATTTTTTATAAAAAACCAAAGATCAATAGATTGAATAATTAATATAATAATATAAAGATCAAGTAATATAAAAATAAATGAGTGTTTAATTTTTCGTTAAAAACAAAAATATTGTCATGTAAACAATCACCTCTTTGATATCTTTTTATAAACTTCAATAAAACCTCTTATGTTTATTAAAACTTCACAATACATACTTTTTATGTAAACAGAAGCGCTTAAGTTACTTAAGGTCCAGTGCAATGCAAATTTCAGTTTCGAAAAACAGCTTAAGGAGAAAATGTATAACATCTTCTGAATTCAAAAATACTTTTTTTTTTAATATTCATCCTTCTTCTTTAACAAACATGTTACCAATATATTATTTATTTATTTATTTAAAGCATTAGAGAATAACTACAAATTATAAGCAAATGTATATATACATATATATCAGGCCGTGGCTTTGAGGCCTTAGGCTCATTAATTTTGCGTTACATTATGATCTGAAATTAAATGATATATATTGGTTTCATTTAAAAATGCTAAAATTTGGGTGCAGTTCTGAGTGTTAGGATTCGAAAGGGGGGATATAGGATCGGCATTTTGTTTAAAAATAAGTTCGCGTTTCTTGTGGAATCTTGGGCATATTGAGAAAATGTGTCTCATTAGTACACTAACGGATTCAATAATACCTTGTTCATACATGCATTTCTAATTGAGATAACATTCAGTTTATTGACATAATATTTTTGCGTTCATACATACAAATATTGCGCTAACGCCATTAGTAGTTGACAGCTGGAAAAAAGTTGTTGTTTTTGTTTTGGTAGTGAGAAAGAAAAAGTGAAAAATATTTTGCAAATGTTATTAATTTAAACAAAATAGAACAAAAAGATATAATATTAATATAAAAATCTTACCTTCCTTCACTTGAAACTCAATTTTTTTTTTATTTTTTTTTTTGCTTTTGTTGACATTTATTTTGTCATTCATCTCACATTGTATACTTTTGCTTATTAAACACATCTTTTACAGTGTTGTGTTTCATCTTTTTCTCAATATTCAAAGCAATTTTGAGTTTATTAAGCAATAACTTTATTGACTTTTTGTATGGAATATTGAGCTCAATAATGGACTTTATTGCGATTATCTCAATAAAGGCGCATGT